>JAFMOC010000474.1:600000-905981 GCA_019802505.1 Corydoras sp. C115
CTTATTGCTGAGCCATTCTGTGGAGTACGGGCATTAGCCCCTCCCACCCCTCTCTCTCTCTCTCTTGCCCCCTTCTCGTTTTTTCTGAGCATGCTGAGTGAGAACGCGTTTTTTCTGAAGCTGAAGGAGAGCCATATTTGCAGAGTTAACTTTAAGTTAGAACTTCGTTATTGAGGAGAAAGTGACCAGAAACACCCCATATCAGTTTTTCTGTTTGTTTTGATTCGAGTTGGGAAAACTTTCGCCAATTTGCGCGTGGTGAAGAGAGGCTCCGGTTGCTTTTTTTATTTTGTACGAGAAGAAACTAAAGTGAGAGAACTTTCCCGAATGCGGGATGGCGAGCCAACCCAAGACTACGTTTCCCAGAGTGCTGTGCGAGTGATGCGGAAGCACGCGGTTTCCCAAAAAAAACGTGCAGGAAGAGTGAGAGACGTGCGCAGTGGATAGTCAACACCAGTAACACACACACATGCACACAGATTATTAGTCTACCCGGGTAGTGAAGATTAATTTACATTTACTTTTACAAACTGACTGATCTCATATATTGGTGGAAAAGAAAGGAAAAAGACATTCGACTGTTACTGAATGAAAGGAACTTTATTGAGTCTGTTTTAGATCTGAACCATTATACTATATGGAGTGAACATCTTTTTGTTTGAAATACCATTTAAGTTAATTCAATTTATTTATTTTCTTTGTGACTATACTGAATCTAATTACTGTGAAAGTTACAGTGGTTTATATAATTTGTAAGACGTTTTCGATAAAAAAAATTCAGGAAATTTATTCCATAGACCCACGGTATGTTTTGTTTTATATTTTGATTATTCTTTTTTTTTCCTCTTTCATCATTTGCATACTTCAGTCATAGCGAGAGTTCAAATTCTTTTGATTTTGCTGTAAATAAATCCATGATTGCACTGTTTCTGTACAATTTGGTCTGTTGTGTTTCTTGTTCGTCTCAGCCCTCCTTACCGAGCCTATAGAGAGATTGATACTGGTCCAACCTTTAAAGAGAAGACTATTGTTGTGGTCTAGTGATTTATGCGGATAGAGCTTTAGTTAATGTGGCCACTGTGTTACCTATAACACGTGCTACATATATATCATGTATATAGTATGCTCATATCATGTTCATTTGTATCTTCATCTTTCCATGCACCAGTCACTGTTACTACTGTACTTTATGTAAATAATGTATATATTGCACTTCTGGTTAGATGCTAACTACATTTCATTGGCCCTGTACTTGTACTCTGCACAATGACAAAGTTTAATCAAATCTAATGAATGATCTTAATTACATTCTAGTTTATGCATAAATACTGAATGAACTTGAATTTGTTGTAATAAACCTCACTGCTTGCACTGAGTTGTTTGTTCCTAATTTTGTTCCCAGCGCTGTGGTTTGATAACCTAACCCGATTGACACTTAACAATTCGGCTGGTGTGTACCCCTAAGGACTCCTCACATGTGACTGAACACAGGACACTCATAGGGAGTGATCCTTACATCTAAAATCTAATCTACTTACTCTGTTGTCCAGACCCTGTTGCATTCTTCAGAGCTCTCTGCAGTTAAACCTCTTTTTATCAAATTAAAAACCATAATAATAATAATAATAATAATAATAATAATATTGACAGCTTCTACTCTTTATCCTTTAAGAATGTAAAGAAGCTGGCTAATTGCTAATCATCTTAGTTTGCTAATTCACTTCAATAGTCTCATGCTTTTCTGGCGCCCACATCTGCACTTTCTCAAGAAAGGCTCTGACTGCTTGTAATTGTTGTACATACACAGTATTCCCTTCTGCTGTGAATGAAAGTTAAGTTTTAAAGTTATGCAGTATGGCTTTATAGTGAATCTTGGTATTTAATGTTATATGTTTGATTACAATAAAAATTTGCATGGTTGTAACAATATTCTGTTTTTTTTTTTTTTCACTGATTATAATGCTGGAATATCCATCCATGCATCCATTGTCTTCCGCTTGTCTGGGGTTCGGGTTGCGGGGGCAGCAACCGAAGTAGGGAGACCCAGACCTCCCTCGCCCCAGCCACCTCCACCAGCTCAACTGGGGGAACCCCGAGGCGTTCCCAGACCAGCCGAGAGATATAATCCCTCCAGCGTGTCCTGGGTCTTCCCCGGGGTGTCCTTCCAGCTGGACTTGCCTGGAACACCTCCCTAGGAAGGTGCCCAGGAGGCATCCTTACCAGATGCCCGAACCACCTCAACTGGCTCCTTTCGATGCGGAAGAGTAGCGGCTCCACTCCAAGTCTCTCCCAGATGACCGAGCTTCTCACCTTATCTCTAAGGGAGAGCCCAGCCACCCTGCGGAGAAAACCCATTTCGGCCGCTTGTATTCGCAATCTTGTTCTTTCGGTCATTACCCAAAGCTCATGACCATAGGTGAGGGTTGGAATGTAGATTGACTGGAAAATCGAGAGCCTTGCCTTGTGGCTCAGCTCCTTCTTTACCACAACAGACCAGTATAGGGTCCACATCACTGCTGACCCCGCGCTGATCCGTCTGTCAATTTCACGCTCCATCTTACCATCACTCGTGAACAAGACCCAGAGATACTTAAACTCCTCCACTTAGGGCAAGATCTGATCCCTGACCCAGAGAGGACTCTCTACCCTTTTCCGACTGAGAACCACAGCCTCAGATGCTGATTTTCATCCCAGCCACTTCACAATCGGCTGCAAACCCATCCAGTAAGAGCTGAAGTTCACAGCCTGATGATGCTAACAGGACCACATCTTCTGCAAACAGCAGCGACGTGATCCTCAGATCACCAAACCGGACACCCTCCATCCCCTGGCTGCGCCTAGAAATTCTGTTCATATAAATAATGAACAGAACCCTTGACAAAGGACAGCCCTGACGGAGTCCAACCCTCACTGGAAACAAATCCGACTTACTGCCGGCCATGCGAACCAAGCTCCTGCTTCGCAAATACAGGGACGGAATGGCCCGTAGTAAGGAGCCATGTACCCCCTACTCACGAAGCACCTCCGACAAAATACTCTGAGGGACACAGTCGAAAGCCTTCTCCAGATCCACAAAGCACATGTAGACTGGTTGGGCAAACTCCCATGAACCCTCGAGGATCCTGGAGAGAATGAAGAGCTGGTCCAGTGTTCCACGACCAGGACGAAAACCACACTGCTCCTACTGGATCCGAGGTTCGACTATCAGTCGGACTCTCTTCTCCAGTACCCCTGCATAGACTTTGCCGGGGAGGCTGAGGAGTGTAATTCCCCTGTAACCCCTTGGAACACACCCTCCGGTCCCCCTTTTTAAAAAGAGGCACCACCACCCCCGTCTGCCAGTCCAGAGGCACTGCCCCTGATGACCATGTAATGTTGAAGAGGCGGTCAACCAAGACTGCCCCACAACATCCAGAGCTTTGAGGAACTCCGGGCGGATCTTATCCACCCCAGAAGCCCTGCCACCAAGGAGCCCTCTGACTACCTTAGCGACTTCAGCCACAGTGATGGACAAGCCTCCTCCCGGGTCCTCTGCCTCCTCTCCGGAGGGCGTATTGGTGGGATTGAGAAGGTCCTTGAAGTATTCCTTCCACTGCCTAATGATGTCCCCAGTCGAAGTCAACAGTGCACCCCCTCCACTATATACTGTGTTGGTGGCACACTGCTTTCCCCTCCTGAGTCGCCTGAGTTGCCAGAATCTTCTTGGAGCTGACCGAAAGTCACTTTCCAAGGTCTCACCGAACTCCTCCCACACCCGGGTTTTTGCCTCCGTGACGCACAAAGCCGCAAATCTCTTGGCCTGTCGGTACCGGTCAGCTGCTTCTGGAGTCCCACAAGCCAACCATGTCTGATAGAACTCATTCTTCAGTTTGACAGCATCCCTTACACGGGGTGACCACCACCGTGTTTGAGGGTTACCGCCACGACAGGCACCAACTACCTTTCGACCACAGCTCCTGTCCGCCGCCTCAACAACGGAGGAACGGAACATGGCCCATTCAGGCTCAATGTCCCCCACCTCCCCCGGAATGTGGTTGAAGTTCTGACAGAGGTGAGAGTTGAACATCCGTCTGACGAGTTCTTCTGCCAGACGTTCCCAGCAAACCCTCACTATAAGTTTAGGTCTTCCTGGTCTGACCGGCATCTTCCCCCGCCATCTGATCCAACTCAGATGATCAGTTGACAGCTCAGCTCCTCTCTTCACCCGAGTGTCCAAGACACATGGCCGCAAGTCCAATGACACAACTACAAAGTCAATCATTGAACTGCGGCCTAGGGCATCCTGGCGCCATGTACACCCTTGTGCTCGAACATGGTGTTCTTGATGGACAAACCGTCATTTGCACAGAAGTCCAACAACTGAACACCACTCGGGTTCAGATCAGAGGGGCCGTTCCTCCCAATCACACCTCTCCAGGTCTCACTGTCATTTCCTACATGAGCGTTGAAGTCCCCCAGTAGGACTACAGAGTCTCCGGGGGAGCACTTTCTAGTACCCCCCCCCCACAGACTCCAAGAAGGCTGGGTACTCTAAACTGCCATTCGGCGCATAAGCGCAGACAACAGTCAGTACTCGTTCCCCAACCCGAAGGCGTAGGGACGCTACCCTCTCGTCCACCGGAGAAAACCCCAACATGCACGCTTCAAGCCGGGGGGCCACGAGAAAGCCCACACCTGCCCGATGCCTCTCGCCATGGGCAACTCCAGAAAAGAACAGAGTCCTGCCCCTCTCAAGGAGATTGGAACCAGAACCCGAGCTGTGCGTTGAGATGAGCCCGACTATATCTAGCCGGTATCTCTCAACCTCCCGCACAAGCTCAGGCTCCTTCCCTGCCAGTGAAGTGACGTTCCAAGTTCCGAAAGCCAATTTCAGCAACCGAGGATTGTGACGCCCAGGCCCATGCCTCCGGCCACTGCCCGATCCACACTGCACTGAACCCCTATTACTACCCCCCCCCACAGGTGGTGAGCCCATTTGAGGGGGAACCCATGTAACTCCTTCGGGCTGCGAAAGTGCCCAACCACCAGATGCTCGCTGACGAACCCCATCCCCGGGCCTGGCTCCAGGGTGTGGCCCCGATAACTCTAAATCGGGCAGGGTACACTTGTTCCTGGTGTTTATATTCATAGGGGTTTTACTGGACCACTCTTTGTCTGGCCCGTCACCTAGGACCAATTGGCCTTGGGAAACCCTGCCAGGGTTTTTTTTACCCCAGACAACACAGCTCCTAGGATCATTCAAATATGCAAACTCCTCCACCACGGTAAGGTGGTGATCCAAGGAGATGCTGGAATATATGCCTGAAATTTTTTATTCAAACTATGTTAGACCTAATGCTACAAATTCTTACTTTGACTGTGAGATCATATCACTACAGACAGTCTGTAAACCTACTGAGTTTAATCTTGAATCATTTTAAATGACTCTATTAACGAGTCGTCTCAGTCAGTGATTCATCTCTCTCACATGCCCCTGTTACTTTTATCTGAATGTAAAATTTACAGATTTGTATTAAAATGTATAGAACAAACCAAAAGACGCAGATGTCCAGGTTTCAGCTTGTTTTTAGAAAAAGTAAGCATCAGATTCCACATCCCAAGCATAACAGGCAACCTGTGATTGTATTAAAATACCACTTGTAAAACTGACAGTGTCATTATATTTGTCAGGTCACCCTGTGGTAAACGTGGACTCCTCTCATTTCTTTTGTTTCACCATCACTTTCAATGATGAAAGAGCATCATGTAATGTTGACTTGTATGTCCATTTACTGAAGACCCAGTACTCTCATACAGTATGTTACAGTAATGTGAAACTGAAATAATGTGCAAATCAAAGTCAGTGACAAAGTCAGCTTTATTGTCAGAACTGAATATGTGCAGGATATACACAGTAATAAAATTAAGTTTCCTCAGACCCACAGTGAGGTAGTACACAGTGATTATTGAGGGCAAATAAAGTTGGGCAAATAAAAGCAGTGCAAATATAAACAAAGTTAAAAAAATGACTAAGCAAGTGGAATTGTGGGTGATTAGTGCAGGTCCAGTTCTATACGTTGCAGAAGTCAGTAAAGAGTTTTATGTGTTAATGTGGTATGAAGGGTCCAGAGTTATTTGTTAAGCAGGTATGAGAGAGAGGGGAGGCAGAGCAGGGAGAGTGTTGTGTGTCAAAAATAGCTTCTAACAATACATTCTTTGTAAAAAATACTTTCTAAGAACCCAAATAAACGAACCTACTAACAAACAAAGCTCTCCAAGGATAATACAAGCCAGATAAACTAGATTTTACACATGAGATTCTTTGGTTTGTTTAAAGAACAAATGGCCACTATGATCACATGACTCAATAAAAATTGTGACATTCAATAAAAAATAAACACAGAAATAACAAATAAAACTGAAGTGGCCTGGTGTCAGGATCCTCAGCATCCGATTGTCAGGACAACGTTTTGTTTTGTGTTTGTTTTGGTTTGAGTATCAGTTTTCCTCATTTCCGTTTGTTTTCATTCATTTCACGGCTGTGACTCATTTTGTTAATTACCCCTAGTCATTTAACCTTATTGTTTTGTTATTTAATCCAGCCCCGCTCTATCATCTGCAAGAGAGCTTCAACTACGTTACAGATCCATTTGGTTGGTTATGCTTTGGTTTATTTACTGATTTAAGAATAAATCTCTTGTCACTGGAATCTGCTGCTTGTTTTTGTGTCATTATCACTACACTTACCTGGACCTTGGAGTAAACGTGACACCTGGGGACTCTTCCATGAAGTGAGCTTATAAAAGCGGCACATGTTTGAATAAGTCTCGTCTAAGTGAATTAAACAGTTAATTTCCTACAAGTTCGTTTACACTAACAAAATCCAGATGAAAACTATTCTCACTAAGTCAAGCCAGGCTTGTGTATTCAATGATCCTGCACGTGCACACAGAATTCGATAGCCCCAGTAAATAAAAAAAAAAGCCGATAAAAATGTCGAAAGAATTTTCTTTTTCTCTCCTGCTGAATGAGAATTATGTATACATCTTTATAATTAATATAAAGACATAATTAAGAGGAAAGACAAAACACATTGTATTAATAAAGCCAGAAACTACCTGAACAAATATTACAGATTAAATAGGTGAACATATCATTGAATCCATTCTTCAGCATTGTAAAATTGTTGTAGTATAATAATGATATTAATAATATCCAGTTTTACAACCCATGAAAAAAATTATTGCATCACCAGTACCTGACATGACATAGACATGACAAAAAACTAAAGGCATCTCTTTCTGGCTTTAAGAAACACTAAAAGAAATCAAGAAAAATAATTGTGGTAGCTAGTAACAGATTTTTAGAACAAGCACAGGGAATAAATTATGGAATCACTCAATTCTGAGGAAAAAAATTTATTATGGAATCATAATAAAACCAAACAAAATAACACTTCAAAACATCACTAGTACTTTGTTGCACCACCTCTGACTCTGAGGCATTGACTTAATGTGTGACAAACAGAACTTTTCATTAATCTGGCTCCAGCCTTCTCTGATTGCTGTTGCCAGATCAGCTTTGCAGGTTGGAGCCTTTTCATGGACCATTTTCTTTAACTTTTTTTCAATTATATTGAGATCCGGACTGTTTGCAGGCCATGACATTGACCTTATGTGTCTTTCTACAAGGAATGTTTTCACAGTTTTTTTTTTGTCTGAGTATGAGCTTGAGTGTGTAGCTGAACAGTACCAGAATGTTAGTAAAAAAAAACTTCAAACATGTCCAAACTACAAATAAAAAAAAAACTACATAAATAAAAAAATTTAAAAAAATTTCTGGGTTTTGTAAACCCTCTACTGTCCACAGCGTGAAATGGTATGTTTTCCACAATGTTTGAACATTGAGAGGTTTTTGTCATAGCAATTAAACTAATCGAAAGTTACTAAGAACGTTAGATCAATTGTGTTCAGACGAAACTCGGTTGAGTCACAGAACGCTCCTGCAAATTGTCAGAAGAAGATTTAGGTAAGAGATATGTGGCTTAATACTGAAGTGTTAATGTATATTTATTGATATCTGTATTTTTCTACCTGTAGTGAATGTTAAGCACCTTAGAAATGTTCATTTGGTAAGTCATTTGTAGCTTTAATACTTAACTCAGTTTGTTCCTTGGTCCAGTGCGTTGGTTGCATAAACGTGGCTTACAGGTTTTTTTTATACTGTTCTCATTAGGTTCAGGTACAGAACTGATAATAAATGTAAGTGACTTCATGGCCAAGCCAGTGTCCTTATCCGAGGTCTAGTGCAGAAAGTGATGGTGGTGCATATCCAAACTGGGCTGGACTGCGGTGAACACTATCCAGGGGACCTGGCTACGCTCTTTCTTTGTGTTATGGGAAGAACAGATATGGCCCCTGTAGATAAAGATGTAGATCTCAGGCTTGGCTGTGTTGGGGTGGTAATCTGCGATCAGTGTGTGCTGGCGTTTCACCTCTTCACCCACCTCATCATTAATGGGGGGGGGGGGGGGGTGTGGCGCTGAAATGACGCTGTTCTGGGGCGCCATCTCAACTATGTAGAGTCTGCAGTATCTGCCTCTTTTAGTTATGCTGCTGAAGTCAGTGATGCCGGAGTCACATGCTGCACTGTGTCAATAAATTACTTATTAATTAAATGCTGTGATTTATTATTAGCTCTAACTGCCTTGTCTGTTTCTTTTGAGGTGTGACCGGCGTCTGGAGCTCTTCATTTCTGCTTTGATGGAACCTGTGGACTGGCGGTCCTGCAGGGCGCCCCCTAATGGACTCACATATAGTTTTCCAGTTGTTAGGGTATTTCTATTTGTTAAATATCTGTACATAGCTGTCCTACATTGTTGTTGCTGCCTGGCCACTCAAGGAGGATGAGTCCCCCACTGAGTCTTGGTCCTCCCATGGTTTCTTCCTTAAATTACAACATAAAAGGGAGTTTTTTCTTGCCACTGTCACTTTGGCTTGCTCTTTGGGGGTTTAAAGGCTTTTCATTCTGTAAAGCTGCTTTGTGACAATGTACTGTTGTAAAAAGCGCTATATAAATAAATAACTTGATCTTGAACTTGTGTTTCCGTGCCTATCTTAAGATCACAATCTAGTTTAGTGTTGTTATCAATGTAGTCATTGTGTCTTCAGTAGCAAACAATGTAAATTATGCCTTGAGGGTTTTTTCTGTGAAATTAACCGAGTATTTAATCACAACCTCAAAACAACATGTTCTTCCTGAAACCCAGTTAAAGCCGCTGGTTCCCCATGCCCAACCAGGCGAGAACGTTTTCGGCGCTGGGCAGATACACCTAGGACAGGGCGCTAATCTATTGCTGGGCACACACTCACTCACACACACAAACACACTCGACATGGGTAAATTTGTAGAATTCACTTCACCTTGATCCATGTTTTTGGACTGTGGGAGGAAACCGGAGAACCCGGAGGAAACCCACGTGAACACGGGGAGTAAAAGGAAACTCCACCCAGATTTGGATTCAAAACAGGAATCCCTAGCGAAAACGTGCTAACCACAAGCCACCATGCCATCTCCTGCTGTACATCAACTTTGAAATTGTTAAATCTCACTGAGCACATCAAATAACGTTTCTCAGCACAGAACAATACTGTATGATTAACATATGATTAACATAAAATGTTTTTTCTATTTCAATTAGGTCATATAATTGTTAAAGCAACAAAGTCTTTGAACTTTTGTTTAAAATTCTAGATTCTAGGTTCTCAGGGTCCCATCCTGGAGCCAGGCCCAAAGGAAGGGGCTCCTTGGCGAGTACCTGGTGGCCGGGTTCTTAGCCTGAAGGAGCTACATAGGTGCCCTTTTTCATGGGCCCACCACTTGTGGGAAGGGCTGTTTTAGGGGTCCAGTGCTATGGGCATTGAGCGGAGACCAAAGCTGAAATTAGTTTTAGGAACATGAAACCTCTCTGACAGGAATAGGGCCTGAGCTTGTGTGTGTAACTGAGTGGTACCAGAAAATATTAGTAAAAAGACATTCAAATAATGTCCCTACTACAAATAAATTACAATAAAACCTCATATCTAGGTTTAATAAAGCCTCTAATGTCCTCATAATATAATGGAACGTTCCCAACAATGTTGAGAGGCAGTGTCCTTATCTAAGGTGCAGAAAGTGGTGGTTGTGCATATCCAAACTGCACTACCACCATCTAGGAGACCTGGCTACACACTTTCTCTATGTTATTGGGGGAACAGTAATGGTGCACCATGTCAATGTAGTCAATACGTCTTTAATAGAAAACAATGAAAATTATTCCCTGAAGGTTTTTCTATGAAATTAGAGTATTTAATCACAACCTCAAAACGACATGTTCTTCAATAAACCCAGTTAAGGCTGCTGTACACCAACTTTGAAATTGTTAAATCTCACTGAGAACATCAAATAACGTTCCTCACCAGAAAACCTGATAGTGGAGTCCTTAGCCTGAAGGAGCTACATATGGGTCCCCTTTACCATGAGCCCACCTCCTATGGGAAGGGCAATCTTAGGGGTCCAGTGCAATGAGGATCAGGTAGGGAGGGACTAAAGGCGAAGGCCTTGGAATTCCGGTCCTCGGTTGCTAAAACTAGTTCTAGGTACATGAAACGTCACCTCTCTGACAGGAATAGAGTCCTGAGCCTGTGTGTGTAGCTGAGCGGTACCAGAATGTGCATTGCTAGAAATCGGGCCTGGCTGTCATGTGGGACTCCAGAAGCATCTGACAGGTAACGAAGGGCCAAGTGAACTGCAGCTCGACTGAAAGCATTGACTGAAGCAAAAACTTGGGTGTTGGCAGGACTTTTGATTGACTGAGGGAAAATTCTGGCACACCATCAGACAGGTGGTTGGGTGGGATGTGGGAGAAAAAAAGTTAAAAACAAAAAAAAAAGTAAGAAACACTTTAAATATGCGCAAACTACAAATTAGGGCTGTATTCAACTACAGATTTTCGTAGTCGAATCTGATTCGTCAGATTTTCCCTATAGTCGACTGATAGTCGAATCAGTTAAAATTTCACCTATATAAGCATAGTTATAAGCATAGTTAAATATTTTACTTGTTTTTCTAACAAAAGAAAACCTTTTTTTTTGTTTTTCTTTTTTTTTCTTTTCTAGAAATTATGATGATTTTATTTGACAAAAGGCTATATATATATATAACAAAAACAAAGACATTTCATGTAAAAACTAATGCTTAGCAGTAGCCATGGACACCCCATGTGGTCAAAATGGTACATTCGACTATGAGGTTCATAGTCGACTACGGTTCTCCGAATCGAATTAGCGAATATTGCAGCTCACCCCTACTACAAATACAACCTCATTTCAAGGTTTAAAAATCCTTCACTGTCCGCAGCGTATCATGGAACATTCCCAATAAAGTTGTAACATTGAGAGGTTTTCGTTATAGCGATTAAACTAACTGAATGTCACTTAGAACGTTAAATCAACAGTGTTCAGACGAAGTTCGGTTAAGTCACAAAACGCTCCTGGAAATTGTCAGAAGATCATTTAAGATTCCACAAATAAGATTTAGGTAAGCGAAATGTAGCTTAACACTGAAAAATGTACATATAATGTGGCTTTAACGACAACATTTTATGTAGGCAGTGTTGGGTGAGCTACTTTTGTATAACAAGCTGTCCGTGTTCACGCATTCCATGTAAGAAACCCTGGTTTAGACAATTTTTTTTTCTAGTTGAAGGTAAGAAAATCAAATATTAGAATACAGCATTGGTTGGATTTAACATAAGGGTTAAATTACAAGCAGTATTATGATTTGGATTTAGAGTTATGACTAGGTTTTTAAGATATTAAGTATTTATTGATAGGGCTATGTTTTGGTTTGGAGATAAACATTTAAATTTTGTTTGGAGCCTGGCTTTAGATTACATAAAATATTTAGGTCTAAATGTTTGTATTAAAATTAGTTTTAATTAAAATTTGAAAGTCTCTGTGAATCTAAAAGAAGTCAATGTAAAATATTGTATTGTGATGTTTTATTTGTTCTTTGTTCTCAGGTCTTAGTTAATTGATTCGATCCTCCAGGCTGCATCAACATGGCGTTGGGTAGATGTGAACAAATTTGTAAATGGATCATCATCCTGTTTACCATGATCTTGATTGTAAATAACTCACTTTCATTATAGAAATACTTCAAGTTTCAAGTTTTAAGTTTATTTGTCATTTTGGGCATTTATATAGAACATTTACATTTACAACATTTATATAGAGATCATCACTATTTGTCTTAACACAATGCTTATTTATATATATATATATATATATATATATATATATATATATATATATATATATATATATATATATATATATATATATATATATATATATATATATATATATATATATATATATATATCCTGTATAGTATATTGTATATTGTATATACAAATGTTAATTTTTATATCCACACAAATTTATATTCTACATATTATCAATAATTAAATATATCACTATTATTACACTCATTAATATTCTTCAAAAATATTTATAAACTTACTTTAATATTGTAAAATAAATGTATAAATATATATAAACACGGTCGCACGGTGGCTTAGTGGTTAGCACGTTCGCCTCTCAGCGCTAGGGATTCCCGGTTCGAATCCCCATCTGGGTGGAGTTTCCATGTTCTCCCCATGTCCGCGTGGGTTTCCTCCGGGTTCTCTGGTTTTCTCCCACAGTCCAAAAAACATGGATGAAGTCAACTGAGTTCTCCAAATTGCCCCCTATAGAGTGTGTTTGTGTGAGTGAGTGTGTGCCCAGCGATAGGTCGGCGTCCTGTCCTGGGTGTGTCTGCCTGGCGCCTGAGAAGTTCTCCCCTGGATGGGCATGGGGAACCCCACTGTGACCCTACTAGAGGATAAAGCGGAAGATAATGAATGAATGAATGAATATATAAACACAAACCAGTCCTTTTAAATATTACAATTGCACACATATGTAACATTCAAATCTACACATTATTAATGCAATCATATTATATGTTCAATCATATTATATCTCCTTCTCTCACTCAGGTACAACATCTTGCTGTAATTGGATCTCTGATTTATTTGTGCTTCAGTGCACCCGTGCATTTACAAGAGGGTTATCTCTATTTTTTTATGTTTTTCGGTAAGCCAGCATGTCCCTTCAACATTTTCTTTAAATAATAGTTAATCCTGTAACACAGTGTTGAGGCTTGTGGTTAAGGAACCAGTCTTGAATTCCTTTCTCAGCAAGTATTATGGCTGAAGCCCCAATGGGCAAGGAAACTAACCCCATTTGCTCTGGGTGCTGTGATACAAGGGTGCACACCACTCTGGGCATGTGTGCTCTACTCAGTGTGTTTGTGTGGATGTGTGTGTGTGTGTTTCACTGCACACGTGGATTGAATGTGGAGGACACACTCTCTGTGTGTAAGCACTGTAGGCAAAAAAGATCACTTTTACTTGACTTACTTAACAGTAATAGAGTGATAATATGAATGTTCTAGAGGTAAAGGTTATTTTTTATTTATTTATCTCTATAATCATATAGCATTTTTGTTTTATATACATTATTTTATTTATTCTTTTCATTGATCATTCATGTACCTGTCCATCCCTGTTTTTTCATCTTTCTGTTTTTTTTTTCTCTCTCAGAGTCGGTAGTGTGTATAACCCTCTGCATCGTGATCACCACATCTATTTGTGGAATTTATGGCTCTACTACAGAGAATACATTTACTCTTAAAATGGTAAGACAAAAAAACTCACACATTCTATGAGGAGATTGTAATGCTTCGTCCATAAATGCAGTATAAAGTCATACACTGAGTACCAGGTAGTGTTATACACATTATAATTGTTTAAAGAAGACACAAAAAAGTCACGTGGACCTAGGCTAAAACATTACTGACGACCTCTGTCCTGCAGAAGTCTGAAGCAGGCTTAAATTAAGGAAGAACACGGGCAAAAATTAATGAACATAAATGAGCACATCAACTAAAGCTGGCAGTCAATTAACTCAAAGAAGCTTGGAAACTAAGGAACACAGACTAATCACATTATCATTACAAAGAAAAGCTTCCTGTCTGTACATACTGTTGTACATACTTCTGAAACATACTGTTGTAAAGTATGTGACACTGTTAAATTCATCAGAATGGAAGATTCTATATTTAGAAATGAAGATAATAAGTGAAAAATATATATATTTTCTTAAATAGTGATATGTTTTTATTTTACTTTCTCGCAGTACTGCATCTTCCTGACTCTACTCACCAGTGCAGTAATTGTCCTGGGAGTCACGGCCTACTTTTACAACGATGAGGTGCATTTTACTTTTGGAATGTTGGGACACTTTAGAATAACTTTAAGACGTGTATTAATCATAGATTTCATTGTGTCGTGTTTTTCTTTTATTTAGGTGGCAAAAAACCTTTCCTATTTTTACACCACCATCTATAAACAGTACCTCGTGACGGAAGATCTGTTTCGTCGCTTTATCCTTATGCTGTTCCACAAAGCTGTATGAAAACAAACACACGCACAAAAACACAAACTCTACACAAAGTGATTATCACTACCAGCCATCTGACTGTGTACCTGTGCTCCTCAGTTTGACTGCTGTGGTCTTGATGGCATTTGGACCAGCTGTCCACAGAAGACCAATTTCCTGGGAATCCCCTGCATCCCCCCTGTAAGCCACACCCTCTTGCTTCCTGCGTGCTCTCTAGCACTGTTTCATCTTGATGTATTCTGTACATTAGGCTCTATAGTGTTCTTAATTTTTTTTATTTGGTGTGTGTGTGTGTGTGTGTATAGAGTTGCCAGTCTCTAATTATAGAGGACCTGCAGGCCACCACTGTGCTGTGCATGTTTCTGGGTTATGCTGGATTCGTGGTGAGTAATACATGCTGCAGATTATTTTTTACATAGTCAGTTTTACTGGAGAAACAACACTGCGATCCTTGATTGTCCATGACAGTGTGCTGAGATCAAAGATAAGGGCTAATTAAAAAGGGTAATTATATACCCATAGAATATAATATGGGCATAATATAATATAAACAGAATTCAGTTTAATGTTGTCAGTCATTAGAAAATCACTGTGTTTAAGGCTAGATTTTAAAATGCATATAGTTTAAAGAAACCCACCATGTTTAAAGTCAGGATTAATTTCTGTTTTCTCTAAAGATTTACTGTCCGTTTTGGGTCAGGGTCCTTAACAACTGAATTGTGATGTTCTCTCATTTGTAAGTCACTTTGGATAAAAGTGTCTGCTAAATGACTAATTATAAATGTAAACGTAGGTTTAAATTTAGCGAGGATTAGAGTCTAGTTTGGAGTCAAATTTGGAATAAATTAGTCAGAGTTGGATTTAAATCCTGGTACAATGCATCCACAGAAAGTAAATTTCAGAAAGCTAATGCATCCACAGAAAGTAAATTTCCCTTTATATGAATGTATACTTTTAAAACTACAGTAAGAAGAAAACTCTAGTCCTCAAACCCACGATGGTGGAAACCCCAGTGTGGGATTAGTACACAGTCACTCTTCCACACCATACAGCGAACAAGATTAATATTACGATTAACATCTTTTTCATTCATTAGAGTAGATCCTAGTGTCTTACAAACCTTAACTTGTCTTTCCTTTTTTTATCTTTTGCTAGTTGGTGCCGCTGGGCTGCAGTTTGATCATGCTTTACCAACTAAAGCAGACTTTGTCTCGCCGAAAATCAGTGTACAACATCGCATAGATGTACGGCTTCAAACAGCCGCCTACCCACATTTCTGTATACACCCACAAATGAATTTACTCTATTCATTGAACAACTGTGCTTCTGAAACCACACCTTGTCATCTTCTTGTATCTATATTCCATCAACTCGCTTTCCATTCTCTCCCTTGATCCTCATTTCTTTAAAAATTGCTGTAAGACGTTAGAACTCAGCTGGGCATTTTAATTATAAGACTGAGTTATGCAACATAGTAACCTACTAAAAATATAGCATTCTGCTGCAAAACCTTTGGGGTTTTTGAGTTATTTACTTTATCTACACCAGTACGTACTCTGCTGTCCAGACTCTGTTGCATTCTTCAGAGTTCTCTGCAGTTAAACCTCTTTTCATCAAATTAAAAACCATTATAACATTGACAGCTTCTACTCTTTATCCTTTAAGAAAAGGGGGGAAAGAACTACTTAAAGGAGCTGGCTAATTGCTAATCAACTTAGCTCGCTAATTTAATTCAATGGTCTCATGCTTTTCTGGCTCCCCCTGCTGGTGACTACCACTGCAATTTTTTAAAGAAATACTCTGACTGCTTGTAATTATTCTACATACACAGTATTCCTGTGAATGAAATTAAGTTTTAAAGTGATGCAGTATGGCTTTAAACATTTTTTTTATGTTTAAAATATGCTAGACGTTTTTTTTATTTTAAACTATTGAGGCCTAATGCTACTAATAGTTATTTTGACTGTGAGATCATATCACAACAGACAGGCTGTAAACCTATGGAGTTTAATCATGAATCAGTATAAACGAGTCATCTCAGTGAGTGATTCATCTCCCTCTCATGCCCCTGGTACTTTTGTCTGAATGTACAATTTACAGATTTGTATTAAAATGTCTAAAACAGACCAAAAGACGCAGAGGTCCAGGTTTCAGGTTTTTTTAGAAAAACTTCTAAGTTCTATACCATTTCAAATAGTCCAAGCTGTTTTAAAGCATCCTAATTACCCTGATTCATTGGGAACAGCTGTTTTAATAAACTCAACAGGTGAAAAACAGCTCTCTGCAGTTGGTTTGTGGACAGTCATGGCTAAGACAAAGGAGCTCACTAAGGACCTGCGGCTGTGCATTGTGGCCGTTCACAAGTCAGGAAAGGGCTATAAGGCCATATCAAAATGTTTCATTAAACATTTCCAAAAGCTTTCACAAAAAAAAAAAAAAGGTAAGGGTGCAGGATAGGATAATTCTACAGTGTTGCTGATTTTTTCCATAACTACTGACTTGTGGTGTTTTGATTTGTAAGTTGCTTTGGATAATAGCGACTGATAAATGTAAACACAAATATTGTGAAGATTAGACTTTGATAGATTCTTGTTTAAATAACATGGGGCCACTTACCTAATTGTCATACCAGACATTGAAAGCACCTGATTTCTTATCTAATATTACCTTTGTGGCATTGTGGTGACTTGTGCACTGCCTTACTAATAAATTTGTCCAAGCTGTGTGTGCACAGAATATGTAATATTCTTTACACCTAAAAGATTTATTACTATTTTTTGGACTCTCTGGCAGTGTTTGTTCATAATGACTTGCCTTTTTGCATTGCACTTAAAAGCAAGAAGGAAAAAGTGGGCACATAAAAAGGTGCAAGAAAACCAACCAGCAATGACAATAGTATATATTCAGATTCAGAAACTGGAGAATTTGGGCCTGAGCAGGTAAGATGTACACAAAATTGATCATCTGCTACTAAACAACTGCAGTTAAATCACTCTCAGACAAAGGTGGACAGAAACTAGTAACATTTACTAAAATTAACTGTCGTAATGGTAATGCATTGGGTTATGCTGATGAAACGAAAGAGAAAATAAGAACCAACATTCAACACATAATTGTATCTTTTGGTCTTAAACATGAATGTTTTAAGTGTTTATTAAAGTGATAAGACTACAAAGACCATAATGCTTTTAAATATTGTAATTTCAAAATGACACTTAAAAGTCCAGTCAAATAATTCATTATTTCATTATCTTCCGCTTTATCCGTGTCGCGGTGGGGCCCCCTATGCCCATCCAGGGGTGAGTTTTTGTCCGGGGGTTACGTAATGGGGAGGTGTCGGAATTGATGCCATGAAAAAGCACATTTTCAATTACACTTACATGTTCACCAGAAGAGGTGACCACTGCACACACTGAAAGACCTTTGGGACTTCCAGACAGAATTCTTATGGTAAGCTGTGAACAATCTGAAGAAAATACACACAGCTGCGCACAAACAGCATCATAATGGGTCCAGAAGGGGTGGCGGCTGTAGTAATCCTGAATCCCAGTAATCCTGAATCCCAGACAAAAGGAGGTGTGGCGAGCAGATAAGTATGCAGACAGCGCACCATACCTAAGACTATTCATAACTGCTGGTCATGAGGCCAGACAGCTTGGACCGATGGTGAAACACACACTGACGCTGGATTTTCAGCCTACAGACACTCCCTACTTGCACAAGACAGCGTGTGGTAAGTACTGGCAAATTGAATGCAAGTGCTTGGATGAAGGCAAATTTGATCTTGTGGTTTTAAACAGGTACCATGGCAGCGAACTAACAGATCACCCACAGACGCCAGATCTGCTGGGACAGGTGCCAATGATGCTTTGGACGGTATCAAAAGTAGACGTGAGACTGACTGAACATCACGTGGCCCCGATAAGTGTCCAGGCAAACACCACTCCTGTGAATCGACCACAGTACCCCCTAAAGCATGAGGCGATAGAAGGGATTGCTGACACTACACATGACCTCTTGAAGGTAGGAGTACTGACACCCACAGCCTCACCTTGAAACACACCGAGTGTATTTAAGCCTGGTAAGAATGAATATAACATGGTGCATGATTTAAGGCTCATTAACCAAGTGACAATCACTGAGGGGATTGCAGTACCTGACCCTTACAGAATGCTGCAGAACCTCACCCCAGAACATGCGTGGGTTACCGTAGTAGACCTGGCAAATGCATGTTTCAGTATTCCACTATCCAACAACGTCAAATAAATTTTTGCATTTACATTTAGGGGTGAACAATACACCTACAACATATTTCCCCAGGGGTACAAAGACAGTCCAGGTATTTTTAATCAGTGTCTCCTAAAAGACCTATCGGCACTGCAGGACGACACCATCCTGCACGACAACACCTTGCTCTGCAAATACATTGATGACTTACTCATTGCCTGTGGCAGTCATAAGGCCTGTTTAAAGGACACATTGGAACTGACCGGTCTTGTTTGAATTGCTGTTATATAATGTTATGTAAATATATTTAAATAATTATATGGTGTGCTTATATGGATCGACATATTGTAATATTCATTCATTCATTCATTCATTATCTCCCGCTTTATCCTCTATTAGGGTCGCGGTGGCCATCCAGGGGAGACGTTCTCCCCATGCCCATCCAGGGGAGAACGTCTCGGGCGCTGGGCGGATAGACCCAGGACAGGGCGCCAATCCATCGCTGGGCACACACTCACTCACACAGACACGCACACAAACACACTCTATATGGGGCAATTTATTGAGAATTCAATTGACTTGATCCATGCTTTTATTAAATTAATAAAAGTTACGGTAGTAGTGAGTGAGGGTAAAATAACATGATACAATAATAAGTTAAGAAACACCGGGAATTAGAATTAAGTAAAGATAAAATTTAAGCTTAACAATAGAGTGTAAAAGACAAAAGGTTTACTGCTTCAATAAAGCATTTACTCATGTTAATAATGGTGAACATGTTAGGGCTTGGAATCAAACAATGTGTGCTAAAAAGACGTGTGTGATGGAGGCTGTGAGAATCTCTAGCGAAAAGATCAATAGAGCTGTCCATTTTACCGGTCCATCAGTCTGTCAGTGAGCAACTGTTTAAATATCCAGCCTGACTGAACCTGAACTGCTGTCAGCAGTAAGGTCATATGTTGCCCAGATTAATAAATGTCATTTAGGTTTAAAATAATTAACATATCGTTAAACGTTAAATAAATAAATATCCTAATAAATTTGTTTATAAGAAATATGAGTATTAGTTTGTTTGAATTAAATTAATAGGTAATTTATAGTGGAAAAATAGACACATTAGTTACAAGCTTTCTTTCCACTCTGTTCTTATCACTGGTTAACACTGTGTGTGTGTGTGTGTGTGTGTGTGTGTGTGTGTGTGTGTGTGTGTGTGTGTTCTGGTAATCATTACGTGACTTGTCTTTCCTTTTTTTTTTATCTTTTGCTAGTTGGTGCCGCTGGGCTGCAGTTTGATCATGCATGTAAATTGTTATATTGCTTTATTTACAGATTGTGACAGAGTTTCCAGAGGAATTAGACATTTCTGTACCAAGACTGAGGAGGACTAAAAGTATCATAGTAAGTACTTAATTAAGCATATAAACATAATTGTAGCTAGTAAGTATCATATAAAATTTATCATATAAAATGTTTTTTTTATATATATATATATATATATATATATATATATATATATATATATATATATATATATATATATATATTTAGATGAAAGACGCAAACCTTGAAGATTCTGGTGAACTATTTGATTCTACATCAGAGAGTGCAGATGATCACATTCCAGATACCTCCAGTGATGGCGAAGGTGATGCTAGCCTTGAACTAAACCTGTCAGCAAAACGTAAGCAAAATGTGGATGCCTCTGGCTTAGGGAATTCCCCGGTTTTCAATACTACATCAGATAGAATCACCATTGACCAGCACAGCTGTACATCTGAAGCAGAAGAGCCCAGTTCAAGTCAGAACATAACTGACAGCATAGTTGTTAGTGCAAGCAAAACAATAGGTGGACAAAGAGTGTATGACAAGAAACATTATTGCTTGTATTGCTCTAAACCTTATTCTAAGATGGCAAGACATCTTCAACATGTACATGAGAATGAATCTGATGTGGCCAAAGCTCTAAGCTTTCCGAAGGCTTCCAAGGAAAGAAAGAACCTGCTAGATTATATTCGCAACAGAGGAAACTATGCCCACAATGCCGCTGTTATGCAGTCTGGAAAGGGGAAACTTGTTCCATTTAAACGTCCACGTGAAGAAGTACAGGGAAATGATTTCATGCACTGTGCATATTGTCAAGCACTATTTAGAAGAAAGGTCCTGTGGCGACACGTGCGTAACTGTCAACTTAGGCCTGGATCGGTTGGCCCCAAACCTGGAAAAAACCGTGTTCAGTCTTTGTGTACGTACACTGGGCCTGTGCCTTCACATGTGAGTAAAGAACTATGGGGAGTAATCAGTGCAATGAATCCTGACCCAGTCACAGATTTAATAAAAAATGACCAAGTCATTATTAATGTTGGGCAACACTTGCTGAACAAAGGTGGGAGATCAGCTAAGAATCAACAGCATGTGCGAGAGAAGATGCGAGAAATGGGAAGGCTAATTCACAATGCCAGAAAAGCCACCAGCTTGAAAAAAATGGAAGATCTCATTAATCCTAACAAGTACATGGAGGTGATCCAAGCTGTTAAGATTACATGTGTGTATGACTATCAAACCAACACGTTTTTGACCCCATCATTAGCAACCAAACTTGGGAATACTCTGGTTAAAGTAAGCAAACTCTTAAAAGCTCAGGGTTTAATCTCAAACAACACAGAACTTGTGAAGAATGCAAATGAGTTTCAAGAGATCCATCAGGAAAAGTGGAATGAGCTGACCTCTGCTACAGCATTGAGGAACATTAGGGAAGCAAAGTGGAATGTACCTACTCTCATGCCTTTTACCGAAGATGTCCAAAAAATGCATGCATATCTTAGTCAAGTGCAAGATGAGTTTTTCAATTTACTTACTGAAATCCCTCTGCCAAAGCCTGGACAGATCTGGCGAAGGTGTGCCTGGCACAGATCATTCTATTTAATCGACGCAGGGAAGGTGAGGTTTCTAGCATGCCTTTATCTGCATTTTTATCAAGAGACACTTCTGATCACCATAAGGATGTGAACTGGGCACTCTCTGAAGTGAAAAAAAAACTCTGTAGACACTTCTCAAGGGTTGTCATCAGGGGAAAGCGTGGTCGCCCGGTTCCAATTCTGCTGACTTCAAAAATGCAGCATGCATTAGAACTGCTTGTTAAGCAGAGAGAAACTTGTGGGGTTCAAGAAGACAACAGCTATATGTTTGCAAGACCAGAAGCCATGACACATTTCCGAGGATCAGACTGCCTTCGCAACGTTGCAAAGATGTGTGGTGCAATATGTCCTGAGTCTCTGACATCTACCAGATTAAGAAAGCATGCTGCTACTCTTTCAACTGTGCTAAATATGACAGACACCGAGATGGACCAGCTGGCTAATTTTCTTGGACATGATATAAGGATCCATCAAGAGTTCTATCGACTGCCTGAGAAGACCCTACAACTCGTCAAGATTAGCAAAGTTCTAATGGCGCTTGAGCAAGGAAGATTAGCTGAGTTTCATGGCAAGAACTTGGATGAAATTGGGCTAGATCCTGATGGTGTGACATTTTATTTTTACATTTTTACTATATATTTCTTTTTGTTTGATCGCATAGTTAAGCTGTAATTTGTATGACTTCCATAGAAAGAGCTGTGGACAGTGATGAAGAGCACAGGAGCATACAGGAGGAAAGCTGTTCATCTGCAGTTAGTGGTATGTCAGTAAATTGCTGTTAAAAGACTATAGTTTTCCCTTATTGTAATAAATTTACTTCCATGTATTTGTTGAGGTCCTAATGTACAATAAGAACTTTATTGATCTCTATTTTTTAATAATTTTCCACAGAGCAATCGGCAGAAATGACACTTTCTTCTAGCTTGAGCAATGAAATGCTGTCACCACAGCCCAAACAACGCAAACAGTCATCAGACAATGAGATGTCATCAGAAGTTAGTGCTATAAGGCCTTCCTTCAAAGGTGATCTTATTTTTCATTTCTACTTCCTATGTCAGTGATGATTGTCTTTTATTTCTTAATAAATGTTCAGACAATGTAATACTTCAGCTTATACACATTTTAATTTCAAATGTATTTTTCTGACCACTTTAAGGTAATGCTACCAAGAAGAAGAAAACACCCTGGAAGCAGATGGACGTGCAAGCTGTGGAAAGGCACATGAGTAGATTCATCACCTCATGTATTGTACCAGCAAAGCACGACTGTGAGAGGTGTTTAAGAGCTGAACCAGAAGTTCTTAAGAACCGGGACTGGAAGAATTTAAAATATTATGTTTATAATAGAATAACAGCTTATAAAAGAAAATTGCAACATAAATAACATGTGAAATAAAATAAGAAAAATCCATTGTTATACTAAGTGAACAAGTGTTCGATTTTTTTTTTGTTGTTGAACTGAGTTGAGTTTTATCCTATTACCTGCTGTGGTATGCATAACCCATTAGCCATGTTTATTAGATTTTTCACGAGTCCCCATATATGACGATCAAGACATTACTTCGTCTTTTGGGATGTTTAAAGGCGTGTATAAGCTAACGGAACATTGGTTATTGTGCCTGATTTTTTTTTGAACCTCTAAAACCTTTAGAAAGGGTGGTCCCCACAGTTGATGATCAGAATGTTGGTCCCCGATAAACATGAAAACCAGTATGTGTGTGTGTGTGTGTGTTTGATGAGGTCATGAGTAAGTGAGGGTAGTGAAAAGTATTTCTGTTTGAAAAGAAGGCAGAGTGGTATTTGAATTGGCCACTGTGTTTCAATACTGCTGAAATGGGGGCAAGTTAGTGAATTAATATTAATTAACCATGGCAAATAAAATAGTTTGAGCTCATTTAAATATAATTATTAAATTTTGAAATGTTAAAAGAAAATAGCACTATTTTCCAATTTAAAGATTAGGTTTCCTGTGAAGATCTGACTGAATAAACTAGACTTTTTGACTATGACAGAACTAATATCTGACAGAAAATGAGCCACAGGACTGATAAGACTTTGACAGGAATCGATTTTTGAAATGTTGGTGGCAGCACCAACCCAGACCATATGTAAAGAAGCAACTTGGGCTCTGTTGAAGCATCTGGCAGAGCAAGGTCACAAGGCCTCCAAAACAAAACTTCAATAATGTTAACAAGCGATACCTAAAAGAATAACCAAAAGAAAAATTAATCTGTTAGAACTATTGAATGATTAAAATGAATCAAAGGGGGGAATTGTAAAGAAAATATGATTTTACTGTGTATGAGTGATTCATCTTAACCATTTGTGTTTGCATATAACTATGAATGACCTTCTACAGATATTATGCCTTATTATCATATGCTGATTATATCAAGTCAAGAATGTATACATTGACATTTAGAATGATCAGTGCAAATGTATATCTTCCATAAACTTCTATTTATTCGTTGCAATGAGGCCACGTCGACAGAACTGAGACCCATGTCAGAGATTATTGTTTTAAAATGGACGAAGCACATTTTTTGTTTAATAAAGGATAAAGATTTGACAGATAGTTAACTAGACTAGACCAGACTGGCTGACATTATCTAATGAGGACAAAATTATAAGGTTATATTTTTTCCAGGTCGGAGTTTGAGAAAATGTTTTGCCATGACACATCATTAATGTAACGACTTTTGGCAGCATTGTTTTTTTATAAATCGATTGATAAAGGTTGATTTTCTTCCTCCAGGTCATGCACTGAAGGCGGTCTAATTATCAAATTTTACATTTAAACAGGAGAAATACGAGTTTATTAAACCTATGTTGTGCGATTTGTATAAAGAATAGAAAAATTCAAGTTTGTTTGATGTTGTGTTTAACTTTTCAAACCACACAAGTCAATTTGCAGGTTATAGCAGACGGAACTGACAGTGCAGTTTGATCCAGTAAAAAATAATAAGAATAACCCCTGCGTGTTTGATTTTTTCCATAGACAATCGTGGTGGCAATTTTAATGATTATGTGTTGTGTGACCGTCATCTTTTTTGAATATGATTCATGGGCAATGAGGAGTGGACCATAGTTAATTACTTCAAGGAAGATCAACAAGATCTCTTTAGCTGATAACATACAGTGGAGGAAATAAGTATTTGATCCCCCACTGACTTTAAAAGTTTTAATACAAAAAAACAAATGAAACGTCTCATAATTTTATGCCAGTTTTATTTTAACAGTGCCACATAGAATATCAAAAGAAAAATGGAGAAAATGACATGAAATGAGAAATATAAAATAATTTGCACTTTATTGAGGGAAATAATTATTTGATCCCCTAGTAAAACCATGACTAATGTTGGCTCCCACAGACCACTGACACACCCTAATCACAGTGAAGTCATTACCTGAATGAGAGACACCTGTCCCAAATTATCACCTGTATAAAAGTCCACCTGGCAACAGTCTCAGTGACACTCCAACATCTCCACGAAGGGCAAGAGTAAAGAGCCGTCTAAAGATGTCAGGGACAAAATTGTTGACCTACACAAGGCTGGAATGGGCTACAAAGTCATAAGTAAAAAGCTGGATGAGAAGGTGACAACTGTTGGTCCAATTATTTGGAAGTGAAAGAAGTACAACATTACTGTCAATCGACCCAGGCCTGGAGCTCCATGCAAGATATCACCTCGTGGAGTCTTATTGATCATGGGAAAGTTTAAAAATCAGCCAAGAACTACACGGGAGGAGCTGAGTAATGATCTCAAGGCGGCTGGGACTACAGTCTCCAAAAAAACCATTGGTAATACACTGAGACCTAATGGTTTAAAATCATGCAGTGCACGACAGGTTCCTCTGCTCAAGGAGGCTCACGTCCAGACCCGCCTCAAGTTTGCCAATGAACATATTAATGACTCCGAGAGAGACTGGGAGAAGGTGCTGTGGTCAGATGAGACCAAAATTGAGCTCTTTGGCCTTAACTCAACTCGACGTGTTTGGAGGAAGAAAAATACAGAATATGACCCTAAGTATACCATCCCCACTGTCAAGCATGGTGGTGGAAGTATTATGTTTTGGGGGTGTTTTTCTTCTAAGGGCACAGGCCAACTTCACCGCATTGACGGGAAGATGAACGGGACCATGTATCGCAAAATCCTGGGTGACAACCTCCTTGCCTCTGCCAGGGCACTGAAAATGGGTCGTTGATGGGTCTTTCAGCACGACAACGACCCAAAACAGCCAAGGAAACAAAGGACTGGCTCCATAAGAAGCATATCAAGGTCATGGAATGGCCTAGCCAGTCTCCTGACCTCAATCCCATCGAAAATCTATGGAGAGAGCTGAAGTTTCATGTTTCCAAATGCATGCTTATAAACCTTAAGGATTTGGAGGTGATTTGCAGAGAGGAGTGGGCCAAAATTACTCCTGAAGTGTGTGCAAACCTTATAAAAAACCATAAGAAACGTCTGACAGCTGTGCTTGCCAACAAGGGTTTTGCCACCAAGTATTAAATGATGTTTTACTAGGGGATCAAATACTTATTTCCCTCAATGAAATGCAAATAATTTTTTATTTCTCATTTCATGTAATTTTCTCCATTTTTCTTTTAATATTCTGTGTGTCACTGTTAAAATAAAGCTGGCATAAAATTATGAGACGTTTCATTTGTTTTTTTGTATTAAAACTTTTAAAGTCAGTGGGGGATCAAATACTTATTTCCTCCACTGTACATCTTACAGATTGCTATATGTCACGGAAGTATACCTCGGGCAGAAGCGGAAGCGCATCGGACGCGCAAAGCCGGCGTATTAACGCGCTGAAGGGAGCCAGGCACGCAGGTAGCGAGAACAGGTTTATTTAAAGGTGCAGTGCACCAAAAAACATGAGGTACATAAAGGACTACGTGACATCAAACAACAACGACCAGCACCAAAGACACGAAACAATGGACATAAATACAAAAAGACACCCGACCACGTGCACAAGACAAACCAATGATAATGCAGAGTTAATTAACGAAACTAATGAAGCACAGAACGTTAATTAACTAAAACGAACGGGACGAAACACGAAACAGGTGACAGGTGCCCTAGGCACCTGTTACATTACCCCCGCCCCAGCGGTCACGCAACGGGGGGACGCGACCAAGAGAAAAAAAAACAGTCCCGGGGGGGGGGGGGGGGGTCCTCCGCCCTCCTCGAGCGGGGCTTGGAAAGCGCCCTCGGGTGGACGCCCTCTGCGGGTGAGACGTGCCGAACGCCCTCTGGCTGCAAAGTCCGGTGGACGCCCACGGCGGATCAGAAATTGGCCACGCCCTCTGGCTGCGTGGTCCGGTGGACGCCGACATCGGGCGCGTGGTTGGCCACGTACTCTGGCTGCGTGGCGAGGCGGGCGCCCCCGTCGGACGAGGAGTGGGCGAAGCCCTCTGGCAGTGTGGTCCGGTGGACGCCCACATCGGGCGAGGAGATGGCCACGCACTCCGGCTGCGTGGCGAGGCGGGCGCCCCCTGGCGGCGTGGTCCGGCGGACGCCCACGGGCGGCGTGGCGAGGCGGACGCCCCCTGGCGGCGTGGCGTGCGGCGTGCAGGCCCTGCTGCTCGGGCTGGGCGGCGTGCGGCCCCTGCTGCTCGGGCTGGGCGGCGTGCGGCCCCTGCTGCTCGGGCTGGGTGGCGTGCGGCCCCTGCTGCTCGGGCTGGGCGGCGTGACGCCCCCTGGGCTTCGGCATGGGCGGCGTGACGCCCCTGGGCTTCGGAACGGGCGGCGTGACGCCCCTGCACACAAAACATGTACACCCCCACCGCAAATTGCCAAAAAACACACAGACATCGGAATGGGGAAGACTTCGGAACGGGCGGCGTGACGCCCCTGGGCTTCGGAACGGGCGGCGTGACGCCCCTGGGCTTCGGAACGGGCGGCGTGACGCCCCTGGGCTTCGAAACGGGCGGCGTGACGCCCGTGGGCTTCGGTACGGGCGGCGTGACGCCCCTGGGCTTCGGAACGGGCGGCGTGACGCCCCTGGGCTTCGGAACATTGGTAACTTCAGTGTGGGGGGGCGTACGGACGACCCCTGGACGCTCGGGATGGGCGGCGTGACGCCCCTGGACATGGGTTCTTGTGCTGACAGGACCTCGGCGGGCACGCATGCTGGCTGGACCTTGGCGGGCACGCATGCTGGCAGGACCTTGGCGGGCACGCACGCTGGGCGGACCTCTGCGGGTTCACACCCTGGCAGGACCTTGGCGGGCATGATAATAAAACATGTCATTTTGAAACTTAGAAAAAAAAAAGAGAATGTTGTTTTGTTTTTAGAAAAGGGGGAGGTAAGAAAAAAAACAAGAGAATGATGCTGGCAGGACCTTGGCGGGCACGCACGCTGGCAGGACCTTGGCAGGCACGCACGCTGGCAGGACCTCTGCGGGTTCACACCCTGGCAGGACCTTGGCGGGCACGCATGCTGGCAGGACCTCGGTGGGCACCTCGGAATCGTCATCCTGCACACAAAACATGTACAAGAAAGGTAATCCCTGGTACCACATTTCCATTGTGTTGCAGTAAATGCCCTGCGACAGAAGCCGTAACAGAAGGAAAGAGAACTGGGGATGGATGGAAGAAAGTTGGAGGGAAAAGCAAGAAGCACGTGGTGAAAGGGGGAGGCAGATACATAGCCCACTGCATCGGTGCAGGCCTAGTCCTGGATACAGAGGTGGCCAAACAGATAAGGGAGGAAGTAGGTGTGTGCGGACTGACCACCACTGAGGTAGGTGAATGCCCCATACACAAAGGGGAAGATTAAAACGTTTGCTAAATATCGCCACTCTGGAAACTCCAATGTGGTTTGGGTAATTTAAAGTGGGAAGTGGTAAGGCCAATTGTGAAAATGTGAATTAGAAAACACAGGAGCGAGGATAAATGTATTGCACTAAAGAATGACATTTAATCCCTCGACAAACATACACAACCGGGCACTAAGGCGCCTAGGGTGCCAAACGAGGACGAAAACCCTGCTGGTAATAGGGGCAATTGTTCAACCAATAGTGGGAATGATATTACAGACTCACCCACTTATATATACTCAATTGGGGTGCCTAGGGGGGTGCCAGACGAGTTCACATTGGCAAACCAGGTGGCAGCAGGCTTTGAAAATATTCCAGTAATATCGTCCCTTTTTCCGGTGACTCCAAACAAAAATGTGGACAGAATAAATTTTGCACATTACAATGTACTTCGTCTTACTAATCTCACTAGAGATGCCATTGAGGGATTAAGTGAACAATTGCATGTGACGTCGATCGTGGCCATACAGAACAGGAAAGCTTTAGACATGCTCCTGGCAGAAAAAGGGGGTGTTTGCGTAATGATTGGTGAAGTGTGCTGCATCTATATGCCAAATAACACAGCACCTGATGGGTCAGTAACCAAGGCCCTCAACAGGTTACGTAAAATATCACAGGAAATGCATGAGGTCTCAGGCATAGATAATACCTTAGAATTAAGGATAAATAACATGTTTGGCAAATGGAAGGATTTAATCATGTCACTTGTTATGTCTGTTGTTGTGTTTGTTGCTATATTAGTAACCTGTGCGTGCTGCTGCATACCATGTCTGAGAGCTGTGTTAACTAGATTGATTGTGACTGCCATTGGGGAACGATCGGAAAAGTCTCCATACTACAGCATACCGCTGCGGACGGCTGAATCGGACTCTAAAGATGAGGAATCAGATGAAGAAAGAACCAGCTACACTTAAATAATGCCCAAGATCATCTCTTGACCTCCCACAAACCCAGGACCCTCGTAGCCACACATTATTAGAGTTTCAAAAATCTGAGTGTTTTACTTTGAAGAATCATGTAATGATCATAGGGCTCACATGCACGGCATACTGATATAGTAAATCTCTGCTGAATAAATGTAAGTGCTGAACTCTGACTCACATCTCACAGCATCTGGGGAATAGAACAAATTAGTGGGCGCGGTGGAAAACGCGCCCAAAGGGGGAATTGAAGGAATACAAACAGAACACCAGCTCAAAGTTCAGTAATTATGGGTGCGTGATGACTGGGGTAGGCGAGGATTGCAGAATAAACGAATGACGGTTAAGTCAAGTTGTCAGGCTAACCTGAACCAAACATACGCCTCTAAAATGTGCACGTTCATCACATTAGACATCAGACCTGGTAAATGAGGCTCATACGCGCCAAATTGTCAACAACCCCCTGTAGAGAAAGGGCAGTATGATCACCTTTCAGATGCCCTCAACCTAGCTGCTCTAGGAGAAAAGCAGAAATAGGGGTGGGTTTTTAGGATAAATAGGGGCAGAAACTGGACTTCTGGACTCTGGCTGGAAGAGGTTTGCTGTTGTGCGAAAGTCAGAGTCGACCGTGGTCTTGGGCTTGTTTTGGAAGAACACACTTCTTTAGCTTGGTTTGTCTTAAATAAACCGCTTGATTCGAGTATCTACCAAAGTGTCTGCATCGTGGTTTTTCGACTCCTCCAGAAAGAGATTCATCATGAAAATTGAGATTTCTATGTATTTGATTGATATGATATTATTGATAATGATAATGATATTATTGCTTATTTGGTTTGCTTAATTTTTTTTTTTTTTTTTTTTTGGACACAGCAGGTACAAAAGTGTCCCATTTTGTGCCTTACATGAAGGCAAATCTGCTGAATTCTGGCTGGCAGAGCAAAGAACTCCAAGATCGCCAAGGCCTGTCGGTGATCAGTGACAGCTTGAGGAAAAAAATTCCTATTTCTATTTACTTTTTCTACTAATTGTAGTTGTTTTTGAAATCAAAATAAAGCATGTATAATTTTTTTAGAATGTTTAATATGTTTAGAGGGTTGATTTTCCTTTCAAGCCTATTAAATTTTGATTGCAACTTTCTCTCCTTTGGTAATAATGAACAATAACACCTTTCACCTTAAAGCATTTTAGGTAAATAAAAGACACATAAAAGAACAAACTCATATAATACAACGATCATTTATTAAAATTGAAAATGCACAAAAAATATATGTTTAATGAACCCTATAATAGTTAAAGTGAAAATGTAGTGCAAACTTATAATTGAATAAATAATTAAACTCTATAACAAGGGTGTAAAAATAAGTAATGCCTAAATAAACCAAAGATGGAAGCCAAAGATGGTTCTGCCACCGACACTGACCGCTGACATTTGAGGACCTGAACAAAGAAAATGTGGGTCAGTTTGGCTTTCCTTTCTCCCATAATTTCCCAAATGATGGATGTAAACTTACCTGCAGATTCCACCTCTATAGCAGCAGCTAGCAGATCCTGGTCAGATGGTGTTGAAGCACAATTATTACATGATTATAATTTATTCAGATGGAGGTGAATGCAGAGGACTGATTTTTGTGTAAATAAGCCCTTACAGATGCTGCTGTCCATCTTAAGGACATATTTCTTTAGAACCCCCATGGCGGTTGCAGCACCAAGACACATCCTTCCTCATTACAGGTGAGATTGCATCATCTACAATAGAAAGATATGAAACCATTAAATAAACTTTATTCTGGTCACAAGCTGCTAGTGCTGCTGCTTCCTCTCTTATAAAATATAGTTATGAAGTAGTACTTCTTAAAAGTACATGTTTGTAAATAGAATATGCTATTTGTAAGCATGTTTAGTAATTTATAACTTCACCTTTAATGAATAAAAACGTAGCAACTAAGTAAATAACGCTGGACTAGCATGTTTAGATATTTATTATAGCACTTTTTTTTATAGAATCACACTGCAGTTTACACGTACAGCAGTAATGTACCTAATATCACACATTTAATCGTGTTCTAATTATTTTAATTGTGATTTAAGAACAACAAACGCGCGCGCTGCACTTGAATACAGCAACGCATCAATGTGTACGTGATTGTATTAAAATATACCAGCGATTTAATTCAAAAACCACGTGAAATGTGTTTTAATGCACCACATGTAATAAAACACGTCATTTATTTGCGATTTAATAACAACAAAAGCACGCTGCACTTGAATACAGCAACGCATCAATCTTTACGTGATTGTATTAAAATAAACCCGCGATTTAATTCAAAAACCACGTGAAATGTGTTTTAAGGCAGCACATCTACTAAAACACGTCATTTAATTGCGATTTATAATGAAAACAAACGCGCGCTGCACTTGAATACAGCAACGCGGTAATATACACGATTTTGTATTAAAATAAACCAGCGATTTACTTTAAAAACCAAGTTAAATGAGTTCAAAAGCAATGTGCAATAAAACACGTAATTTAATTGCGATTTATAAATAACAACAAACGCGCGCGCTGCACTTGAATACAGCAACGCATCAATGTGTACGTGATTGTATTAAAATAAACCCGCGATTTAATTCAAAAACCACGTGAAATGTGTTTTAAGACAGCACATCTACTAAAACACGTCATTTAATTGCGATTTATAATGAAAACAAACGCGCGCTGCACTTGAATACAGCAACGCGGTAATATACACGATTTTGTATTAAAATAAACCAGCGATTTACTTTAAAAACCAAGTTAAATGAGTTCAAAAGCAATTTGCAATAAAACACGTAATTTAATTGCGATTTATAATGAAAATAAACGCGCGCTGCACTTGAATACAGCAACGCATCATTCTGTACATGATTGTATTAAAATAAACCAGCGATTTACTTCAGAAAACACAAAACATGTTCAAAAGCAATGTGTAATAAAACAGGATCATTTAATGGAATATAAACATGCACTCCCCATGAAATGAAGATACGACATGAAGAAAAAAAAATGAAAAATGAAAGAACAAGCGGTCAGAGCATTTCTTTAAAAAATTGCGGTGGTGGTCACCAGCAGGGGGCACCAGAAAAGCATGAGACCATTAAAGTAAATTAGCAAGCTAAGTTGATTAGCAATTAGTCAGCTTCCTTAAGTAGTTTTTTTAAATCCATTTTTCTTCAAGGACAAAGAGTAGAAGCTGTCAAAGGTATAATGGTTTTTAATTTAATAAAAATACGCTTAGCTGCAGAGAACTCTGAAGAATGAAACAGAGTCTGGACAGCAGAGTAAGTGCTGGTGTACATAAAATAAATGACTCAAAGGTTTTGAAGCAGAATCCAGATACACCCAGGACAGGATGCCAATCTATCACTGGGCACACACTTACACAGACACACACACACAAACACACTCTATATCGAGTAATTTGGAGAATTCAATTTACATTAATCCATGTTTTTGGACTGTGGGAGAAAACCGGAGAACCCAGAAGAAACCCACGCGGACACGGGAAGAACATGGAAACTTCACCCAGATGGGGATTCGAACTGGAAATCCCTAGTGCTGAGAGACAAACGTGCTAACCACTAAGCCACCGTGCCGCCCTGAGTTATAATTTGTTACAGCAACTTTTAAAGAAATGTGGATCAAGGGAGAGAATGGAAAGCGAGTTGATGGAATATAGATACAAAGTGATGATTAGGTGTGATTTCAGAAGTACAGTAGAGTGAATAGAGTAAATTAATTTGTGGGTGTATATAGAAATGGGGGGAGGGGGCTGTTTGAATCTGTACATTTGTGACATATGTGTACATATGTCATCTGTACATATGTGATGGAAAACACTGATTTTCGGCAAGACGAAGTCTGCTTTAGTTGGTAAAGCATCATTAAACTGCAGCCCAGAGGCAACAACTAGCAAAAGATGAAAAAAGAAAGACAAGTTAAGGTTTGGAAGACACTAGGATCTACTCTAATAAATGAAAAAGACACAAATGTTGATCGTAATATTAATGTTTTTCGCTGTCTGGTGTGGAAGAGTGGCTGTGTATGGGTACTAATCCCACACTGGGGTTTCTACTATCGTGGGTATGAGGACTAGAGTTTTCTTCTTGCTGAAGTTTTAAAAGAATACATGCATATAAAGGGGAATTTACTTTCCGTGGATGCATTAGCAGAGGTTTGGTTTGTACCAGGATTTAAATCCAACTCTGATAAGTTATTCTAACTTATTACAAATCTGACTCCACACTAGACTCTAATCCTCGCTGAATTTAAACCTACGTTTACATTTACAATTAGTCATTTAGCAGACGCTTTTATCCAAAGTGACTTACAAATGAGAGAACGCCACAAGTCAGTAGTAAAGGTGTCAGAGATCGCAGCGCAGTGTCGCGTTCCCCTAGCCCCGCCTTCTAAGCAGCGTCCCTGTTCTCGCTTCGTCCTGTTCTCGTCACGTCCTGGTCACCTCGTCCTGTTACACCTCGTCTCCTGTTGGTCCTGTGTTTGTGCCTCTGTTTACAGTTCTACGTCCCGCCTTTGTTCACCTGGTATTTAGCCACACTCCACCCTGCTCGACGCTGCAGATTGGAACACGGCCCCGCTGCCGTAGGACGCCGTGACGTCAGGCCCCAGCTCCGCAGCCGCTTGTGTATCCACTGTGTTCTCAGTGTCTATGTTACGTTTACCTGTGTGTGGCTAACTAAACTCTGTTAACACCTAATCCCCGCCCCGACCTTGTCGTTCCGAGTAGCGGATCCACCTACTCCTCACGGTTTCCTGGGTAAACCATTAGAAGCTTTAGTTTTTTACAAATCTGCCTTTGAAATGTGAGTAGGGTGAATGTGTGATTATTGAAGTGAAACTTTATAAATGTCAACTAAAAACATTACACCTCAATCTTTCACAATAAGCCTGATGTGTATCAAAACAAGCCCATTTTTATGTAATCATTCTGCTGTGATACATTTTTAAGTTTGCAGGTACAACTGCAGTATGGAGGTTAAGAGTGCATTAATTTAAAAGAGGGCATTATTTAAATTTGACCTTTGATGCTCCATGATAATAATGCTAACAGTTCCACCTCATGTCTGGAACCTCAGATGGGTACCGGAAGAATGATGAGCCTCAGAAGTGAGAGCTACATGTAGAAACTTCTTCGCTCCTCTGAACTTTTAACTCTGCTAAAGAGGCCAACTTGACCCTAATGCAGTACTTCTCAAATAGTGAGTGCGGTGCCTGGGGGGGCGCATAACAAGATATCACAGAGCAATTGATATTAAGTGTACTGAACAAACCCACAAACAGACAACACAGAAAAATATTTAACAGGGATGGCAGAGACAGACGATAATGAGACCAACAAAAGTCAACCGAAAGCTAAAACGAGGAAATATGACGAAACGAATAGGGTTTGGCTTCACTGTAACTGAGGTGAGAGACGAAGAAAGACCGGTGTGTCTTCTGTGTCTTAAAATGTTGGCAGCGGACAGCATGAAGCCCAATAAATGAAGGCGTCACTTAAAGACATTACACTCCAATCACGCTGATAATGTTACACATATACATTCACGCTCCGCTCTCCTCTCCACACACACCCACTTCCACGTCTACATGTTCACGCCCCGCTGCTCCTCTCTCGGCTCCTCACACACCAACATCCACACCTGTCACTCATCCTGTTAATCACCGATCACCCTCTCCAGATTATTAGTTGCAGATGCGCCTCGTTGATGACAGCGGCTTCTTAAGCCGCCATCCCAGACTCCTCTGAGTTTTTTGTTCGACTTCGGTTCGTGTGCTTCTCAGGTTGCTCGGAGTGCGTCTCCCCGTGGCGTGTCTGGCTTTGATCGTGCTGACTCGCTGCCTCTGTCTAGGAACGCTCTCCTTGTGTGACGTAAGAGACATCGGAGATTCCGCCTCTTACGCCCCTGCCTCCTCAGCGTTCCTCGCCGCTCTCTCTCCGCCTCGGACGTGAGCTGCTACCTATGGTGAAGTCCTCACCTGAGTACTATTGACTGTATACATTTAAGTTGTTGGAACTCTTGGATCTTGGATCTCCCCTTTATTCCCTGCTGGAGGAAATAAACTTTATTTTTGTTTTCAAGAAGCACGCTTCCCTCAGCTCCTCCGGCAACGGGTCGCTTACTTCTGACAGATAACCGCTTGAGTTTTTCATAGAAAATGTGACACGTATAGCCAGCAATCATCCCGCTTTATGAAAGCTACTTCAGAAAAGCTGTGCCCTGCAAAACAGGTGCATTGGAAACATTAGTTCTGACTTCCTTATTTAGATAAAAAACAGCACAAATTGTTGTATTATTTTTATTTTGTAGGTTAAAGTGTTAATATTGTGCTCCTGAATTAATGTTGCTGATTGTTACAGGTGCCTGTGGCACCTGTCCCTCGTTTGGGGTGGTGATTATCTTCGCTGGGTGATTGGTTTGTTTTGTGCACGTGTTTAGTTCGTTTTGTATTTATTCTTAGTTTTTCCTGTAAGTCGGCGCACATCTTTGTTTGTGGTTTTGTATACCCATGTTACTTTGTTCGTTTGTTCCCTCCTTTCAGTTGGTGTCCCGTCACCGATTTTTAATAAATTCTCATTTTGGATTTTATCCCGGTGTCTCTCGGACCTCTCCTTCCGCGTTCAACCACGTTGCGCCGCTGTGCATTATCTCCGCGTGGGTCGCACTCGTGGGAGCGTTCCTTGGACCCACGCACGCTTTATTCCCCGCGTGGTCGGTACCCGGGAGCGCTCACTAGGCGCGAGCGGTTGAACGCAATTCCTCCGCGTTAACCGCCCTCCTCCCGGGAAAGACGGACAAACTCTAACACTGATGAATTTGAATTTATTATTATTTATTGATTTTATTTAATTTCATTTTTCAGTATTAAATGCTAGTTAGTTCAAAAATGTTTCTTGTTTAAATAAGGATTTCATTCGTTTCTGTTACAAACTAAAAACAAAGTTAATAAAATGATTCTTTGTTCTAAGTCTATATTTCTTTCTTTTTTGTTTTCTTTATTTTAAATAAGGATAGATTTTTATAAAAGAGGTTTACTTATAACAAATTTATAGACAAATGATACTAAAGTGGGCATGTAAAAATACTTTTTCATCCCATTTTGTCATGTGCGGGGGGTGAGGGTGAGTGTGCGTGTGTGTGTGTGTGTGGGGGGGGTGCAAAATGTTTTCTTCTTCCTAGGGGGGGCTTAACAGAAAATAATTGAGAAAATCCCTAATGTAACTCAGGGAGGTATAACCTTCTTGTTTATATAATTGTAATATTTTATTTGTTTTTAAATGGCATTGTTTTTTTGTTCTGTTTATTTGTTTATTTGTACTGCTCTGTCCTCATGGTTCCTTTAAATTTGCCTCCGGACAAATAAATGAAGGGAAAACTCCTTTACAACTCCTCACAGGTTTATCCGTCAAATCATAGGCTTCTCAGATTTCAGAAAGACATTTGATTGCATGAATTCTACATAAAAACAAAATTGCATGTATTATGATGATATTGTGTCCTTCTCTAATACATTCAGGAAACATGAAAAATGATGGGTCCCTGATAAGATTGATTCAGCCTTTTATGTATACCTTTTGGTCTATTAAATTGGTATTAAATTAAAAATATGAATTTTAACAAAATTGATGATCTTTCAGTGAAATAGCTACTTTGAACCTTTATGTATTATTTATTTGAACCTTACTATGAACCTTTATGTATTATTTAAGTATTAATAATAGAAAACTAAATCTTTAATTCCAGTAATATAAAAACCTGTAAAACTAAACATTTCTGATGACTCTAATGTTTTTTTCTTATACATCTATGTGGGTGACTTTAATATTTATATATTGTTATGTTAAATTTAGTAAAAAAGTAAAATCATCCATCCATTCATTATCAATTCAATTTACCTTGATCCATGTTTTGGACTATTGGAGAAAACCGGACATCTCGGAGGAAACCCACTATGACATGGGGAGAACATGGGAACTTCACCCACCAGGCGCTGAGAGGCGAACATGCTAACCACTAACCCACCGTGCCTCCCAAAGTAAAATCAATTCTGTGAATATTTTCAGAATCTGGAGAAACAGCACCCCTGGTGACAGTGAATAGATGGTAACAAAGCGGAACACCTGAGAAATGTGGGTTGGGCTGTAACTGCCCCAGATAGTCAGGTATGTAATCCTGCAACCTGAGGCTTCAGTGGGCAGGCTGAATATGAAACATTTTCAACTGCAGCCAATCAGCTACGAGTGTTTACCGTCATGTGCAAACTTGTACATCCGGTTCAAGTAAAGACGAAAATAAATGATTTTGGGTCCGAGGACAAAGGTAAGGCTTAATTACAATCTTCTTCTGTTCTGTGTGTAAGATAAAACTCTAAGATAAACATTTGATAAAAATGACATGTTTAACTAACATTTGTATATTAAGCGTTATTAATGTGATGAATAGTTATGTTGTTCTTACATTAGATTTGATACACTGGAACATTAAAGTCCCAGATGCAGAAGAATAGAAGTACTGATAGTTCTGCTGAATTCAGCAGTATTTATCTAGATTTGTTTTTAGGGTGCTGGTTTGATGTTTATGAGGAGAAAACCTTCAAAATGAGTCTCTGTACAGAAGAAGATGAAAGTAAACCTGAGAGGTGAGTGAAAGTAGAAGAATTAAATTACAAGAGGTTTAACCCTTACACTGAGTAACCACCCTACAGATTTAAATTATTATCTATTTTCATCCATCCATCCATTATCTTCTACTTAGTCCTCCACTAAGGTTGCGGGGGAGAGGGGGTGTCCCTTTGCCCATCCAGGGGAGAACGTCTCGGGCGCTGGGCAGATACACCAGGACAGGGCATTTATCTATTGTTGGGCACAAACTACTCGCAGATACACACAAAAACATTCTATAGTGGGCAATTTGGAGCATTCAGTTTTCCTTGATCCATGTTTTTGGACTGTGGGAGGAAACTGGAGAACCCAGAGGAAACCCAAGCGGACACAGGGAGAACATGGCAACTCCACCCAGATATGGATTTGTGAGAAATTCCAAAAGATCCAACAGATTCAAACTGGGAATCTCCAGCGCTGAGAGGCGAACGTGCTAACCACTAAACCACTGTGCTGCTCTATGATCTGTTTTAATATATTTAAAGATTTTACATGTATATGACTGGATTTAGTGTACCTAAATCCAGCTGTGTGTCCATGAAGAGTGAGGTCTTTGATCAAAAATCGAAAACATTAAATTTCTTAATTATTAATAAAAACTCAGGTTCTGAACAATAAAAAAATTTTGGTGAGGAGATTTAAAGATGAAAAGTCTGTAATTCAGTTATTTAATTTAGACCTGTTTAGTGAAGTATTATTAGAATATATAAATAATATAAAGTTTTAGTCTACTGATCTTCAAATGATCCATTAAACATAATTCTATATTTATACAAGGCTGATTAGACCCCACGTACAGTGTGTCAGCATTTGTATGGAAGAACCATAGAGTCCAGTTTCTTATGCAGAAACCAACAGCTTTATTGTGCAGTGTCCCAAATATACAGCCAAAGTGTAATACCAATACTGGTTTAGAGTAGAAGGATGCAGTAGTAGCAGAGAATAACCTCGAAGGTATAATCCGTGATAAAGTAAGTAAGTTTAAGGTATTTATTCATAAAGCGCTGTTTACAATTGTAAATTGTCACAAAGCAGCTTTACAGTATTATAAGCTTTTAAACCCCCTTTTTTTTTAATGAAAATCAGATTCTAAGCTGGGATTGTTTTCTGTTTTAGTCTGATTCAGGATCAGAGATTGGATTTACCTGAATCCAGCTGTGTGTCCATGAAGAGTGAGGGGTCCAAAAATCCTTCAATGAGGTTCAGAAAGAGGCAAGCTTCTGAAGATCTCAAGTAAGAACATCTCCTGAATGTCCATCCATCCATTATCTTCCACTTTGTCCTCTACTAGGGTCATGGTGTGGTTCCCCATGCCTATACAGCAGTGATTCTCAATTATTTTCTGTTAAGCCCCCCCTAGGAAGAAGTCAACTTTTTGCGCCCCCCCCACACCCCCCCCCCATGACAAACTGGGATGAAAAAGTATTTTTACACGCCCACTGTAGTATCATTTGTCTATAAATTTGTTATAAGTACAACTCTTTTATAACAATGTCTCCTTATTAACAATAAAGAAAATAAAAAAAGAAAGAAATATAGATCAACTTAGAACAAAGAATCATTTTATTAACTTTGTTTTTTAGTTTGTAACAGAAACGAATGAAATCCTTATTTAAACTAGAAACATTTTTGAACTGACTGGCATTTGATACTGAAAAATGAAACTAAATAAAATTATTAAATAATAATAAATTCAAATTCATCAGCATCATTAATTCAGGAGCACAATTTATTAACACTTTAACGTACAAAATTAAAATGAATACAACAATTTGTGCTGTTTTTTTTTTTTTGAGGAAGTCAGAACTAATGTCTCAAACGCGTCCAGTTTTGCAGCGCACAGCTTTTCTGAAGTAGTTTTCATAAGGCGTTAATAATTGCTGGTTATACGCGTCACGTTTTCGATTAAAAAACTCAAGCGGCTCATCAGCGTGTTTGGGGTGTAATATCTTTAAGTGACGCCTTCATTTATTTGGCTTCACGCTGTCCGCTGCCAACATTTTAAGACACAGAGGACACACCGGTCTTTCTTCATCTCCACCTCAGTTACCGTGAAGCCAGGCGCTACATATACTTCGACAAATTTCCTCGATTTAACTTTCGGTTGTATTTTGTTGGTCTTATTATCTCCGCCTTTATCTCCTCATTCCTGTTAAATATTTTTCCATGTTGTCTGTTGAGGGTTTGTTCAGTACACTTAATATCACTTGCTCTGTGATATCTTGTTATGCGCCCCCCCCAGGCACCGCACTGCGCCCCTCCAGGGGGGCGCGCCCCACTATTTGAGAAGCACTGCTATACAGGGAAGAACATTTCGGGCGCTGGGCATATCCATCACTGGGCACACTCACTCACTCACACAAACACCCTCTATATGGGGCAATTTGGAGAATTCAAATCCAAGGATCCATGTTTTTGGATTGTGGGAGGAAACCGGAGAACCCGGAGGAAACCCACACGAACACGGGGAGAACATGGAAACTCCACCCAGATTGGGATTCGAACCGGGAATCCCTAGCGCTGAGAGGCAGTCGTGCTAACCACTAAGCCACCGTGCCGCCCACTCATGAAAGAAATAGTTTGAATTGCGTTACTAAATAAAATAAGTACTTGAAATAGTTTAAAAAAAAAACTATAAGATTGTGGATAAATATGCTAAAAACATGATGATTAGATTATTTATTATACATGCATGAACAGAGCTGGTTAATACACAGAATATCTGGTTTATCAATGACCTCGAAGAGCCAGAATTCATCCATATGCTCTGACAGTAAATACTGTATATTAATAAAAATACAGATAGCAGGTGATGTTAAATATGTTAAATATGACGTTAAACCAACGAGAACTAAAATTAACACACAGTAAATACCTAAAGACCCAGAAATTATTGATTAAAATCATTGTAAATTTAGTCTCATTCAGAGAAAGAGATCAGGTTCATCAGAACCCAGCAATGTGTCCATGAAGTGTGACGGGTCCTTGGAACCACCTAATACATTCAGAAGAGGAAAGACTTCCAGTGAACACAAGTAAGAAATATATAAATGATGTAGCCTTTATTGTAAGGTTCTACTAAATGAAGATTAATTACTTATCAAGCTAAATTTTGATATTTGTTTTACATGTTTTAGTTTGAATCAGGATCATACATCAGGTTTATCTGAACCCAGCCATGTGTCCATGAAGAGTGAAAGGTCCATGAATCTTCCCAATACATTCAGGAGTGAAACAGCTTTCTGTAAACTTAAGTAAGAACTTAACTGAATTATTATTACAATTTTGCATGAAATTAAGGCGCATGCCTTAATCGCGTTGCTTTCATGGGTAACTACACTTTACAGAGAGTTCTGCACCAATTAGACAAGGTGCAGCCTCTGGAACATCTATTTAAACTATTGGTGGCATAAACTATTGGTGGCAATATTGGTGGCATACCACACTACTATGCTGCTAGGCATTTTGTACAACAAGGATGCTTTATTGTCAATTGCATCGCATATGTAGTATATGTTGAAAATTGATACATCGTTCCTCCTCTCTATAGGCAGAGAGAGACAGAGGAAGCCGCTGCAATAATTCGTGTTGCCACAATGAGTTAGCGGAGAATAGATCATTAAAAAAAAACTTCTCTCAGACTATGCTTCAATCAACACAGTTTGGGGGCAGGAAAGAGGAGGGGTAATGTCCATAGGAAAGATACAGTTGGATGAGTTCACCAGGAAAAAAAACACAGCCATATTTTTTCTGGGGGAATTTCACTAAGCAGCTTGCCCCTCAGAGCCAAATGATAGGAAGGCAGCCTAAAACAGATAAGACTTAGTCTGATTCCATGTACTAGAATGTTGTGTACAGAATTTGTGAACTTGTGGCCTTATAGAGGGTCTGAAGCACATCTAATACAGAGGTAATAATTGTGGTCAGGGACAGTTACTGGTGTGATGCTCTCTTGAGCCAACCTTGGTGCTAAATTTAAACAGCCTTTCTAAAGACTCAGTGTGTGTGCTACAAAGTATAATTATTTTGTTTAGGCACCTTGATGAGCTAACTCACCTTGATTCATCCAGATTGAACCAAATAGAACTGATGAAAACAGAACCACAGAGTTAATTAAATGACCTACACGAAAAAATCAGGTAGAGTAATGAGATATGTACACAAACAAACAGGTGAAGAACACAAATACATCGGAATGTTAACAAGAACCACATTGATCAGGGAGGTTACTACATTTCTTATGTTTTATCATATTTTATCACATAATGTAAATAAAAATGTTCTTCTTTTGATTTATCTACAGAGTTCTGCTGAAACCAGAAGATAAAATTAAGAATATACTCTGTATCGAAGATTTAAGGTCAGATCTAAACCAGCAATATCCATCCAATTAATCTTCTGCAGTCTCCTGAATATTTCTACATCCTGAATTCAAATATTTAGGTTGTCATTTTGGTTTAAAATTTTATTATAATCTAAATTAAATTATGTTTCTTTCTGTGTCCCAGGTCTAATTCTTCTGGATCTACAGTTCAACTGATTTTCAGGTCGTCACTGATCAATAAGTTTCAGCGTTTGAATGAAGTGATTTCAAACAAAGGATCTCCAGCACTTCTAAATCAGATCTACACTGAGCTCTACATCACAGAAGGAGATAATGGAAAAGTCAATGAGGAACATGAAGTGAGACAAATTGAGACAGCATTCAGGAGAAGAGCTACAGAGGAGACACCCATCAAATGTAATGACATCTTTAAACCCTTATCAGAACCAGAGCGCTCCATCAGAACTGTTCTGACGAAAGGAGTTGCTGGAATTGGGAAAACGGTCTCTGTACAGAAGTTTGTTCTTGACTGGGCTGAAGGAAGAACTAATCAGGATGTAATCTTCATGTTTCCACTTCCTTTTAGAGAACTGAATTTAATGAAAAACCAAAAACTGAGTCTGATTGATCTTCTTCAGGTCTTTTTTAAAGAGATTAAAGACACTGACGTCTCCAGATCGAGGGTGGTTCTGTTTATTTTCGATGGTCTGGATGAGTGTCGATTCCCTCTGGATTTTCAGAACACAGAGACAGTGAGTGATCTATCTGAGTCGTCCTCGGTGGACATGCTGCTGATCAACCTGATCAAAGGAAATCTGTTTCCCTCTGCTCACATCTGGATCACATCTCGTCCAGCTGCAGCTAATCAGATCCCCTCTAGATACATTGATCGAGTGACAGAGGTACGAGGCTTCAGTGACCCTCAGAAAGAGGAATATTTCAGGAAGAAGGTCAGTGATCAGAGTCTGACTGATTCAGTCATCAAACACATGAAGTCATTAAGAAGTCTCTACATCATGTGTCACATTCCAGTCTTCTGCTGGATTTCAGCCACTGTCCTGGAGAAGATGCTGGGGAAAGAAGGATGTGGTGTGATACCCAAAACCTTAACTCAAATGTACACCCACTTCCTGATCATTCAGACCAACATGGTTAGAAGAAAGTATCAGAAGAAGCAGGATAAAGAGATTCTTCTGAAACTGGGGAAACTGGCTTTCCAGCAGCTGAAGAAAGGGAACCTGATCTTCTATGAGGAAGATCTGACAGCATGTGGGATTGACGTTACAGAAGCATCAGTTTACTCAGGAGTCTGCACCCAGATCTTCAGAGAGGAATTTGGACTGCACACAGGGAAGGTCTTCAGCTTCGTACATCTAAGTGTTCAGGAGTTTCTGGCTGCTTTCTTTACTTTTCATTGCTATATTACTGAAAATAAAACAGAAATACGAATGTCTGCTCTTTTGAGACATTTTAACCAGCCTAACATGCCTGACTGTATGATGAGTCCTATGGGTGGGTTTGCTGGGTTTAAAAAATTCAAAAGACTTAAAATGTTTGACTTTTTCAAGGGTTCAGTAAATGAGTCCCTACAGAGTAAGAATGGACACCTGGATCTTTACCTTCGATTTCTTCTCGGTCTCTTAGTGGAATCAAATCAAAAGCTCCTTCAAGATCTTCTTCCACAGACAAGAAACAGCTTCACAGTTCAAAGTTTATTAAGAGAAAGATCAGAGAGGAGAATCTTCCTATAGAGAAATCCATCAATCTGTTCCACTGTCTGAATGAACTGAATGATGATACTCTAGAACAAGAAGTTCAGAGGTATCTGAAAAGAAGAGGTTCCGATCGTCTCAGTGGAGTCGATCTCTCTCATGCTCAGTGGTCTGCTCTGGTGTTTGTGCTGCTGAACTCAGATCAAGAGCTGGATGAGTTTGATCTGAGGAAATTTTTACCCTCATATGACTGTTTTTTAAGAATGCTGCCAGTCATCAAAGAGTCCAGAAAAGTAATGTGAGTATTTTTGATTTGTGTTTGAAACTTTAAAAAGACAGTGAGACGGAGAGAATGGAACATTACAATGAGACAGGTTCAGAGTTGAATGCCTTAGTATAAATCAAACATTAACTCGTAGAACACTCATAGAGGATTGAAATAATACTGGATCTAAATACAGCGACAGGATTCTGGGATTAGTCTCTCTAAATTCTGCACATATGGATCCTGTGGCTCCATTGGCTACATTTCATGATGGAGGTTGTTGACCGGTGTGTTATTTCTGCTTTACTGCACCACTTCAGCTACTTCATAATGACTAATCACTTGATTACTGCTTTCAGATTGATTTTTAAATAATTTTGTAAACGATTGATTTTGTCGGATTCCTTGTTATTATGGACTGTGTAGTGTATCCTCTTAATTCCTGAGTTTATTAACATTTATCTCACCTCATCTCAAAATCTTCTTACACTAGAATGTGGAGGGGGGTTATCTTTGAACTCTATTTACCTTCAAAAAAACATGTGCACTCTGTTCGTAAACAATTCCACTGCTTTTATTTCCACATTTCCCACAACAACCTGCTGCTCTTCAAATGTCCCTCTTCCCTTCTGCTTCATTTCTGTGTCTGCTCTCAAAATGCACATTTGCAGATGCCTTTGCTGCACAGTCCCAAAGGAGGATATTACATTTTTTTTCAAGAACAACAATTAAATCCATGTATGTTAACCAATTGTCAAAGTACAGCAGGTGACTGAGAGTCACCTTTTGAGCTATTTTGTGTCACATTGAGAAGCCTATCATAATTGTTGGCTGCTATGTTTTTTCTGCTATGTTGGCTGCTATGTTCTCGAGGCATTAGCCAACTGTGGTATAGCACCAGTGCATTCTTAACCTAGATACATTTAAAACATTCATATGCACTACGGTGACAATAAACTGCTCCAATTTAAGATTACATCACCATTCACGACCTTTATTTACCATATTTTGCAGAGTTTTTTTGGTTACCGGCCTTCCATGTACACGTTTGTTTATTTTTTGGAATGTTCTGAAAGCTTTATGTTTCTCTTCATCTTTTAGAATCCTACAGTATATTATAGAACTGAACTGAGTTTGTTGGGTTAAAATACTGAGTTTTAACATCATATAATTTTTCTCCCAGGCTGTGTAATTGTAACTTGACACAGAACAGTTGTAGAGAACTATCCTCAGTCCTGAGATCAGGTTCCTCCAGTCTGAGAGAACTGAACCTGAGTGACAATGAGCTGCATGATTCAGGAGTGATGGAGCTCTGTAATGGACTGGAACATCCAAACTGTAAACTGGATATACTGTGGTACGTTCATCATTTTCACATCTGCACTTTTTTTTACACTCAAAATAAACCTAAACCCCGACTGTCCTGCAATTATCGGGATAATGAAAAGTTGTATAAAAAAAGCCCCTAAATGTTGAATCTAAGTACAGCATTAAAAGGACAGCATTAAAAATGGAGCTAAACATAAATAAAACAACTTAAATACAGGATAGTGAAGGCTGCCCTTGTTGGCTATAAGAAGTGTCAATTAAAAATGTAAAATGAGGAAGCTCAGTGTGCTGACGCCTCAGACAGCTGAGCTTGTCCTAAGTTCTGAGATGCACTAAGCTTAGACATGATTAGAGCACTCTTTTAACGTTAAGAGTGGCGGCGTGAGTGTGTGGCAATGGCCAGAAACTAAATATTCAGAAGTGCCTTCATGGCTCTAAATATAATTATGCATGCTATCAATGAGACAGTATCAAGTCAGAATCAAATACTACTCAGGATTCGACTCTCATGCACAAACACATACATTTAGAGAGAGAGAGAGAGAGAGAGAGACAGAGAGAAGTAGGGGCGCAAAAATAGGAGAGGAAGTAACAGTTCCTATAGGGCCGAACGACTCACACCAGGGAAGAAATTCTGTCCATAAAAAGAGAATTATTACCTCTATGTTGCATACCACAGACCCTCTACTAAAGACCTGTGAACCACTAGCCCTCTCAAAGATGCCAGACAGCAGCATGGAAAGAAGTACTCAGCGACACAGATTAGATGCTCAAACACCTGATCTGAATTGCCCGTGACTATGGACCATGTGACAATGCTGCCAAGTCCATGACACGGCCACGACATTTGGATGTCAATGCACAAACCATGTTTGTAGGAGAAATGACATTGACATCACCTTAAAACCTCATAAGAACAATACAGAGGTTGAGACATATGAATCAGGTACTAATCTGTGACACTTGTCACATATATCATACTGGCTACATGGCTTTATTGATGTCATGTAATGTCAGTAAATTATTCATTATAATTTGCATATTGATGTACGCCCAGAGCTTTAGATACATAGATTTTGCTCCCTATCTGCTTGGTATGCCGGCCGTTCTGTCTGGTCTGCGTAATATCTGAGATTTTAGGTGTTTGCCACTTTCTGCTCTACCTGTCCATCAGATGACAGTGCATGTGTAATATGGCAAACAGTATCTAACTGCTTTGTTTTATATATATATATATATATATATATATATATATATATATATATATATATATATATATATATATATATATCCTGTTTTAACATGCGTGTTGTCCGAGTTCACCTAGCTTTAAAACGGTTTCTGCAATGCTGACGCCAAAGCAGGTTGAACAGTTTAGATTACATTAGATTAAAGTTTTTTGTGTTGAATGTGTACATTAGAGTTACAATAAAATTTAGTTAGCATCTAATCAGAAGTGCAATATATATTAAATAATTTACATAAAGTGCAGTAGTAATACAATGGAAATGCAAATGTATTGATATGAATAAAGCACATTACCAGTACAGAGAGTACAAGGATGTAGAAATGCGGTGGTCCAATGGCAGGTACAGTGAAAGTGTCTGTGCAGCAATTATCAGGATTACTGCCTCAGCCTGCTGGTACAGGCAGAGGGCTAAAAAGTCCATGACTTGGATGGGATGTTACCGAAAGCTGCTGAATGGTGCCTATGATGCATTGCACCATTTTAGCCACCTGCTGGAGTGCTTTGCGGTCTGCAGCGCAGCAACTGCTATAGCATTTAGAGATGCAGTTGGTTTTAATGGTGCAGTGGTAAAAGTTCACCACGTTCATGGGAGAATGGTGAATTTTCTTGTTGCTACGAAGAAAGTAAAGGCACTGCTGCCCTTTTTTTTATGACGATAGTGTACATTGACCAGGTGAGATCACTGGAGATGTGGACAACAAGAACATGAAGCTGGACAACCAGACCCACTGCAACTCCACCGATGTATATGGGGCTGTAGCTTGGCTTCTAGTCCTCTTGAAGTCCATGATGATCTCCGTTCCATCCTGCAGCTCATAGTCATATCTCTCCCAGTGCCCCATGATCATACAGCTTATAAAGGCTGCACACATCGTCAGACGGAGCTGCATCAGGTGCGCTAATTACCATTAACGAACACCTCCCCTCCCTCAGTGCCTCTCTTCCCCCTAAGCAGGTTCTGGATGCCTTTGCATCCTGATGGGTTCTGGGGGAGGGGGTGATGCCCGATGCGTGAGCTGCTGCGGTGAGAGGTGATCAGTCCTTCTGCTTCAGTGCAAGTGGCTCCTGTTCAGCCTGCCCACCTTATCTCTCCAGTGTAGGGCCACATGTGCCATTTCTGTCAGCGTAGACTTTTCCGTCCTCCCATTTCAATGGCCATGCAGATCCCCAGCTGCATGGCCAAAAGTGGCAGATCCCCAGCACTTCAGCGGCAGGTGCCTCCTGTGCCTATCCGTTTTCCCATGTCAATGGCCATGCAGATCCCCAGCTGCATAGCCAAAAGGGGCAGATCCCAAGCACTTCAGCGGCAGGTGGCTCCTGCGCCTATCCGTTTTCCCGCAATGAGCGATGGATGTACCCTGTTGTCTTAAACTTACATAAGGTTTAAAATAAATATAAAATGAGTCAATGTTTGAAAGTTTTAATACAATGATGTTCTTCTTGATATCCAAGATGGCGGCACGGCAGTAGCTCGCAGTGGCCACTCCGGATACAAACAGTGCTCTTTGTTTATTTTCAGTTTATTTTTCAGTAGTTTTTAGTCAGTATATGTTTTATATGGGCATAGGGAAAACAAGAATTCATGCTTATGACCATCATTCCCTGTTAATTCACCGCAACCAACCCGAAAACACGCTACGAGATGAGCTACAAGAGACACAACGCAGCCTGGATCTGCTACATAAACCAAGCCCCCAGACCACGACCTCATCTGAAGTCAACATCTGAAGATGGGGGCACCACAAACGGTGTTCAAGAAAACAAAAACGCGGCAACCGGGCTGGAGTTCATCAGCTCTCCTGTCCATCCTGCTTTCAAACATCTGCTCCCTGGAAAATAAACTTGACTGCATCCGACTTCAGAGAACTAGACAACGTGAATCCAGAGAATGCTGGGTATTTGTTTTCACCGAGATGTGGCTGAGTGACAGAGTTCCCTGTCAGAGTTCAACTAGAAGGACTAGAGTTTCGAGCCGACAGAAACTCAACCCTGTGCGGTAAGACTCGCGGTGCCGGACTGTTTGTTTACATCAACACAGAATCACGACCATGATGTGTCTCATCAGCAAGAACAACGAGACAGCGTACAGAGAAGAAGTACAACTGCTAACGGACTGGTAAAGAACCAACAACCAAAACAAGTTGTTGACTTCAGGAGGATATGGCGTGATCACTCTCCACTGAACATCAACGGCTCCGCTGTGGAGATCATCAAGAACACCAAGTTCCTTGGACTTCACCTGGCAGAAGATCTCACCTGGTCCCTCAACACCAGCACCATTGCCAAGAAGGACCAGCAGCGTCTCTACTTCCTACGAAGGCTGAGGAAGGCACATCTCCTACCTCCCATTCTCACCATATTCTACAGGGGTACCATCGACAGTATTCTGAGCAGCTGCATCACTGCCTGGTTCGGGAACTGCACACCTTTTGCACACTTTTTGCACATTTATAAAGAACTGCTGTAATTACAAACTCTTAAGATTTTACAATCAGTGACATTTTTTGGCACATGTGGCTCACACCACTAGGACACCTGCACTGTAACCTTTCCACTTAATGTTGCTGTTTACAAACTCACTAAGTGTTTAATTCATACCATTACTTGAATGTTTATTGTACTGTGTATCGTCCTGTATTTATTGTGATCCTTGTGTTTGCACATGTGCACTTTATTTTGGTTGTGTAATAACTGTTATGTATAGCACCTTGTTCCTGGAGAACACTGTCTCGTTCCACATACAGTATACTGTACAGTACTTAATATTGCTGGATTGACAAATAAAATACTTGAATACTTGACAGTGATTTAGTGACAGTCTTCATTTTCCGGCACATTCTATGTAGCTCTGATTAGATCTTATCTTCTTTATGCAGGTTGCAGAACTGCAGCATCACAGATAGAGGTTGTGTTTCTGTGGTTTCAGCTCTGAGATCAAATCCATCAAACCTGAAAGAACTAAATCTGAACTCTAATTCAATCAAATGGTTAGGATTCAGACTGCTGATTGATGTATTGCTGGATCCAAAGTGTAGTCTGAAGAAACTACAGTAAGTCTGTCTCTAACAAACACACACTCACACATACACACATTTCAGAGGGCTGTGTTTGATTTGTTACAGCATTACTATTTCCAGGTGATTAGCATGTTTGTGTAGCAGAGTTGTGATGTCATCATTTCTATATCAGGTTGCGTGATTTGAATCTATCAGAGGAAAACTGTATAGTTCTGTCCTCATTTCTCACATCAAAGTCCTCCAGACCGATAGAACAGGAAGTGAGTGAAAAGAACCTGCAGGATTCAGAGGTGAAGAATCTCTGTGCTGCACTGCAACTTCTACAGTCTGTACCAAAGTCACTGAGGTAAGATGTTCCTTTAGTTCCGGAAATAAACATTCAGCTGTTCAGCATCACCTTCACACAGCAACAATTAGAGGGTAGATTCAATGAGGGCGTAATGCGTCTGTTACATACAAACAGTGTGTGATATAAAGACAGACACTAATACACAGAGACACAGAAAGAAATTTTATTAAATAAATGGAGAAACAGAACAAAGAAAATCAAAGTTTTAACCATTTTCTTTTCTCTGCAGCTTGTATAAATACAGAATCAGAGATGGAGTTGTTGCTGCTCTGGTTTCAGCTCTGAGATGCAATCCATCACCATCAAACCCCAAAGAACTAAATTTGACCTCTAGTAATATCACAGATTCAGGGGTGAAACTTCTGTCTGATCTACTGATGGATCCAATCTGCAAACTGGAGAAACTACAGTGAGTTACTGACTGGCATACTGACTGGCACTCACAATGATTTATAAAGTTGTATATATTTACACTCTATTGCCAAAAGTATTTGTTCACCCATCCAAATGATCAGAATCAGGTGTTCTGATCACTTCCATGGCCACAGGTGTATAAAAGCACCTAGGCATGCAGGCTGTTTTTATAAATGTGAAAGAATGGCTTGTTCTCAGGAGCTCAGTTAATTCCAGCATGGAACTGTAATAGGACACCACCTGGGCGACAAATCCAGTCGTGAAATTTTCTCGCTCTGAAATATTCCACAGTCGACTGTCAGCTGGATTAGAAGAAAATTGAAGTGATAGCAACTCAGCCACAAAGTGGTAGCCTATGTAAACTGATGGTCAGTGAATGCTGACACGCATAGTGTGAAGAGGTCACAAACTTTCTGCAGAGTCAATCATTACTATTAGCTTAAGATCAGTGTGCAGAAAGCTTTTTGGGTTTCTGTGGTCGAGCAGTTGCGTCCAAGCCATACTTCACCAAGTGCAACAAAAAGCGTCGGATACAGTGGCGTAAGGCATGCCACTACTGGACTCTAGAGCAGTGGAGGCGCTTTCTTTGTAGTGACAAATCGAGTTTGGGTTTGGCAATTGCCAGGAAAACAGTACTTGACTTACTGCATTTTGCCAAGTGTAAAGTTTGGTGGAGGGAGTTATGGTGTGGGGTCATATTTCAGAAGCTGGGCTTGGCCTCTTAGTTCCAGTGAATATACCAAAACATTTTGGACAATTCCATGCTCCCTGGCCCCTTCCTCTTCCAACATGACAGTGCACCAGTGCACAAATCAAAGTCCGTAAAGACATGGATGACAAATCAAAGTCTGGTGTGGATAAACTGATGGCCTTAACCCAATAGAACCCGATAGAATATCTTTCGGATGAATAAGAGTGGAGACTAGGAGCCAGTCCTTCTCGTCCAACATCAGTGTGTTACATCACAAATGCGCTTCTGGAAGAATGGTCAAACATTCCTATAAACACACTCCTAAACCTTGTGGACAGCCTTGAAGCCCCAGAGTTGAAGCTGTTCTAGCTGCAAAGGGTGGGTTGACGTCATATAGAACCCTATGGATTAGTGTATCTTTATGTGTGGTTGTATGCGTGTGTCTGCCTGTGTGTCTGGGGGGAAGGGGGGGGTTTGTGTATGTCTATCTGTGGGCCAATTCTCCCTCCAAATCTGAATTAGTGATTAAACCACCTGGGGTCTCATCTCAGGATTATTTACAAGTTCATTTTAAATGTAAACCAAATGTTTCTTGTAACAATAATAAAAAATAACTGAATGTTCATCATTTAGAATTTTCATCCTGCTATTCTTTATACATCTGTTTATTTACTGAAGCTTAATGCTTCATTGCATTGTGTTCTGTATGGTGCTTTTTAGCGGACATTGTAAGTGTGGAGAAGGTAAAATAATTTATTAAAGGAGGAAATTATTCATTCATTCATTCATTATATCCCACTTTATCCTCTAGTAGGGTCTCGGTGGGGTTCCCCATGCCCATCCAGGGGAGAACGTTTCGGGCGCTAGGCGGATAGACCCAGGACAGGGCGCCAATCCATCGCTGTGCACACACTTACTCACAAACACACACTCTATTTGGGGCAATTTGGAGAATTCAATTGACTTGATCCATGTTTTTGGACTGTGGGAGGAAACCCATGCGGACACGGGGAGAACATGGAAACTTCACCCAGATGGGGATTCGAACCGGGAATCCGTGCCGCCGCCTCAGGAGGAAATTAATCCATGATAAATGTTAACAGTGTGTTTGTTATTGGATCATTAAAGATGAGGAGAGAGGTGAGGAACTTGTATACATTGAGCTAAAAGACTTAAACAAAATTAACATCATCTTCAGAATCAGGGCTCCAGGCTTACAAGAAGAAAAAGAAAAATAATCAAAATCAACCTAAAAAATGAAAGTAAAGACAAAAAGAAACACTACACATCAGAAGTAACCTCAACATCGAAAATAAAGCACATCAGCAAAACAAATAAACTGTCTAAAAATTTCATTAATAAAAAACCTTCAGAACAGATATCAAAGCTAAAAAAGATCAAGTACAGAGAGTTTTTAAGTGATATTTAAAGTGACAGTTTAAAAAAAATTGTTTCTGCTGTAAAACATGTCGTTATGATATAATTAAATGCATAATTACATCATATTGTTTTTGTTTAATGATCAGGGTTCCTAACAGTAAGTCCTTAATCTTCATATTCTGGTTTTACAGGAACCTTTGTGACAAAATCAGTTCTTATAAGAGTTTCATCTCTGTACAATTTTCACCTGATCTCATAATAATGTCTTTAATTATGTCACCGTTATAAATAGAAATACAGAAATCCATCAGTCTTCTAATGGATCATCATTTCTCTCACAGGTTATGGGATTGTAATCTAACAGAAGAAAGTTGTTTAGTTCTGTCCTCAGTTCTCAGTTCAAACTCATCCAGTCTGATAGAACTGAATCTGAATGACAATAAACTACAGGATTCAGGAGTGAAGCTTCTCTCTGCTGGACTGAAGAATCCACACTGTAAACTGAAGATACTGAGGTGAGATTGTGACTCTTTAATCATTATATATGTTTATCACAGATGTTGGTGTAAACAGTGGAGGAAATACAATTAACATGTAGCCTACTTTTACCCACTCTACGAGGTAAGGTCCTTCTAGGTTACTCTATATACTAATAACATCAAATACGGTATTACATTAATGGCTACTTAAGTCCTACATGTACTTTTAATCATAGATTAACTCTTACATCACCCTTAAAGATACATAATCACATACATTTATAATGTATACAAAAAGATAAAGCAATATGGTAAATACGAATTAGTTTACTGATCAAATCGCATATGTAACAAACATCTCTCATCATATACACATTTTTGCACTGTAAGAAACAAAATATATGTGAGGGGCCCACTCACCAAACACACACTCACCAGCTGGCTTATCGAACTAGCTGGCCTGATCGATGCTTGGGAGCGGTGAGGCTCAAAACTTGATGGTCCCTCTATGAGCAAACCAAAAATAAGATATGCCGGATTAAAATATGGCGGATTTAGTAATACAGTACTCAGAGGTTCTGTCCTAAAGATGAGGTGAGATGAGATGAGATACATTATTAGTCCCACATTGGGGAAATTCACATTTCTACACAGCAGAAGTGACAGTAAAAAAATAACACAATATAAGCAAAAAAAAAAATCAATCAAATAAAATCATGAAAAACAATATAACCAAAGTAAAATCATGGTGTATTAAAAGCCAAAGAGTAAAAATGTTTTACTCTCATCTCTCTGTGCCTTCTGCTTGTCTGAGTACAATGGGAAGCAGAGTTTTCAGTCGCTCTGCTCCCAAACTCTCGAACTCCCTCCCACCAGACATCCGTAACATAGATTCTCTTCCTCTTTTTAAATCTAGACTCAAAACTCATCTTTTCAAAATAGCCTATTCCACTTGATCACCACTCTACTGTCTCACTGTTGTCTGTTGTCCCACTGTTGTACGCATCATGTCCTTTAGTATGTTTTGTTCTATTTGTTCTTATTTTTGTAAAGTGACCTTTGAGTGTTTTATTATTAATATATCGATTTATCTGCTGGGTGGCACGGTGGCTTAGTGGTTAGCACGGTCGCCTCTCAGCACTAGGGATTCCCGGTTTGAATCCCCATCTGGGTGGAGTTTCCATGTTCTCCCCGTGTCCGCGTGGGTTTCCTCCGGGTTCTCCGGTTTCCTCCCACAGTCCAAAAACATGGATCAAGTCAATTGAATTCTCCAAATTGCCCCAAATAGAGTGTGTGTTTGTGAGTAAGTGTGTGCCCAGCGCCCTGTCCTGGGTATATCTGCCCAGCGCCCGAAACGTTCTCCCCTGGATGGGCATGGGGAACCCCACCGAGATCCTAATAGAGGATAAAGCAGAAGATAATGAATGAATAATGAATGATTTATCTGCTTACCCGCATGGTGCCTCAGGTCAGCCGATCAGCTGCTCCTGGAGGTCCAAGGTCCAAGCTTAAGCTCATAGGGGACCAAGCCTTTCAATTGTGGCTCCTAAGCTTTGGAACATCCTATTGACATGTTTATTAGACAGGCCTCTTCACTGTCCACTATTTAATCTACTGTTAAAACCCATTTTTACTCTTTGGCTTTTAATACACCATGATTTTACTTTGGTTATGTTGTTTTTCATGGTTTTATTTGATTTAATGTTTTATTGCTTATATTGTGTGTTCTTGTTTTTATGAATTATGTTTTATGTTCAACACTGTACAGCATTTGATGCAGCCGTTGTTGTTTTTAAAGTGCTTTATAAATAAAATTGAGTTGAGTTAAGCACCCTGTGAGTAGCTGTTCAGTGATGCAGTTGTGATGTCTATCAGGAACCTGTGCTGTTGCTCTGTAGCACAGTTTTGTTGTTATGAATGTTTCGGAAGAACTTTTGTAAACTCTAAAGCTGAACTAAAGCAGCTAATTGTGATAAACAGACAGAAGGTAGAATTACTTATTAAAATGAGCTGGTGATTTATGTGACTGGAATGGAAGTTTACTGGAATGGAATTAATTTATGTTGTTCATATGAACGTCTGCTAAAAATTCATGTGAATTACTGCAAACTCAGTTTAAAGTTTGTAAAAAGAATAAATCAATGTGTTGTGAGTTTATCATGTCACTGAAACATCTTATAAACCACTAAAGTCAATGTAAAGAAATAAAACCAGTATCAGACAGAACTCGGACGGGCGCTCACTAATAGTTTTTTAATCTGAAATGTAACCTGCATGGCACGGTGGATGATGAGTGTAATACCAGACCTGACCACATAAGACAGAACACCACAGGTGACATTTATTCATTCTTTATCTTCCACTTAATCCTCTACTAGGGTCGTGGGGGTTCCCCATGCCCATACAGGGAATTTCGGGCGCTGGGCAGATACACCCAGGACAGGGCACCAATCTGTTACTGGGCACACATTCACTCACACAGACACTCACACAAACACACATTATATGTGACAATGTAGAGCATTCAATTTACCTTGAATCCAAGTTTTTAGATTGTCGGAGAACCCGGAAGACAGCTATACGGACATGAGGAGAACATGGAAACTCTACACAGATTGGGATCTGGAATCCCCAGCGCTGAGAGGAGAATGTGCTAACCACTAAGCCACTGTGCTGCCTCCACAGGAGTTTCCTCCCACAGTCCAAAACATGGATTCAGTGTAAATTGGTTGCTCTAAATTGTCCCTATATAGCCTGTGTGTAAGTGTGTGCGTGCCCAGCAATGTATTGGCTGGGGCATGGGGATGGGGGAACACCCTGCATCTCTAGTATCTAGTATAGGATTAAGCAGAGAAATAAAGTAGCATTAAAATACTTCATTGCATGATAATCACATGCTTCTGTCTTTGTGGTAACAGTATGGTAAAGGTAGTTGAATGTAATGGTTTAGTCTGATTGCACAGACCAGTATTCATATTATTAAAAATCCGGTTTAATAACATATTACAATTTACAAAGTTGTTAAGAGAATTCCACTTCTTCAATTTCAATTTCAATTCTTCTGGGATGAATTGAAATGTTGAGTGTGATGCAGTTATATTTTTATATATTTATTAATCAAATGTTGAAACTTAATCACAGAAATAATACTGTACAATACATATGAAATTCTGTGCTGTAATTATTTCAGTTCTCACAAACTTCACCTGATCTAATTTCTCTCAGTATGTGGTCAGGGGTGGTCTTCTGCTGTGAGTGGAGTTCTGTGGCAGTAAGATTTGATGTGGTGTTGGCCCTTTACCTGCAAGGGTTCAAAGTAGCAAAACACTCCCCTAAAAGGTGTGTGGTTGATGGTCACTGAACCTGTCGCTTCCTGTGTAACTCATTTCTCCAGACTGCAAGCACGTAGTGTGAATTGGGCTGCTATAAGGTGCATCTTGGCTCCCTTGTTTGCCTCAAAGTAGCTAGTGCAATTACCCACTATATATGTATCCCAGTTGGGACCTCAGCACCCTTTGCTTTAAATACATTCGCAATGGACAAATCTATTTTAATATATCCTACAGTGGTATGAGTGGGTAACCTGTGTGTTACTTCTTGTTGACACCGTTAGGTCAGAGCGGCAGCTATAGAGATAAACCTCAGTGTCATACCAATAATTTCAGAACTAAGTGTTTATTAAATGTTTATTAATTAATCATTGTGCACATTACCACACTACAAACAAATCACTCAATATTTCTGATAGTTCTCAGAATCACATAAAATAATGTTAGAAGTACAATAGTACTGCAAAAATTACTACTTATAACTAATCTGACCTTTACCTACCATCTGGAGAATTTTAGAGGACTTGCTGAATGGCTTTGCAGAGAGAGGGGTCTGTCACACTGGGTTTCAGTCAGGGGCAGGTCAGCTCGGCTTAATTGCTAGGTTTCTGTCAGTCGGATGCTGAAGGATTACTCTGGTTCTCTGTTCCTTCCATTAGGCACAATCACAAACATGGGTTTTGTTTGAAATAATTGATTTTGGTTGAAGTAACCTTAATTGGATCTCTATCTGTGGTTTATATAGTTTTGATTTAAAGTTTTGGTCAATTTGATTGTGTCACAAACGGTTCTGATAGAGCAGTCAGGAGACGAATATGCAGAACAATGGTTATTTATTGAGAGATAAGGCAGAGGCAGGGTAGTACGGTGGTAGCGAGGACGAACTGGTTTCGATACCTGGAACGAGATTCTGGGCAGAGCACAACACCGAGCAAACCAATAAACAGAGATTCAGATAGTTAATAGAAACACTGTAGCAAGAGAACCCTACACTGGCTATGCATGAAGGAGAATCTAAACTGGTGAGGTGACCTTTAGTAGGCAAAATAACAAACTCTAAGAAAGTACAAGATAGGGTGAAAAGGAGAGTGCAAGAACACACAGAAAGAAGAAACAGAGATGAATGTGAAAGAGAGAGGATCGGTGAACTGGATGCGCTGTCGAGCAGACCTGAACGGACCTGGAACAAACACAGGGAGGGGAGACAGCAAGAGGGTGAGCATACAACGGATAAGAAAGGGTTAGTTCACCGATAGAGAGCGGGTCAGTAAATAGATCTGAAAAGTTAGTATACACAGTGAACACAGATGTACAAACACACACAGGTGGTGACGCGCCAGCGGAGCGGGCTAGGGTGAGCGCAAACTCCGCCCCAGCCGGCCGAAGCCGATCCACCTGTGAGAACAAACGATAAATAATAATGCTCCCGGGACACTGAAAGTCAGGGACAGGGGAAATGGAGGAAACAGAAGGAGATGAACTCAAAATAACTCTGGGAGCAACAATAAGTGCACACAGACGTTCACTCATGCACACACATGCTACGCTAAACACGGAAGTGAGCACACGGAAGCTAATGCTAAGCCAAACAAACGTCCACTCACCCAGCACATATATACATATATACAGCACAAACAGAAGCGGACAGAGACAGATCAGAGTATAACAGCAAAAACCGCTCAGTATGTATAGTCGAAACCAGGGACATTACTTCGCGCCATCCAGCCTGAAAGCAGGGTTTAAAAAGAAGTGACCGACCCATCAGAATAATCAGCCGCACCTGGTGAGGAAGCGAAGGCGGAACTAGAAGGCGGGGCTGAGAGAGCGCGCTGGAGAGAGAGAGAGAGACAGCCTATTTCTTACAGATTGGTCCTCAGCCTTAACAGTTTGTTCCATATCTTCAAGTTCGCACATCGGGCCCCTCATCTAATGGATACATACACACATCATCACATGAAACTGCATCATAAACGCATTAAACTTTATTCAGTCTAATAGCTTTAATATTAATTCAATGCTTCTATGTCCTTTATTTTACTATTCTAAAATAAAAAAAAATTTGCTGCATACAATTTTACTTCAAATATTCTTCACTCTGCTCCAAATAAACTTTTATTTGTACTTTTTACAACTAAAATTTATTAAAAATCCAGTCTTTAATATAAGGCTGGATTTCATTGCTCAGTTCAATCACCACTTTTCTGTCTTTTTATTAATACATTTTCAAAACTATTCACTGCACTTTTATTTTAACAAAACTGGCTTGAAGTCATTTAAATAGCCATTTAAATAAAAAAATTCTTTCCAGTTAACAACAAAGCATTTTTACATCCTTTTCTATATCTAAACACTTTTTAGAAACATGTTAATAGGTCTGACCTCAGGTCTTAATCAGCACATTTCTTAGGTATTTTTGCTTTCAAACACATATTTTGTTTTTTTTAGGGTTATTTTACCTATATTTCAGCATTTTATGTTTTAAACTTCCAGCTTCAGGTTTTTACGCAGGTCCCTGATGACATCACAGGTGCAGGCCCACGGCCGACACACACAGACGGGAAAAAATTTTAAATGCCCTCCACCACAGTTTATTTAGAGATGCTTTTTGCATGTTTTTGGGCGGCACGATGGCTTAGTGGTTAGCACGTTTGCCGCTCAGCACTAGGGATTCCCAGTTCGAATTCCCATCTGGGTGGAGTTTCCATGTTCTCCCCGTGTCCGCGAGTGTTTCCTCTGGGTTCTACAGTTTCCTACCACAGTCCAAAAACATGAATCAAGTCAATTGAGTTCTCCAAATTGCCCTATATAGAGTGTGTGTGCCCAGTGATAGATTGGCGCCCTGTCCTGGGTGTATCTGCCCAGCGCCCGAAAAGTTCTCCCCTGGATGGGCATGGGGAACCCCCCTGCGACCCTAATATAGGATAAAGTGGAAGATAATGAATAAATGAATGAAAGTGCATGTTTTGTTGTGTTAATGAATGTGTTATGTATATATTTTACAGGTTGTGTGATTGCCATTTATCAGAGGAAAGTTGTGCAGTTTTGTCCTCAGTTCTCAGTTTAAACTCCTCCAGTCTGATAGAACTGGACCTGAAGAACAATAAACTACAGGATGCAGGAGTGAAGCTTCTGTCTGCTGGACTGAAGAATCCACACTGCAAACTGGAGATACTGAAGTATGAATATAGAGTGGGGCCAAAAAGTACTTAGTCAGCCACTTATTGTGCAAGTTCTCCTAATTAAAAAGATGATAGAGATCTGTAATTTTCATCATCATAGGTACACTTTAACTATGAGAGACAACATGAGCAAAAAATTATAGAATTTTTAAAGAATTTAATTTATTACTTATGGTGAAAAAATAAGTATTTGGTAAATAATAAAAGTTCAATTAAATACTTTGTAATATAACCATTGTTGGCAACATTTCCTGTAAATTTTCACGTTTGCACACACTGTAGCTGGTATTTTGGCCCAAATCCCCATGCAGAGCATTGAGCAGGGGTCAGGGGGGTTCCCTATGCCAATCTATCACTGGGCACACACTCACTCACACAGACACACACAGAATTCAATTGACCTTGATCCATGTTTTTGGACTGTGGGAGGAAACCGGAGAACCCGGAGGAAACCCACGTGGACACGGACATAGAAACTCCACCCAGATCGGGATTCGAACTGGGAATCCCCAGCGCTGAGAGGAGAACATAACCACTAAGCCACCATGCCGATAATGTTTAATTTGGGGTATATAGATGTAAGAGTTGTGATAGATAGACAGAAGCCAGTCCATTAAGGAATTTTTAAGTTAGAAGGAGGACTTAAATATGGAGTGAGATGGGTAACCAGTGACATTGGTAAAGGATCAGGGTAATGTGAGATAATTTTTTTAGTGTATGTGAGAACCCGAGAATCTGAGTTTTGTACATACTGTAGAGATTTTATTAGGAAGGGTGATGAAAAGAGCATTGCAGTAGACTAAACAGGATGAGATTTTTGCCAGAATTTCAGCATCTTTGTCAGACAAAACGACACGGCGAATGCAAGAGAGCAATATTGCGCAAATTAAAAAAATGACTACTGCCATATTGTGGGGTTCAGAGGCAAGGGAGGAATCAAAAGTTATGCCAAGGTTGGCATAGTGGACGTTTTCTCAACTGCCCAATCATTTTTTTTTTGTGTACATTTTGAGCCAACAGGCAGCACTTCTCTTTTTGTTTAGTTGGAGAAAATTTACATCCAGTGTCTAAGGTTCAACAGGCAGGACATGAGTGTGGAGGGTTGCAAAAACTCACTTTGACCCCATTGTAAATCTTTTCATGTTTCCCTTACAGAACTGATTGTGTTCAGTTTTAATTGGAGGGTTGTTCTGAATTTCTCTGGAGGTTGATAGAGTGCAGTATTACAGATGAAGGATTTTCTGATCTGGCATCAGCTCTAAGATCAAATCCATTATTAAACCTGAGAGAACTTTATCTGAATGGTAATGAACCAAGAAAGTCAGGAGTGAAGCTGATTTACAGAAGAACCCAAACTGGAAACTGAAGAGACAACAGTAAGTTATTAATTTGTACAAAACTATAATTACATATATAAAAGAAAAAATCCTAAGATTTCTGTAGATTTTAAATTCATATCAAAAGGAAATCAGATTTATAGTTAGTTTATGTTAATAACCAATTTTTTAACGTAATCACATCATATCATTACAGATAAATCTCAAAAATCATTTGGAAACTTTAACAGAACAAATAGAAATATAAAAACACACCGATGTACTTCATGTAGAATTTACATGGAAAAAATAATAACAATGAAATTTAGATTGGTTGCTTAATTGTTGGGCTGTTATTGCCACCTCAATACATATTTGGCTATATGTTGAATACAATCAGTTGTACTATGTCCAGATTGATTACATTTATGTTACATGTTAGTACTGTAATTACTGACAATAATATGGCTGATTATGTTTTTCTTCTCTTTCTTACAGATTTGGACCAGTTCTGTGTCTCTCAGATGATTGTGGTTAAATGGTCCAGGATGACAGCAGTATGAACTAATTCTCGGAGGCTTTTATGTTTCATTGCATGTGCGTTTTCACATCATGTCAGGACTCAATCAAGCTTTATTCTAAAGTGAGTGTAAATCTGAGGTTAACTTGGAATTATTTATTTGAATTATTCTACATTACATTTAGAATTGAATCAACTTTATAAACTAAAACTTTGTTTTATTAAAAAAAGATTAGTCACATACTTTAGTTCATGTAATGTGTGTATATATTATAACCAGTTGCAGGCCGTCAGTTCTCTAAAAATACCTGAATTGCAGATTTATGTTCATTATATTTTGTCCATTAATACCAATTAAATAATTTCAAATGCTCTGTCCGTGTCAAGTTCAATTTCAAATTTAGGTTCAAGTAATTTATTTATAGACTGCTTTTTACAATTAGTACATTGTCACAAAGCAGCATTACAGTGTTGTAAGCCTTTGAAACCCCAAAGAGCAAGCCGAAGCAACAGTTGCCAGAAGAATCTCCCTATTACGTAGTTATTTTAAGGAAGAAACCTTGGGAGGACCAAGGCTTAGTAGGGGACTCATCCTCCTTGAGCGGCATGCAGATTATGTGGTGATCAGGTATCACACCCACACCGATTTCTAGGTCTCCCTCACCTGAATTCGAAACAGCTGCAACCACTACCTTAATTAGCCGTCACCCTTATTTAAGTCACTGTGGGTGTAGCACTCTATTTATTATCCTGCAGTGTGTTTGTGTGATTTCCAGTAGCTGCTCCAGTGTCTCCACGTGCCGATACTATTTCTGCTCCTTTGGCCGCATGCCCCTACAACACCGCACAACAACTGTGCTCCACTACTTCGAGAATTTGCACCTATAGTGCCTTGCGAAAGTATTCACCCCCTTTACATTTTTCACATTTTGTTACCTCACAACCTGGAATTCAAAGGGAATATTTGAGGGTCTGCATCATTTAATTTACAGACCATGCCTACAACTTTCAACATTTAACATTTTTTTTTATTGTGAAGCAAACAACAAATAGGACAAAATAACTGAAAACATCAGTGTGCATAACTATTCACCCCCGTAAGTCAGTACTTTGTAGAGCCACCTTTTGCAGCAATTACAGCTGCAAGTCGCTTTGGATAAGTCTCTATGAGCTTGCCACATCTTGCCACTGGAATTTTTGCCCATTCCTCATGGCAAAACTGCTCCAGCTCCTTCAAGTTAGATAGTTTCCATTGGTGAACAGCAATCTTCAAGTCTGACCACAGATTCTCAATTGGATTAAGGTCTGGGCTTTGACTAGGCCATTCCAATATGTTTACACGTTTCCTCTTAAACCACCCAAGTGTTGCTTTAGCAGTATGCTTTGGGTCATTGTCCTATTGGAAGGTAAATCTCCGCCCTAGTCTCAGATCACTGACAGACGTAAACAAGTTTTGCTCAAGAATATCCCTGTATTTAGCACCATCCATCTTCCCCTCGACTCGGACCAGTTTTCCAGTCCCTGCTACTGAGAAACATCCCCACAGCATGATGCTTCCATCACCATGTTTCACTGTGGGGATGGTGTTCTTGGGGTGATGAGATGTGTTGGGTTTGCGCCAGACATAGTTTTATTGTAGTAAATACTCAATGCATGTTCATGTTGTAACATGAGGAACAGAGGATTATAAACATTATGAAGTGATTTACTATGTGTCACGTTGCCCACCTGGGATTTAAACGCGACTGCGCAAATATAGCGCAGAGCCGCGGCGCTCTAACGCGCAGAAGGGAGCCAGGCACGCAGGTAGTAACAACAAAGGAAATGTTTATTAAAGGTGCTAAAACACCAAACATGCAGGTACGAAGGACAAAGTGACATTAAACACCAAGACGCGCACGGAAGACATAAAACCCCGGAACTAAATACCCACCACGTGCATAAAACCACCCAATGAACCCGCGACGCTAATTAACCCAAAATACTCACACGAGACAGCTAATTAACAAAACACAGGCACATAAACACAGAAACCAAAAACACCCACACACAACGGTCGAGGAACGGGTGCCCTAGGCACCCGTTCCACTACCCCCGCCCTTACGGTCGCGTAACGCGGGGACGCGACCAAGACAATCCCAAAAAACAGTCCTGGGGGGGTGGGAGGGGTCGTCCGCCCCTCCTGAGTCGGGCTCGATAGGCGCCCTCCGGTGGACGCCCTCTGTGGGGGAGGTGTGTGACACGTCCATGTGTCCTGTGTCGGGGTGGACGCCCTCTGCGGGCGCGGTGTGGAAGGCGCCTTCTACGGACGCGGAGCTGCGGACGGCCTCCGGCTGCGAGGTCAGGTGGCCGCCCGTGGCGGATCAGGACTGGGCCACGCCCTCCTACTGCGTGGTCCGGTGGCCGCCCACGTTGGGCGAGGAATGATCCCCGCCCTCTTGCTGCAGGGTCAGGTGGACGCCCACGGGCGGCGTGGTCCGGAGGACGCCCCCTGGCGGCGTGGCGAGGCGGACGCCCCCTGGCGGCGTGGCGAGGCGGACGCCCCCTGGCGGCGGGGCGAGCGGCGTGGCGAGGCGGACGCCCCCTGGCAGCGGGGCGAGCGGCGTGGCGAGGCGGACGCCCCCTGGCGGCGGGGCGTGCGGCGTGGCGAGGCGGACGCCCCCTGGCGGCGTGGCGAGGCGGACGCCCCCTGGCGGCGTGGCGAGGCGGACGCCCCCTGGCGGCGTGGCGAGGCGGACGCCCCCTGGCGGCGGGGCGTGCGGCGTGGCGAGGCGGACGCCCCCTGGCGGCGTGGCGAGGCGGACGCCCCCTGACGGCGGGCTGGACGGCGCGCGGACCCTCGACCTCGGGCTGGACGGCGCTCGGACCCCTGGGCCGCGGGATGGGCGGCGTGACGCCCCTTGGCCGCGGGATGGGCGGCGTGACGCCCCTGGGCCGCGGGATGGGCGGCGTGATGCCCCTGGGCCGCGGGATGGGCGGCGTGACGGGCTCGCGCGCTGGCTGGACCTCGACGGGCACGCAGGCAGGGCGGACCTCGGCGGGCACGCACGCTGGGCGGACCTCGGCGGGCACGCAGGCTGGGCGGACCTCGGCGGGCACGCAGGCTGGGCGGACCTCGGCGGGCAGGCAGGCTGCGCGGACCTCGGCGGGCACGCACGCTGGGCGGACCTCGGCGGGCACGCGCGCTGGGCGGACCTCTGCGGGCACGCGCGCTGGGCGGACCTCGGCGGGCACGCGCGCTGGCATGACCTCGGCAGGCACGCTCGCTGGCATGACCTCGGCCGGCACCTCGGGCTCTCCATCCTGAACACAAAACACATAAACCCCCACCGCAACGCCCAAACACATAGAGACAAACATGTCGGACATGGGGACGACAGACTGGTCAGACGACACATAGGAGGACGGGGGACACAACACATAGGAGGAAGGGGAACACAACACATTCGCGCACTCAGGTGGCGGCTCCGGTACCGCCCCCTCGCAGCGCGACCCAGACGCGGCACGGACCGGCGCGGTCGCGTCACGTGACTGCCCCGCAGTCCACGCTTCGCGCTCCGCGGCTGCGCTGTGCGCCCGCTGCGGCTTCACTCCACGCCGTCGCTGCGCTCTGCGTCTGGGTCTCGCCACCGGGGGTTTAACAAACCGGACTGGACCCTCCGTCCAGAACTCCTCAGTGTTGCGGAGGGTGTGTACGGGCAGAATGTGCCCATACAGGTAAGATTCGCCCGCCTCGTCATCGGAAATCTGGACAATGTCCAGATTTTCCTCTGCGCAGAGCACCTCAAACCCAACCCTCCACATCCATTCCTCATCAGAGTCGCTACACTCCGCCATGACGCTGTTTGAGCCGTTCCCCCGGCTCCGGGATGGCGGGCTCCGCATCACGACGCACTCGCGGAAACGGCGGAGCGCGCCGCGAGTACGAGGCTATACGGCCCCCCAAAGAAAAATTTTTAAATAGCCTACCTGGGCTCTGGACTCCCAAAACGTTGGCGCGTCTTAACTGTCACGTTGCCCACCTGGGATTTAAACGCGGCTGGGCAAATATAGCGCAGAGCCGCGGCGCTCTAACGTGCAGAAGGGAGCCAGGCACGCAGGTAGTAACAACAAAGGAAATGTTTATTAAAGGTGCTAAAACACCAAACATGCAGGTACGAAGGACAAAGTGACATTAAACACCAAGACGCGCACGGAAGACATAAAACCCCGGAACTAAATACCCACCACGTGCATAAAACCACCCAATGAACCCGCGACGCTAATTAACCCAAAATACTCACACGAGACAGCTAATTAACAAAACACAGGCACATAAACACAGAAACCAAAAACACCCACACACAACGGTCGAGGAACGGGTGCCCTAGGCACCCGTTACACTATGGAATTTCAATGATGTAAATAAAATCTGCAATAACACTGAATTATTTTTATTTTTTAAGTTTTATTAAGTTATTTTCATCCAAAGTAACTTACAAATGAGAAGACCACAAATTACTGTTGATATTTTATTGTTGTTAACAATAATAGTAAATAATTAAATTAATTTGTAACTATGTTTCTACTACTTATTCTCAACATATTTTTAGTTAAATGACATCATAATATAAAATGACTTTGATATATGTACTATTCATACCTAATTGTACTGAATATGGTGTCTTGTATTCAGTAATCGTTGCACGGAATAGTCCTGTTGTGATTGGTTAATAAATGTATTAAATGTATGAACTAATTGGTGGAAATTGGAAAGAAGTAAAACTCTGAGTGTTGGGTGTCTGCATTGAATCTTTTGTCTGAATAAAGTACACCTCAGATGAATAACTAGTCGTCCTGATTCTCTTTCAAAACAAGAACAACACATGGTGTCAGCGGGAACGGAATTCAGAATGAATATCGCTGGAGTTCCATCACCGGCATGGCATGAGAAAGCATGGCACGAGAAAGCATGGCATGGCAACTTGTTGAAAGCAAGGCACAAGTTCAAGCAGCACGTGGAGCTAATATTTTCGGGCCAGCTGTAGATGAAATGAAAGGATGAAGTATACCGTTAACTTCTCCTTGAGGCCAGCGAAAAATGACATTTTCCATACATGGACACTTACAGCAGAGGAAGAAAATGTACTCGAAACGTATTATGATCACTTTGCTAATGAACTATTCGAACAGTTTTTGACAGAGTTGTGCTTGCATATGAAGTACTGTAATTATACAGACAGTGATGAAAGAGTAAGAGATCAAATAATTTTTGGAACTCATTTGGTAAAAGGAAGAAGGAAATTTTTCATGATGAACTGTCTGAGAAACTAAATCATTTTCAAAGGAGAGAAAATAGATATTCCTTAATCTCTCAGAGCAGACATAAGTTGTCACTTATTCAATGCTGGACACCTTGGCATGGAGGAATGCAAGCAAAAAGCCCACGACATTATGTTCTGGCCAGGGATATGCAAAGACAGATGACACACATTCTGTCTCGAGTATTAGCATTCAAATGCCAAAGAGCCCTTAACCAATCATAAAATACAAGACAGTCCTTGACAGGTAGTAGTTACATATTGGTTCAACAGTGAAGACGATATGTTTACTACAGTAGATATTAAGAACTGTTAAAATTAACTTCACAACATCATAAACAATTGTGCATAAATTAAAAGATATTATATATTTATAATAAAACACATGAAATCCCGGATATAGTCATTTCTGTCAATGCTACACAGCATAGTGCCAGAGAATTTTTTCATTTTGCTAATGCTTGGGAATTTACTCACATCACGACGAGCCCGCATAACACACAAAGCAATGGACTGGCAGAGAGGTTTGTGCAAATTGCAAAATCAATGTGGGAGAAGGCAAGGACAGACCACAAAGACTCCTACTTTTGTCTTTTTGAATACCAGAAAACTTCAGTTGACAACTTCGGATCACAGCACAGCTTCTAATGTGTTGTATTCTTACTAATATACTAATACTAATAAGCAACTTCAGCCAAAGTTTGTGAATAATCATCATCATGTGTGAAGGAAGAGAGCGGACAAACAGCGTCACCAAACAAAATACTATGACCGATCAGCCAGGGCACTTTTACAGCTACAGTCGGATGAAGGGTATAAGAGCATGGTCGATGGAAACCAGCAATAATAGCCATCACTTGCTCAGCACAAAAGAAACGCACTTGGATGAAAGCAATGATGCTGATGATGTCAACCTATCCAGTAATACCAAACATGCTGTAAGTACACCATACCCACAAGAACACCTGGACAAAACATGTTCACCTTAATATCACACGAGGTCAGGTCGTCAGGTTTCTCTGGATTCATTTGGATTTAAAATGTTCTACTGTCATTAGACGATTGGAAAAAATTGGAAGGGGTTCATCTTCAAGAGAGCAAACATCAAGAATGTGGTGGAGGTGGAGGTGGAGGTGTTGGTGCTCCACAAGTAAGACAGAGAAAAAAAAGAGACAAACTAGATTTGTATTTCCCGAAGACACTACAGATAGGGGTTAAAATGCTGAGAAAGTGGCAGTAAAAGTTGCCCTGTGCCCTGTGAGTCTCTGTGCACTGTGTGAGCAGAAATATACGCAGTCTGCTGATGACGTCACTTGGCCATGCCCCCTAATCCTGATTGAATGTTGGTGAATCCTCCAGATTATTGTCTCTCAGGTCTTGATCTTTCAGACTAGAACATTTTAAACTAAGAACTGATGACAGAACTGAACAGACAGAACTATTATCTGATAAAGCACAGTTACACAATCTGGGAGATAAACACAACACACATACGTTACAGATGTTGTAAAACATTAAAGTTAATATAGGTGAATTTATAACCGGTTAAAATTCCCACCCTGGACTTTCCATATGGCGTGTATCATTCATTGTCCCAAGCTGCCAATGTTGCACATGTGCTAATGGATCATTTCTATCTACATGTTTATGTTTGCCTGAATTGTCTTGGGGTTTTGTTTCCTAAGACCAATGGGTTACTGTTAACTTCTGTTAAGTACTTTGTCAATTGCCTCACTGAACCAAGACTTAGTGGGGTGCTCAACAGTGTGATGCTGCCTGGCCACTCAGGAACATTGAACATTGGTCCTCCGAGGTTTCCTTTTTAAAAAACAACTATTGCCACTGTTGCTTTGGCTTGCTATTTGGGGGGTACAGGCTTAGAAAACTGTATAGCAGCTTTGGGACAATGTACTATTGTGGAAAGAAATACATGAAGAAAAGAACTTTAACTTAGATGCTTCGTTTTATTCACAGTCTTGATGGACCACCTGAGTTTAAGACATGTGATTAAATATCTTTGTACTATTGGAATTTATTAAACACAAAAAGACATGAATTGTATTAATTTATCCTAACTGTTTGAAAGTATATAATCTATGTGTTGTAATGGTTCAACTAAACATGTAAAATAGGAACAATAGTTTAAAACACAACTGTTGTATGTTTTGACAAGATAATGAATTGTTATCAGTTGGGTTCAGTTTTATGCAAACACACGAAAAAGAAGCCAACCTTAGGATATATATACAGAGACACGGCCACGGAAGGGCAGGGGTCTATCATCAATCATGGTTTCCCGCCATTGATGATTTTTCCTGTACATTTGGTTGTCTATTCAGTAAAATGCATTAAATTCTTTTGGAACAAAACCGCCGACTTCTGACCGTTTATTGGAACATAACGTGGTACAATGGGTCAAGGAGTTGCGGAGCCGTTTGGAACGCACAATTTGCCATTTCTGTATGTTGCAATCTGCACTTCGTTAATACTGATGTGCACATCGATTTGGTTGCAGGAACTTGTTGCAGCAAAATCCTGTACATTGATTTTTGATAAATTTAATCTTAACACATATATAGCGCCACAACAAATGTTGCAGGGCACAAATGAGTTTATACTGAATAATTTTATTTCTATATTACTGTTTAGGGTAGTGGTTTGTTACTGGTTGGCAAGAATTTATATTTGATAACCCAATGTTAACAGTTCTGATCATCGAACAAAGGTAAGTTTTTTAAATACTACTGTTTGGGGTATTGGTTTGTTGCTGGTTGGCGAGAATGTAGTATTCGATAACCCAATGTTAACAGTACTGATCATCAAGCAAAGGTAATACTTTTTAATTATATTATGCTGGTAGTGTAGGGAGTGCAGAAAACAGAACTGTATTGTCTATGAGGCTTATTGTCCCTGTTAATTAAATTAACCGGACACATAGGAACTGAACAATCATAGTTTCGATGAGATTCAGACATGAATCTCATGTCTCCAGGGTTCTAGTGGCTTGTTTTAGGGTGCGTGTTTGATCATTAAACCATGGAACGAGTCTTTTATCTTTAAACCTTTTTAGTTTAAGTGGAGCGACACTCTCTAAGGTTGCAGAAAACACGTGTTTAAGGTATTCCGCTGTGTTTTCAAGTTCATCGGGTCCTGACGCTGGTTTATTGTTTAATTCGGGTAAATGTTGTAAAACCCTATTCGTTTTCTTTTCTGTATTCCTTTTTCCTGGCTTATATTCTAGGTGAGAATAACCAAACCGGGGAATAATAAACTAGCTGTTACGGTTTACCAAGGCAAACCGTGAGACGTGGGTGGATCCGCTACTCGGAACGACAAGGTCGGGGCGGGGATAGATGTTGACAAAGTTTATTCAGCCACACACAGGTAAACGTAACATTACACAGGTGTACAGCGTGGCTGCGGAGCTGGGGCCTGACGTCACGGCGTCCAACGTCAGCAGGGCCGTGTTCCAAACCGCAGCGTTGAACAGGGTGGAGTGTGGCTGAATATCCGATGAACCAAGGCGGGACGTAGAAACTGAAACCAGAAACACATACACAGGACCAACAGGAGACGAGGTGCAACAGGACGAGACGAGACCAGGACGGAGCGAGAACAGGACGAGACTAGGAACAGGGCGAGACTAAGATCAAGACGTGACTAGGAACATGGCAAGACTAAGAACAGGGCGAGACGAAGTACAAGGCGTGACTAGGGGTGAGGGCCAGAGTGGACGAGGCGTGACAAGGGTCGGTGCACAAACCAAGACCAACTAGCCAGGAGTGACGGGAGTGAGCTGCTTAAATAGGGAACAGTGATCAGGAACCCAGGTGTGCATAATTACAGGGGCGTGAACACAGAGACCAACCCACACCATGTGACCAAAACAAACCGTGACCATGTGACAATAACAAAGCATGACATGACAGAACTAAACACGTGACCATAACAAAGCATAACTAAGACTTACACATAACACAGCATGACAAAGGTTAAATGCAACACATGACAATAACAATACTCTAAACACAACATGACAATAATCAAAACGAAACACGGAAACATAAATCCAGACAATACGCAAAACGGGACCATAACAAAACATGACTGAGAACACACACACACACACACCAGCGACACGGACGGGGCATAACTAAGCATACACGATATTAAACACGACACACAAACATAACTAAGTAAAACTAAGAATACACACAACATGACACTGACAAGGTAATACATGACACTAAACCAACACGTGAACATAACTAGGCATAACATGGACAGAGACAAGGCATACTTAATGGCAAACAATGTGCAAAATGAGGGGCGGGGCTACCCCTGGAGGCACCGCCCCTCCATGACCAATCATAACAGATACCCCCCCCTCAACGGGTGTCTCCTGGCACCCTAAAAAGTCTTATAGGGGAGCCTGCCGAGGAAAAGCTCAGGAATAGAGCACTAGGGGGCCGCGGACCCTGAGGGCTGACAGAAAGTACCTGGGGTTCATAAGGTGGGCCGAGGTGCGTGCTGACAGTCCCAAGACGCCTAGAGGTCCGTGGGGGCCAGGTCCGGGCACCGAGGCAGCGAGACCGCCTCCGGGCGCGACGGAGGCGCAGACGAGGTCGCCTCAGGGCGTGACGGCGACGCGGGGGTCCCTTCAGGGCGCGGAGACGGCGAGGACGCCGATTCAGGGCGGCAGCGGGCTCAGGCGCTGGAGGGACTACAACGGGCAATAGACTCGGGGCAGGGGGCAACTGACATGGAGCAGGGGGCAACTGACATGGAGCAGGGGGCAACTGACATGGAGCAGGGGGCAACTGGTCCACTGGAACCTCGGGCTGCTGCACTGGAACCTTGGGCCGTTGCACCGTGACGTCGGGCAGCTCCACCACATCTATCATCTATCACATCTATCCCCGCCCCGACCTTGTCATTCCGAGTAGCGGATCCACCCACGTCTCACGGTTTGCCTTGGTAAACCGTAACATTACCAACTAGCCAAAAGATGGATCCCTCGGATCGACTCGGCTACGGAGCGGAGCCGGCGTCTTCTCCATTCCCCGGATGGCCGGCTGACCCTCGTCTCGACCGTCTCTTCAACCTCCAGGAGGATTTGGCGGCGACGATTGGGAAGCTCTCGTCCCACTTGAGGACTTTTTGCGCTTCTCTGCCCGCATCACCCACGACTCGAGGACCTGTAGGGACGCCCACAGACTCCGCTCACCAGGTACCGGATCTGTCTTCGGTATGGGCTATGCAGTGCAACGGGGTGCCTGGGGAGCGGCGCGTGGGATTTGTGGAGCGGCGCATGTCCCATGTGGACTGGCCCTATGTTCCGGCGGAGCGGCCCGAGGATCCGGCGGAGCGGCCCGAGGATCCGGCGGAGCGGCCCGAGGATCCGGTGGAGCTGCCCGACGTCACGGTGCAACGGCCCAAGGTTCCAGTGCAGCAGCCCGAGGTTCCAGTGGACCAGTTGCCCCTTGCTCCATGTCAGTTGCCCCTTGCTCCATGTCAGTTGCCCCCTGCTCCATGTCAGTTGCCCCCTGCTCCATGTCAGTTGCCCCCTGCTCCATGTCAGTTGCCCCCTGCCCCGAGTCTATTGCCCGTTGTAGTCCCTCCAGCGCCTGAGCCCGCTGCCGCCCTGAATCGGCGTCCTCGCCGTCTCCGCGCCCTGAAGGGACCCCTGCGTCGCCGTCACGCCCTGAGGCGACCTCGTCTGCGCCTCCGTCGCGCCCGGAGGCGGTCTCGCTGCCTCGGTGCCCGGACCTGGCCCCCACGGACCTCTAAGCGTCTTGGGACTGTCAGCACGCACCTCGGCCCACCTTATGAACCCCAGGTACTTTCTGTCAGCCCTCAGGGTCCGGGGCCCCCTAGTGCTCTATTCCTGAGCTTTTCCTCGGCTCAAATAAATTTCATGACTGGATTTGTTGCACATCCTATTGTTGCACATCCTAATGTGGCATCCTATTACAGTTCCACGCTAGAATTCACTGAGCCCCTGAGAGCAATTTCCTGAGAGCATTTTTTCACAAATGTAAAATGTACAAAAATGTAAAAAATGTCTAAGAAACCCTTATCAGGTTTTCCTGTTTTTCATGAACACATAAAACAAACTCTTTACTGAACTCTGCAACATATGGAACTGGACCTGCACTCATCACCAACAATTCCATGTGTTTCATCATGTTTAGTCATTTTGTAACACCTTATATTTGCACTGCTTTTATTTGCACAACTTTGTTATTCGCCCTAAATAACCACGGACCTAAACCATGGTATAAGAACACTTCACTTTAAATCTGTCACTTTTCTCCGTTACTTCACAAATTAAATGTACCTAATGTCTATTATTGTGTGTAAATGTAATGTCTTCTACCTCACCGTGGGTCTGAGGAAACCTAATTTCATTACTGTGTATATCCTGCACACACATATTCAGTTCTATCAATAACGCTGACTTTGACACTGACTTTTATTTGCACGTTTGCTTTTCAGAGCATTTCTTGAAAAAAATGCAGTGGTGGTCACCAGCATGAGACCATTTTAGTAAATTAACAAGCAAAGTTGTTTAGCAATTATCCAGCTTCTTTAAGTAGTTTTAATCCCTTTTTCTTAAAGAATAAAGAGTAGAAGCTGTCAATAGTATAATGGTTTTTAATCTGATAAAAAGAGGTTTAACTGAAGAGAACTCTGAAGAATGCAACAGAGTCTGGGGGGAGGGGGCTGTTTGAAGCCGTACATCTATGCAATGTTGTACACTGATTTTCGGTGAGACGAAGTCTGCTTTAGTTGGTAAAGCATGATGAAACTGCAGCCCAGCGGCACCAACTAGAAAAAGATAAAAAAAAAGAAAGATAAGTTAAGGTTTGAAAGACACTAGGTCTACTCTAATGAATGAAAAAGACACAAATGTTGATTGTAATATTAATCTTGTTCACTGTCTGGTGTGGAAGAGTGGCTGTGTGTGTACTAATCCCACACTGGGGGTTCCACCATAATGCGTATGAGGACTAGAGTTTTGTTCTTACTGTAGTTTTAAAAGTATACATGCATGTAAAAGGGAATTTACAGTCTTGTCTATGCATTAGCCACACTAGACTCTAATCCTCACTGAATTTAAATCTATGTTTACATTTATAATTAGTCAATTAGCAGACGCTTTTATCCAAAGTGACTTACAAATGAGAGAACACCACAAGTCACTAGTTAAGGACCCGTCAGTCAAACCTGACAGTAAATCTTTAGAGACAACAGACAATAACGCTGACTTTAAACATGGTCGGATTCTTTAAACTATACGCATTTTAAAATTTGACACTAGCCTTAAACACTCTCAGACTTTCTTAAACTTGACTGAGTGATTTTTCTAATGACTGACCACTTTAAACTGAATTCTGTTTTTGTCACTTCTCCCCACTATGGGTATATAATTACCCTTTTTAATTAGCCCTTATCTGTGCAATCATTGATTGTCCATGACTATTCTGCAGTTATGTATCTCTTTTGTTACTGTGCTGAGTGTTGTTTTTCCACTAAAACTGACTATGTAAAAAAGAAAAAACCTGCAGCATGTATTACTCACCAAGAATCCCGCAATACCCAGAAATATGCCCAATACAGTGGTGGCCTGTAGGTTCTCTATAATTAGAGATGGACAACTCTATACGCACACACACACACACACACACACACACACACACACACAGACCAAATTAAAAACATTTTAAAACACAAAACACACTACAGAGCCTAATATACAGAATACATCAGCTTAGAGCATGCAGGAAGTAAGAGGGTGTTGCTTACAGGGGCGGTGAAGGGGATTCCTGAGAAATTGGTCTTCTGTGGACAACTGGTCAAAATGCCATCAAGACCACAGCAGTCAAACTGAGGAGCACAGGTACACAGTGTCAGATGGCTGGTAATGATCACATTGTGTAGAGTTTGTGTTTTTGTGCATGTGTTTGTTTTCATACAGCTTTGTTGAGCAGCATAAGGATAAAGCCACGAATCGCATCTTCTGTCACAAGGTACTGGTTATAGATGAGGGTGTAAAAATTGGAAAGTGTTTTCGAGATCTAAATAAAAGAAAAACACGACACAATGAAATCTGTGATAAATACATATCTTGAAGCTATTCTAAAATGTCCCAACATTCCAAAATTAAAATGCACCACATAGTTGTCAACGTAGGCCGTGACTCCTAGGACAATGGCTGCACTGCTGAATAGAGTCAGGAAGATGCAGTACTGCGAGAAAGTAAAAGAAAAACATATGACTAGTTATGAAAAGATAAATTTTGCTCTAATTTTTTTCATTAATTATCTTCATTTCTAAATATAGAATCGTCCATTCTGATGAAGTCATTTGACAGTCACATCTTTTACCACTGTATGTTTCAGAAGTTTTACAGACAGGAAGCTTTTGTTTGTTATGTGAATGTGATTAGTGTGTGTTCCTTAGTTTCCAGGCTTCTTTAAGTTAATGAACTGCCAGCTTTAGTTGATAAGTTCTCATTTATGTTAATTAATTTTTGCCTGTGTTCTTCCTTATTTAAGCCTGCTTCAGACCTTTGCAGGCCAGAGGTCGTCAGTAATGTTTTAGCCCAGGTCTACGTGAGTTTTTTGTGTGTTTCTTTGTGCTTTGATAGTTTAATAAATGATAATGTGTTTTGACAGTTACCTGCTATTCAGTGTATGATTTTACACTGCATTTATGGACCAAGCGTTAGTCACCACATAGAAAGTGTAAGGTTTTGTGTCTTACTATTAGGAGAGCAGGTTTATTCATTGCAGGTGGGCCCCAAATTCCACAAATAGATACGCTGAACATGAGCAAGTGGATAATACCCACTGCCAGCAGTGAGAGAAACAAAAAAAGCACAGGGAGAGATGAATACAGGGATGTACAGGTACACGAATGAAAGAAAATAAAATAATTGAAAAGAATAAATAAAAATAATGTATAAAAAACAAAAATGATATATGATTATAGAGATAAACTATAAATATCACATTTACCTCTGGAACATTCACATTATCACTCTATTACTGTTAAGTAAGTCAAGTAAAGTGATCTATTTTGCCTACAGTGTGTTACGAATCGGGGCGCGCTGCCCGGAAAATGGCGGAGCAGCGCGGTGTGGGCGGAGAATCACAGAGCCAGGCGACCAGGTAAACAAACACAAAAAAGCTTTAATGGCTGAACAGCGGGAACGCCGCTTGAAGTAGCCGGAAGCAAATAACAAAATACGCGAGCACGTGACACGCACCAAAAAATACCGAGATTAATACCCACATGAAAACACCCGACGTGACGATTGAGCGGGAGCTCAAACGAACTCAATGCTGACCTACTGGCGGCTCAGCAGAGATGCCCTAAATGCCGTCAGTAGGTCGCACGTGATCAGGTAGGGCCCAATCCCTGCTCAAGGGGGTGGGTCCTACCTACGGAAGCCCGATACGGCCGAAACCCGGAACACGAGAGGCAGGTGGGAGGGACCCAACCCTCCCAACCTGACACAGTGCTTACACACAGAGGAGATTGTGTCCTCCACATTCAATTTACAGGTGCAGTGAAACATTCACACACACACACACACACACACACACACACACACACAAACACACACACACACTGAATGAAGTAGAGCACACATGTCCAGAGCGGTGAGCACCCTGAGCAATTGGGTTTAGCTTCCTTGCCCATGGGGGCTTCAGCCATAATACTTGCTGAGACAGGAATCAAGGCTGGTTCCTTAACCACAAGCCTCAACACTGTGTTACAGGATTAGCTATTATTTAAAGAAAATGTTGAAGGAACATGTTGGCTTACCTAAACCAATTAAATTGTCGATAAAACAGTCCTGTAAATTCACAGTTGTACTGAGGCGCAAATAAGTTGTAGATCCAATTACAGCAAGATGCTGCACCTGAGAAAAGAGTGAGAAAAGGCGATATAATCGAAGAACATATATTATGGCATTAATAATGTGTAGATTTGAATGTTACATATGTGTGCTGTAACAGGTGCCTAGGTGTTTCGTTCCGTTCGTTTGAGTTAATTAACATTGATTGGTCATTAGTTTTGTTAATTAACTCCTTATTGTCATTGGTTTGTTTTGTGCACGTGGTCGGGTGTCTTTTTGTATTTATTTCCGTTGTTTCTCGTTCTCGGGGCTGGTCGTGTGTTATATGTCACTAGTCGTTCATACCTCATGTTTTTTGGTGTTACTGCACCTTTAAATATACACGTCCTTCTGCTACCTGCGTGCCTGGCTCCCTTCAGCGCGTGTAAACGCGACGGCTCTGTGCTTCCTATGCGCAGCCGCTTTATTCCGAGGTAGACTACCGTGACAGACCAACCAGCCAGGCAATTTGGGGAGTCCAGAGCCCAGGTAAGCGCTTTTCAAAATTTTTCTTTGCAGGGGCCGTGTAACCTCGCTATGCGCAGCCCGCCGTCCCGGAGCCGTAAGGATGGCTCGATCAGAGAGGTAACGGAGTATTACGACTCCGATGATGAGTGGATGTGGAGGTACGGGTACGAAGCGCTCTGCGCTGAGGAGGGTCTGGATCTGATTCAGATGATGAGGCGATGATGAGGCGGGCGAGTCGTACCTGTATGGGCATATTCTGCCCATACGAACCCTCCTAAACTCTGAGGAGTTCTGGACGGATGCTCCGGTACAGCTTGTTAAACCCCCCGTGGCGAAATCCAGACACAGAGCGCGCCGGCACGGTGCCGAGATGCAGCGTGCGCGCGGCGCAGCTGCTGAGCGCTACACATGTGCTACGGGGCAGTCACGTGACACATCCGCGCAGGACCGCACTGTGTCTGGATCGCGCTGCGAGGGGGTGGTACCGGAGCCGACACTCGGGGGGGGTAAATGTGGATACATGTGGCGTGAGCGTGGTGTGTCCCCCATCTCGTCTGTTTCGTGTGTCCAGTGCGTCTTCCCTGTGTCAGAGATGTCTTTGTGTTTGGGCAATGCGGTGGGGGTGTACCTCTACTGTGTGCAGGATGGCGAACCCGAGGTGGAGGGTCACCCAGCGTGCGTGCCCGCTGAGGTCCGCCCAGCGTGCGTGCCCGCCAACGTCCTGCCAGCATGCGTGCCCACCAAGGTCCTGCCAGGGTGTGAACCCGCTGAGGTCCGCCCAGCGTGCGTGCCCGCCAAGGTCCGGCCAGCGTGCGAGCCCGCTGAGGTCCTGCCAGCATGCGTGCCCGCCAAGGTCCTGCCAGCATGTGTGTCCGCCAAGGTCCTGCCAGCGTGCAAACCCGCTGAGGTCCAGCCGGCGTGCGTGCCCACCGAGGTCCTGCCAGCGCGCGAACCCGCCGAGGTCCAGCCAGCGTGCGTGCCCGCCGAGGTCCTGCCAGCGCGCGAACCCATCCCGAAGTCCAGGGGCGTCACGCCGCCCATCCCGAAGCCCAGGGGTGTCACGCCGCCCAGCCCGAAGCCCAGGGGGCCGCACGCCGCCCATCCCAAAGCCCAGGGGCGTCACGCCGCCAAGCCCGAAGCCCAGGGGGCCGCACGCCGCCCAGCCCGAGGTTCAGGGGCCGCACGCCGCCCAGCCCGAGCAGCAGGGGCCACACGCCGCACGCCCCGCAGCCAGGGGGCGTCCTCCGGACCACGCCACCCATGGGCGTCCACCTGACCATGCAGCACGAGGGCGTGGCCCACTCCGCGTCTGCCAAAGGTGCCACGGACCACCGGACCACGCTCCACCGGACCACGCAGCCAGAGGGCATGGCCCACTCCTCGTCCGCCGAGGCCGTCCACCGGACCACGCAGCCAGAGGGCGTGGCCCACTCCTCGTCCGCCAGGGGCGTCCACCGGACCACGCAGCCAGAGGGCGTGGCCCACTCCTCGTCCGCCGAAGCCGTCCACCGGACCACGCAGTCAGAGGGCGTGGCCCACTTCTGATCCGCCGTGGGCGTCCACCTGACTTTGCAGCCAGAGGGCGTTCGGCACGCCCGGGACTGTTTTTTTTTTTTCTTGGTCGCGTCCCCCCGTTGCGCGAGCGCAGGGCACCTGTCACCTGTTCTGTGTTTCGTTCCGTTCGTTTGAGTTAATTAACATTGATTGGTCATTAGTTTTGTTAATTAACTCCTTATTGTCATTGGTTTGTTTTGTGCACGTGGTCGGGTGTCTTTTTGTATTTATTTCCGTTGTTTCTCGTTCTCGTGGCTGGTCGTGTGTTATATGTCACTAGTCGTTCATACCTCATGTTTTTTGGTGTTACTGCACCTTTAAATAAACACGTCCTTCTGCTACCTGCGTGCCTGGCTTCCTTCAGCGCGTGTAAACGCGGCGGCTCTGCGCTTCCTATGCGCAGCGGCTTTATTCCGAGGTAGACTACCGTGACATGTGCAATGTTAATATTTGATATTGTGCAAGATCTCCCTTTTAAAAAGATGAGAGAGGCCTGTAATTTACATCATAGGTAGACCTCCACTATGAGAGGTCTACAAAATGAGGGAAAAAAAATCTGAAAATCACATTGTCTGATTTTTAAAGAATTTATTTGCAAATAATGGTGGAAAATAAGTATTTGATAAACAAAAAAAGTTTCTTAATACTTATATACTAATATAAAGTCCTTTGTTGACAGAAGTCAAACATTTTCTGTAAGTTTTCACAAGGTTGTCCCACACCGTTGCTGGTATGTTGGCCCATTCCTCCATTCAGATCTCTTCTAGAGCAGTGATGTTTTGGGACTTTCAACTCCTTTCAAAGGTTTTCTATGGGGTTGAGATCTGGAGACTGGCTAGGCCACTCCAGGACCTTGAAAGGCTTTTTACGAAGCCATTCCTTTGTTGCCCTGGGAGTGTGCTTGGAACTATTGTCATGCTGTAAGACCCAGCCACGTTTCATCTTCAATGCCCTTGCTGATGGAAGGTTTGCACTCAAAATCTCACAATACATGGTCCCATTCATTCTTTCATGTACATGGGACAGTCGTCCTGGTCTCTTTGCAGAGAAACGGCCCCAAAACATGATATTGCCACCACCATGCTTCACAGTTGGTGTGGTGTTCTTTGGATTCAACTCAGCATTAACTCTCCTCCAAACTCTGGTTCTACTTTGGTTTCATCTGACCATAAGACATTCTCCCAATACTCTTCCAGAACATCCAAATGCTTTCTAGCAAACTTCAGACATGCCCGGAGTTGTACTGGCTTAAGTAGGGTGACACATCTGGCACTGCAAGAGTCCCAGGCGGCGTAGTGTGTTACTGACTGTAGCCTTTGTAACGTTGGTCCCAGCTTTCTGCTGGTCATTCACTAGGTCGCCCATGTGGTTCTGGGATTTTTTGCTTGCCGTTCTTATGATCATTTTGACCCCACGTGCTGAGATTTTGTGTGGAGCCCCTGATTGAGGGAGATTAACAATGGTCTTGTAGGTCTTCCATTTTCTGATTATTGCTCCCACAGTAGATTTCTTTACACCAAGCTGCTTATCCATTGCAGATTCAGTCTCTCCAGCCTGGTGCAGATCTACAATTTTGTTTCATGGTGTCCTTCGACAGCTCTTTGTTTTTCACCATAGTGGAGATTGGAGTGTGACGGAGTTTGGGGGCAGGTGTCTTTTATACTGTTAACCAGTTCAAACAGGTGCCATTAATACAGGTAATGAGAGAAGGACAGAGACTCCTAAAGAAGAACTTACAGATCTTGCTTGTTTGTAGGTGACCAAATACTTATTTTCCACCATTATTTGCAAATAAATACTTTAAAAAGCAGACAATGTGATTTTCAGATTTTTCTTTATCATTTTGTCTCTCATAGTGGAGGTCTAACTATTATGTCAATTACATGCTTTTCTCAACGTTTTAAGTGGGAGAACTTGCACAATTGGTGACATTGGGTTCCCCATGCCCATCCAGGAGAGAACGTTTCGGGCTCTGGGCAGATACGCCCAGCTGGGCACGCACGTTCACACTCACTCACACACTCTATCTGGGGCAATTTGCAGAATTCAACTTGACCTTCATCCATGTTTTCGGACTGTGGGAGGAAACTGGAGAACCCGGACGAAACCCACACAGACACGGGGAGAACATGGAAACTCCACCCAGATTGGGATTCGAGCCGGGAATCCCCAGTGCTGACAGGCGAACGTACTAACCACTAAGCCACTGTGCCGCCCTATATATATATATATATATATATATATATATATATATATATATATATATATATATATATATATTATGTGTTATATGTGTTTAATTATTGATAATATGTGGATTATAAATTTGTGTGGATATAAATATTAACATTTGTATATACAATACATACAGTACATAATTGCATACAAAAGCACTGTGCTAAACCACATAAATATGATCTCTATATAAATGTTGTAAGTATTTCAATAATGACTGAGTTATTTACAATCAAGATCATGCTAAACAGGACGATGGTCCATTTACAAATTTCTCCACATCTACCCAACGCCATGTTGATGCAGCCTGGAGGATCAAATCAATAAACTAAGACCTGAGAACAAAGAACAAATAAAACATCACAATACAATATTTTACATTGACTTCTATTAGATTCACAGAGACTTTCAAATTTTAATCCATACTTTTAGACCCAAATACTTTATGTAATTTAAACCCAGACTCCAAACTAAATTTAAAGGTTTATCCCCAAACAAATCATAACCCTATCAACAAATACTAACTTAAAAACCTAGTCATAACTCTAAATACAAATCATAATACTGCTTGTAATTTAACCCTGATGTTAAATCCAAATAATGCTGTATTTGATTTTCTAACCTTCAACTAGAAAAAAAGATTGTCTAAACCAGGGTTTTTTACACAGAACACGTACAGCTTGTAATACAAAAGTAGCTCACCCAACACTGCCTACATATTTAAAGCAACATTATATCCACATATAAATATTTCAGTGTTAAGCCACATTTCTCTTACCTAAATCTTATTTGTGAAATCTTAAATGATCTTCTGACAATTTGCAGGAGCGTTCTGTGACTCGACCAAGCTTAGTCTGAACACAATTGATCTAACGTTCTAAGTGAGGCTCTATTCCTGTCAGAGAGGTGACATTTCATGTACCTAGAACTAGTTTCAGCAACTGGGGACCGGAATCCCAAGGCCTTCACCTTTGGTCCCTAGCCAATCCCCATAGCACTGGACCCCTAAAACTGCCTTCCCCAAGGTGGTGGGTCCATGGATAAGGGGACCCATAGGTAGCTCCTTCAGTCTATGGACTCCACCACATACTCATTAAGGAGCCCCTCCCCCGGGCCTGGCTCCTCATCAAGAATTTTAAACAAAAGTTCAAAGACTTTGTTGCTTTAGTCCCCTAGATAGTGTGCACCCCAGTCCACCCCAGATGCACCACCACCATTTTCTGCAATAGACTTCCCATAAGGACACTTCCTATAAAGATTTAAGTGCTCCTAAGCCACATTTCTCTTACCTGAATGTTATTTATGGAATCTTAAATGATCTTCAGACAATTTGTAGCAGCGTTCTATGACTGAACCGAGCTTGTCTTAACACAATTGATCTAATGTTCTTACTGACATTCCATAGGTTTAATCTCTATGACTTCCAACATTGTTGGGTATGTTCCATTATATTCTGTGGACAGTGGAGGATTTAAAAAACCTAAAAAATAGGTTTTATTTGTAGTTTGGACATTTTGAGTGTGTCACGAGCACCTGCTCTGTGTGTCATGAGCACCTGCTGCACCTGTCCCTCGTTGTCGGTCCTCATTATCTCACTTGGGTGATTGGTTGGGTTTGTCACATGTTTAGTTGGTTTTCTATTTAATCTGTTTTATCCCTCCATACTGCGCACGTCTTTGTTTTGTGGTTTTCATACCCAATGTTATGTTGTTCGTTTGTTCCCCATTTTTGTTGGTGTCCCTACACCAATTTTTATTAAATTGTACCTTTTGGATTTTATCCCGGTGTCTTGGACTCTCCTTCCGCGTAAAACCACGGTACGGCGCTGCGCACCTTCTCCGCGTGGGTCGTGTACCGTGGGGGCGTTCGCCGTGGACCGACGCACGTAATTTTCCCCGCGTGGTCGGTACCCGGGAGCGCTCACTAGGCCAAAGCGGCTGAACGCAGTCATATCTCCGCGTTAGCCGCCCCCCTCCCGGGGAAAAACGGACATTCATGACAGAAAGACGTGCCAAACTATCTGGAGAGTTCCGGACACCTGGGGTCACCCACGTGTGCTGAGGACCAGACGCTGAACCACCGCTCCGACCGAGTCCGAGGGCCGGGGACCGCCAGCGGCAGAGCCCGGCTTCTGGAGGGCGGCAGTCGTCGAGTCGGGACCGACTGAGGCCGTTTGCCATCGGTCCCGAGCACCAGAGGCCGCCCACTTCGGACTCGGAGCACCAGGAGGTGCATGCCCCAGCCTCGCAGCCAGAGGGCGTTGATCTGCGCTGCGAGAGGACGCGTCTTCGCCGTCAGCTGGGAGCAACCGGCTGGTTCAGCCCGAGGGACTTGTTACCCCCCCCCGTTTATTATTTTTGCATGCTTATATTATGGTTATTATTTTTGTTCTTTTTTGTTTGGGTCGCTTTCCTTTTTGCGCGACCCTTGGGGTGGGGGTATGTCACGAGCACCTGCTCTGTGTGTCATGAGCACCTGCTGCACCTGTCCCTCGTTGTCGGTCCTCATTATCTCACTTGGGTGATTGGTTGGGTTTGTCACATGTTTAGTTGGTTTTCTATTTAATCTGTTTTATCCCTCCATACTGCGCACGTCTTTGTTTTGTGGTTTTCATACCCAATGTTATGTTGTTCGTTTGTTCCTCATTTTTGTTGGTGTCCCTACACCAATTTTTATTAAATTGTACCTTTTGGATTTTATCCCGGTGTCTTGGACTCTCCTTCCGCGTAAAACCACGGTACGGCGCTGCGCACCTTCTCCGTGTGGGTCGTGTACCGTGGGGGCGTTCGCCGTGGACCGACGCACGTAATTTTCCCCGCGTGGTCGGTACCCGGGAGCGCTCACTAGGCGCGAGCGGCTGAACGCAGCCATATCTCCGCGTTAGCCGCCCCCCTCCCGGGGAAAAACGGACATTCATGACAGAGTGTTTTATACTAACTTTTTTTTTACTTCACAACGTTACATTTTTGGACATTAAGCAAACGCTTTTATCTAAAGCGACTTTACAAGTATAGTGCAGGGTCGATAAAGTAACCCTGGAGTAGTGAGGTTTAAGAGTCTTGCTTAAGGACCCACATTGGCAACGTCAGTAGACCTGGGATTTGAACCCACAACTTTCAGATTAATAGCCACACATTGTAATAACTAAGCTATCATGCACATTATTCCTTTATTCTATGGCTTCAAATTGATTATTATGCAAATTAGGCAATGAAATCATTTTGCGAGGGCGGCACGGTGGCTTAGTGGTTAGCACATTTGCCCTTCAGTGCTAGCGATTCCTGGTTCGAATCCCCATCTGGGTGGAGTTTCCATGTTCTCCTCGTGTCCGTGTGGGTTTTCTCCGGGTTCTCCGGTTTCCTCCCACAGTCCAAAAACATGGATCAAGGTCAATTGAATTCTCCAAATTGCCCCATATAGAGTGCGTGTAACAGGTGCCTAGGGCGGGTACCTTCTGTTGTTTCTGTTCTGTTCCTTATTGAGTTAAATAACTTTCATTCATGGTCGTTTAAGTTAATTAGCCCTTTTCTTTCATTGGTTTGTTTTGTGTATTTATTATTTTGTCTTTATGTATTTATTTCCTGTGTTCCCCTTCCTCTGTCACAGGTGCCTGTGGCACCTGTCCCTCGTTTCCTCCGTAATTGTCTTCGTTGGGTGATTGGTTGGTTTTGTGCACGTGTTTAGTTCCTTTTGTATTTATTCTGAGTTTTCCTTCCCTTTGGTGCACGTCTTTATTTTGTGGTTATGATACCCTATGTTACGTTGTTTTGTTTGTTCCCCATTTTCGTTGGTGTCCCGTCACCAATTTTTATTAAATTAAACATTTTGGATTTTATCCCGGTGTTTGGACTCTCCTTCCACGTTCAACCACGGTACGGCGCTGCGCACCTTCTCCGCGTGGGTCGTATACCGTGGGAGCGTTTTTTCGTGGACCGACGCACGCATTTTTCCCCGCGTGGTCGGTACCCGGGAGCGCTCACTAGGCGCGAGCGGCTGAACGCAGCTATACCTCCGCGTTAGCCGCCCTCCTCCCGGGGAAAAACGGACGATTGTAACAGAAAGACGTGCCAAACTATCTGGAGAGTTCCCGGACACCAGGGGTCACCCATCTCTGATTCGGAGGACCAGGGGCTGCACTGCTGAGGAAGTCGAGCACGGGGGACCGCCGATTACCGAGTCTGGGCGCCAGGGACTGCTCTATCACCGACTCCGAGAGCCAGGGTCCGCCGAGAGCCAGGGTGTTTTGTTTTGGGCCACTTTCCTTTTTAGCGCGACCCTTGGGGTGGGGGTATGTCACAGGTGCCTGTGGCACCTGTCCCTCGTTTCCTCCGTAATTGTCTTCGTTGGGTGATTGGTTGGTTTTGTTTTCCTTTCCTTTGGTGCACATCTTTATTTTGTGGTTATGATACCCTATGTTACATTGTTTTGTTTGTTCCCCATTTTCGTTGGTGTCCCGTCACCAATTTTTATTAAATTAAACATTTTGGATTTTATCCCGGTGTTTGGACTCTCCTTCCGCGTTCAACCACGGTACGGCCCCTGATTGACTCGATCACGTAGGGTGGGTGGGGGATCCTCGGTCTCGTCCTGCGGGCGCCGTGGCTGATGTTGGGGGGTGTTGGGGTTTGGGGGCGTCCGGGGGAGCCTGGGGGCTGGGTCGGCGGGGGTACCTGGGTGGGGGCGCTGCCGCTCGCCGCCCGGGGCGGGCCTCGTGGGGGGTGGGGGGTGGCCTCTAGTGGCTTCGTGCGGGTCTGGGGTGGTTGGTGGCCGCGGGCGCGGGCTCAGCCGGCGGCCTGGCTGCCCTGGGATGGATTCGGGGTGGGCCCGGGGGGGTTGGGGCTGTCGGGGGGTGGGTTGCCCCCGGGGCTGGGGTCCTGGCCGGGCCTGGGGGGCCTGGACCCGGGCGGGCGTGTTGCCGGGGCTTTGCCGGGGCATGCCTCGGTGTGTGGCCCCTGGCTGGGGGTCTTCGGTCCATTGGTGGGCTGTGGGTCTCGTTGGCCGGGGGGGCTCTGGGTCGCGGGGGGGCGGGGTGTGTGGCCGGGCGGGGGGGTAGATCAGGCTCTGCCTGGGTGTCCTGTGTTATATGTGCTGAGAGTTATCTGACTGTTTGGGTGGGAGTAGAATTTCCCCTGGGGTGGGGACCGGTGGAGGGCCTCGGTGCTGGCTGGCTCTTGGGGGGGGCACGCTCCCGGTGGCTGCCTTGTGCTCTGGATGGCTGGGTGGGCATGCTCGGTGGGATCGCCCTTGTTGGAGTTTGGTGGCTGCTACGGCTGGGGGGGGCTGGCTGTGGAGCTGGGGGTGGTGGCTTGGGGATCTGGATGGTCTCGGGGTGGGTGGGGTGTTGGTCCCGCCTTCGGCAGTCCCCTGGGCTCTGTCCATTCATGGCCTCTTGCTGCCCAGCCTGGTACGGTGCACCATCTGCCCTGGAGCGGGGGCACTGGGGCCTCCCTCCCTGGGTGGATCTCGGGGAACGGGGGAGCCTACTGGGGTCAGTGGGGGGGCTGGCTCCCTGGGGGCATTTGCGCCCCCAGTTGTTTCTCCCCATCCCTCGTCGCATCCCTCCATCCTCTTCACTTCAATTCCACTCATGTAGGGCTTTGGGGTTCCATGACCACCTGGACCCCAATTTTATTATACACCCTAGACATTCACTATTAACACTCTCATGACACTCACATATAGGGCCTTGGGAATGGGCATTATGTGGCGTGCAGTGAGTGGGGCTGCTAAGCGGTCTCACCACTGTCGCCTGGGCCTGCTCCCAACATTACACATAGACACTTAGGGTTTGGGCTGGAGTGGGGGTGCACGTCTCTGGGTCGGATCATGTGCCGACCTCCCCCTCCTCCCCCTTTTAATCGCACCTTAAAAAACAACAAGCATCAACAGCATATCTGGGGGTGGGGGTATGTGTGTGGGGGTCTTAGGCCACTCCCCCGTTTCCCGTTATGCCGCTTGGGGTGGGGGGTAGGTGAATAAGGGGCAGTCCGTCTGGTGGGGGCGGGGGCGGTGGGTGGGCTGCGGGGCTTGGGGGGGTGGTGGGGGCGGGGCCGGTGTTCTGGCTTCCCTGGGCCTGTTTGGATTCTTGGGTCATTGCCCTGGGCTGTGCAGTCATTCCTCTGGCCGGGCTTGTCGCCGGGGTCTGGCAGGCGCTCGGCGGGGGGTGTCTGCTTGGCTGTTGGTGGTGCTCGGCGGTGGTCGGGGGCGGGTCCTCACCGTGGCGGGGGCTTGCCCTGCCGGTCTGGTGCAGCCCGGGCTGTGGGACGGCCTTGCGGGTTCGTGGCTTTGGCCGTCCCCTCCTCCCCACCCCGGAGAGAATGGGTTTACCCTCTGGGTCCGGATGTGGGTTCCCACCAATAGGGGCGGACGCATGTCCTGGACCCAGAGTGTGTATAGAGTGTGTATGGGGAGTATGAGTGAGTGTGGCGTATATGTTACTGTATATGTTTACTTCGAATGAGTGGAGGTGAGTATGAGGGTGGGATGGTATGAGTGCGTTTGTGTGTGAATGTGTATTTGTCAGGCTGGGGCCTGGTCTGCTCCCTCTCCTGGGTCATCTAGGGTCCGCCTAATGGTGGCCCCCACCTCCGCGTCGCATTCCCCTCCCGGGGGGGTTGTGCCCTTTGCCCTCTGGTGGGCTGGTGGCTCTCGGTTTCGGGGGCTGGGCGCCGGGGGGTGTGCTGGCTGGGCCTGGTGGCTGCCTGGTTGGGTTTGGGCCCCGTGGCCCCGGGGGGCCGTGGCTGGGGGGTGGCGCGCCTCGGGGTCCCGGGCCTCCGTGTCCATGGTCGGATCTGCTCTGGCGTGGCGGGTGCCGGCGGGGTCTGAGGGCTTGGGGCTGCTGACCCCTGGGCTCGGCGGGGGGCTGCTGGGGGCTTCCCTCGGCTCTCCCTTTGGGTCCGTTCGGGGGGGTGGGGTGTGCGGTTGTCCCTGCATTGGGGCCCCTGGGGGCGCGGCGCCTGGGGCCTCCGCGGTGCCTTTGGCCCTGGTCTTCCTGGTGTCTGCCTCGGGCCTTGGGGTCGGGGCCGGGGGTCCCCCACGGTCACTACTACAAATTCCCATTTGGCATTCCTATGGAAGAAATCTTTCATCTACTTGCATGCTCACAACTGCACACAAACAGGTGTTCAGATCCTGGTTTCTTAAAATTGTCTTTCTTTTCGTTAATTTATAAAATCAATTAAAAGAATAGTTTAAATAAATAAATAAATATATTTACACTGGAAATTGTAATTAATTTTAGTATATGAAGGTAAATGTAGGTATGGATGTGTGTGTGTATTTATGTATGTGTGTATGTATGTGTATATGTATGTGTGTATATGTGTATGTGTATGTATATATGTATGTATGTTTATATGTGCGTATGGGCATATATGTACTTATGCGTAGGCGCGTATATGTGTATGTGTATGTATGTGTATAGATGTATGTATGTGTGTGTGTATGTATGTATGATATATGTATATGTATGTATGTGTGTATATATGTATATATGTATGTATGTATGTATATGTATGTATATGTATATATATATATATATATATATATATATATATATATATATATACATGGGTTAAAAGTATTCATACCCCTTGAACTTTTCCATAGTTTTGTCACATTACAACCACAAACATAAATATATTTCACTGGAATTTAATGTGAAAGACCAACACAAAGTGGTACTTTTACAATTGTGAAGTGGAAGGAAAATTATACACGAATCAACACTCTTTTTTTACAAATAAAAAACTGAAAAGTGCGACGTGCAAAAGTATTCAGCCCCCCTGAGTCAATACTTTGTGGAGCCACCTTTTGCTGCAATTACAGCTCCAGTCTTTTAGGGTATGTCATTCTCACCAGCTTATTGCACATCTAGTGACTGAAATTCTTGCCCATGTTTCCTCCTTGCAAAACAGCTCAAGCTCATTCAGATTGGATGGAGAGCGTTTTTGAACAGCAGTTTTGAGATCTTGCACAAATTCTCAATTGGGTTTAGGTCTGGACTTTGACTGGCCAGAAAACACATGAATATTCATTTTTTTAAACCACTCCATTGTAGCTTCTGGCTTTATGTTTAGGGTCGTTTCCTGCTGGAAGTTGAACCTCCGCCCCAGTCTCAAATCTTTTGCTGACTCCAACAGGTTTTCTTCCAAGATTGCCCTGTATTTGGCTCCATCCATCTCTTCCCAGTCAACTTTGACCAACTTCCCGGTCCCTGCTGAAGAGAAGCACCCCCAGAGCATGATGCTGCCACCACCATATTTGACAGTGGGGATGGTGTTTTCAGAGTGATGTGCAGTGTTATTTCTCCGCCACACATAGCGTTTTGCATTGTGGCCAAAAAGTTCAATTTTGGTCTCGTCTGACCAAAGCACCTTCTTCCACATGTTTGCTGTGTCCTCAACATGGCTTCTGGCAAACTGCAAACGGGACTTCTTATGGGTTTTCTTTTAACAATGGCTTTCTCCTTGCCACTCTTCCATAAAGACCACATTTGTGTAGTGCACGACTAATTGTTGTCCTGTGGACAGTTTCCCCCACCTGAGCTGTGGCTCTCTGCATTTCATCCAGAGTCACCATGGGCCTCTTGGCTGCCTCTCTGATCAGTGATCTCCTTGTTCGAGCCTGTAATTTAGGTGGACGGCCTTGTCTTGGCAGGTTTACTGTGGTGCCATACTCTTTCCATTTCCGGATGATGGATTTTGAACAGTGCTCCGTGAGATGTTCAAAGCTTTGGAAATCTTTTTATAACCTAAGCAGCTGCTTGGAAACTTCTCCAAAACCATATTCCTAAACCTGTCTGGTGTGTTCTTTGGACTTCATGATGCTGTTTGCTCCCCAATATTCTCTTAACCAACATCTGAGGCCGTCACGGAGCAGCTGTATTTGTGCTGAGATTAGATTACACACAGGTGGACCCTTGGGAGTCAATTAGCACTCATCAGGCAACTTCTGAATGCAATTGGTTGCACTCAGGGAAAAGGGGGCTGAATACTTTTGCACGTCGCATTTTTTCAGTTTTTTTATTTGATGTAAAAAAAATGTTGATTCATGTACAAATCATTTTTCCTTCCCTTCACAATTGTATACCACTTTGGGTTGGTCTTTCACATTAAATTCCAGTGAAATATATTTATGTTTGTGTTTAATGTGACAAAATGTTGGAAAACTTTTCAAGGGGTATGAATACTTTTGCAACCCACTGTATATCATTGTATTTATTTATTTATTTTCTTTTCTCTTTATTTATTTATTTATTTTTTTTTTTTTCTTTTCTCTGTTGGTCTTTTCTTCTTTCCTCCCACCACTTTCGTATACCTCTTTTTTTTTTCTTTTTTTTTCTTTTTTCCTTCTTCTTTTCTGTTTCTTTTTCCATCTCCGTGGTTGCTGTACAGATATGATCCCCCCAAAAAAAATTTGCAATAAAGTTTTAAATATATACCAAGTGGAGCATCATGGAGAAATACCTGTATGCTCCACTTGTAAAATCAAAACTGTTGGGCCTGATTTAGACACTCAGACATCAATCCTGAGTTTCACAATGGCAGATAGGACACGGAGAAAAAAAAAAAAAAAAAAAAAAAAAACACGGTACGGCGCTGCGCACCTTCTCCGCATGGGTCGTATACCGTGGGAGCGTTTTTTCGTGGACCGTATACCTCCGCGTTAGCCGCCCTCCTCCCGGGGAAAAACGGACGATTGTAACATCCTCAGTGCACGTCGTTAATTTTATGTTCACTCACGTTACTACCTCTGTGTGTTTTGGTGTATTTACACCTTTAATTTAATTTAATCTGTGTTTCTGCTACCTGCGTGTCTGGCTCCCTTCTGCACATTAAGGCGCTGCGGCTCTGCGCTTCATTTGCGCAGCCGTCTTTAGTCCGAGGTAGGCGTGTGTGACAGAACGACGTGCCCGTCAATTTGGGGAGTCCAGAGCCCAGGTAAGCCTTTTTTAAATTTTTCGTTGCGGGGGCCGTAGACTCTCGTACTCGCAGCGCCCTCCGTCGTGTCCGTGAGTACGCCAGTATGCGCTGCCCGCCGTTCCGGAGCCGGCTCTAATACTGTGGCTTCGGAGTGGTACGACTCTGATGATGAGTTTATACGGAGGAGTGGGTATGAGTCGCTCTGCGCAGAGGAGGGTCTCGATCTGATCGAGATTTCCGATGAAGAGGCGGACGTCTTGGAAGTCTGTAAATATGGAGGAGTGTGGGGTCAATGGGGTGAATCCAGTCCAGTCCGATGCATCGATTGCTCTGTTCTTTGGTGTAGTGGTGGGGGGTGTACCTCTACTGTGTGCATGATAGCGATCCCGAGGTGGCGGTCCACCCAGCGTGCGTGCCCGCCGAGGTCCACCCAGCGTGTGTGCCCGCAGAGGCCCGTTCTCCAGGGGCTGCACGCCGCCCAGCCCATTCTCCAGGGGCCGCACACTGCCCAGCCCGTTCTTCAGGGGCCGCACGCCGCCCAGCCCGTTCTCCAGGGGCCGCACGCCACCCAGCCCGAGCACCAGGGGCCGCACGCCGCCCAGCCCGAGCACCAGAGGCCGCACGCCGCCCAGCCCGAGCACCAGGGGCCGCACGCCGCCCAGCCCGAGCACCAGGGGTCGCACGCCGCCCAGCCCGTCCACCAGGCTCCGTCCGCCACCGCGCCCGAGCACAAGGGGTTGCCCGCCGCCGAGCCCCCGGGGCCGCCCACCACCCAGCCAGAGCACCAGGGACGTCCACGTCGCCCCGCAGCCAGAGGGCCGCCCAGCCACGCCTGTAATTCCGTGCACCTGGGTCTCATCACTTAGCATATTTAAACCGCAAGTTCCTGTCTCTCTTTGCTAGTTGGTCACAAGACCAAGGTCACATGCCTGTGCTACGCCTCGCCTCGTCCTCGTCCTCTCTGGCTCACATATCTCAATCCTTGTCACGCTCATGCTTGGCTGTTTTTCGTATTGTGTGTTGCCATGGTACTCGTCCTGTTTTGTGTTTTGTGTATGCAGCCCATCTTGCAGCCTCTACCTGTTTCAAGCCATGATCCCTCTTAGTTCTGTACGGCGGATTGGAACACAGCACTGCTGACATCAGACGACGACATACGCCGCGACGTCATGCCATCTCGCTTTCCTAGTGTTCTCCACCAGCGTCTCGCCTCAACCTCGTTCTGTTTATCCATCTGTGTGTGGCAATAAACTCCTGTTGACTGTTCTACCTCTGCCTACAGACTGGTTCGTTCTGAGTAGCGGATCCACTGCGCACTGGTGGTTAGACCTTAACATTTAACTGTGTGTATAGATGTAATAGTGCACTAGAACGCATAAGTGTGCGTTCAATTATTGGACTGTGTATGCCAATAATAAACTGTCAACAGGCGGTCGGACTGTGTATGCCAACAGTAAACTAACGTCTTAACTTGTGTATAGACGTAATAATGTGCACCAGAACGTTTAAAAGTGTCTTGCATTTGCCTATTGTACTGTGTATTCCAATAGTAAATTTTCAGCTGTAAATTAGATGCGTATCGATTGTTTAGTTTTGGAAGTAACAATGGGTCAGAAAAATTCTATAGCCAAATGCAGGCTTGCAATATCAACAAGCTATGCAAGAACTGTACACGTGGATTGAGACTGCTTTTCCAGTCCGTCTTGATCTGAGAAAACTATGTGTAAACAGAGAGATGGACAATCAGCAACTGAGTATCTGTATGAATTTGAACAACTGCACGCCATAAACAGCGGAGTTCCCAAACCCGACCCCTATCCTGGAAACAAGATGAGCGCAAATAAAAGTCATCTGAAAGAACACTTTGTGGGTGGACTACGCCCCGATATCCAGAGAAAGGTGAAAGCAGACTGTGTTGAAGTAGACACAGGAAGATTGCAATGAGTACTTGCTTATGCTCTGCACACTGAGTAAAGAGTTCAAGAATGTGAGAAGCCTGCTGCCAAAAGAGACAAAGAACAGCATCAAGCACAGTGTGCCATGCTGCAAGCAGTCACTGAACAAAGAGGACGCGGTTGTGGACGAGGGAGAGCGTGTGGCAGAGTTACCCTGGACCTTGTATTTGTAATAGGGTGTACGTAGACCGCTGCCCTACATTCAAAAAGTTTGTAAGTGTACAAACTTCTCTTTCAAAGAATTGATTGATGGTTTGTTGTTTGATGCATACACTTGTTATTCCTATTTCAAGGAAGAGAGATATTATATTCCTGCCTAATTGCGCTGAATACTGTATGGTATTCATAGATTATTGGATGGTATAGTAGTGTTGTGATTGGTTAATACATAAGCTAATTTACTATTGAATGAATATACACCAATGGGTGGGAATTTATTACAAAATGTGTACACGCTTGGTGCAATGAGAATGTGCTGTGTGATGACACAAATTATTTGGTCTGAATTACGCCTTAAATGGATAACTCGTCATCCTGATTCCTTTCAAAATGAGAACATAAAAACAGCTACCCAAATAGAACCAGAAAGTGAAATGATGTGTTGAAACAAATCTTCACTCTGGTTTATAACAAAACTTCTGTTGGTTTGAGGAAGATGGACTGCATATTGTAGAAGGTTCTATTTCAATTTGTTCTCCTTTGGAGTGTCGGTCAGAACACTGAAGTTTTTTTTAAAGGCTTTAATTAGAAGTAGAATTCAAGGACAATGACTTGGCGATATTGCATATCAGCACTTTTATTTTGCACATTGTTTCACGGGTAAAGTAGGTACAATCAAGTTAGCAATGTAAGGTATGTAATACAAAAGTATTAGAAATTTGGAAAGTATTAAAAGTATGGTCTGGAATAGAAAGAACAAAAAAAAAACAATCCATTACCATCCCAGGATTAACAACATTTAACATTTCTATACAATTATACATTCACAGTGATTTGGATGGAAATTCATTAAGAATTATCTTACACAAGACTAAAACATATATTACCAATCTGACACAAAGCTAATATTGGTTTCTGTACTGTAAAAAATACAGGAATACTTTGTAGAAATAGAACTACAGTTGTGATCAAATTTATTCAACCCCCACTGAAATAAAGTGTTTTGGCCAGTTTGACATTGATTTGGATCATTTCAGTCATCTTATTTACAATTATATCAAAGAGGCACTTATAAATTAGACAAATATAACATAATATTTATGATGGAATAACCACAAATGTCTTTACTGTGCTCACATCATTATCAGTTTTATTCAACCCCCTAGTGACATTATTTTTTAGTACTTAGTACAACATCCTTTTCCAGTTATGACAGCTTTCAAGCGTGAAGCATAGCTTGACACAAGTGTCTTGCAGCGACCTATGGGTATCTTAGCCCATTCTTCATGGGCAAAAGCCTCCAGTTCAGTCACATTCTTAGGCTTGCGCACTGCAACTGCCTTCTTTAGGTCCCACCAGAGGTTCTCAATTGGATTTAAGTCTGGTGATTGCGATGGCCACTCTAGAATGTTCCAGCCTTTCATGTTCAACCATGCTCTAGTGGACTTGGATGTGTGCTTCGGATCATTGTCCTGTTGGAAGGTCCAACGTCTCCCAAGCCGCAGGTTTGTGACTGACTCCATCACATTTTCCTCCAAGATCTCCTGGTACTGAAGGGAATTCATGGTACCCTGCACACGTTGAAGCTTTCCTGTAACATTAGAAGCAAAACAGCCCCAAAGCATAATTGACCCCCCGCCATGCTTCACAGTAGGCAAGGTGTTCTTTTGTTCATAAGCCTGGTTCTTCCTCCTCCAACATAGCGCTGGTCCATTGTCCCAAACAGTTCTAATTTAGTTTCATCTGACCACAGTACACTGTCCCAAAACCTTTGTGGCTTGTCCACACAAACAGACCATCAGTTCAAAGTTCAGTAAATGTGGCTGCGTGGCGACTGGGGAGGTGGGCGAGGATTGAATGGACGAATGACAGTTGAAGGCAGGGTGTCAGCCTGACCTTAAACCAACATACTCCCCTAAAATGTGCACGTTCAGCACGTCCATTCCAGGAACTGAGACATCAGACCTGGTAAATGAGGCTCATAGACGCCTAATTGTCAACAACCCCCCTAGAAGAAAGGACAGCGTGGTCATCTTTAAGGTGCCCTCGACCTAGCTGAAAACACCAGACATAGGGGTGGGTTTATAGGATAAATAGGGGTAGAAACTGGACTTCTGGACTCTGGCTGGGGAGAGATTTTTTGCTTTGCGGGAGTCAGAGTCGACCGCGGTCTTGGGCTTGTTTTGGAAGAACACACTTTTATCTTGGTTTGTCTTAAATAAACCGCTTGATTCGAGCATCTACTAAAAGTCTGCCTCGTGGTCTATGGTCGCCTCCGGAAAAAGGTTCATCGTGGAAATTGAGATTTCCTAACAGTTGGTAGCAGAGGAATGGTCGGAGACGGCGTGGACTGCAATGCAGAGAATTGATCCCATTGAATAAATGGTTGATGATTCCAACGATAAGGCTTACGCGGTACTCACAGGCCGGCCAATAAGGTAAGGACCTTTCGATCCTATAGTTAGATGAACATTATATGTAGATGTGAGTGGCGCATAAACCCAAGTTGGAATGTGAATTAAATTAATGCAATTGGAATGGTAAATTGAATTTAAGTTGTTTTGAGTTGAAGTGTTTTCTTCCAAGACTTTGTGGCTTTGTGGCTTTGTGGCTTTGTGGCATATTGCATTGTATTGTGGTGTATTGCGGTGTATGTCAGTGCATTGTGGTGTATTGCGGTGTATGTCAGTGCATTGCGGTGTATTGCGGTATATTGTAGTGTATTGTGTTGTATTGTATTGTATTAATATTGGAAAATTGTTGAATGCTGGGTTTAACTTAAAATTAAAGGTCATGACCAGAGGATTCTGTGGGTTCAAGTCCCAGAGGATCCCATAGTTGCGTTACTGAGGCGAACGGGGTAGCTCCCTGTGTTGGTACAGTCACGGACTGACCCGTCTCGACGAGTTGGATACTTCCCAGGGGGTTCAAGTCCCATCTGCAGAGCGCAAAACGTGAGTTGGATGCTTGTAAATTCCAAAAAACACAGTGCTTGGTAGGTAAATTGGCAAGGTGATTGGGTTTAAGACCCAAAAAACTACAGTGTCTTGGTAGGTAAATCGGTCAAGGTGATTGGGTTCAAGACCCAAAATACCTGTAAATTAAATCTCAGTAATCGGTCAAGGTGATTGGGTTCAAGTCCCAAAATACCTGTAAATTAAATCTCAGGTAAATCGGTCAAGGTGATTGGGTTCAAGTCCCAAAATACCTGTAAATTAAATCTCAGTCCTGGTGGAACTGCTCCCAGGGGGTTCAAGTCCCATTGCAAGCGTCCCAGGGGGGGGCTTTTAAAATTAAAGTAGTTTTAAGGAGACACTTGTGGGGGCGGGGGTGAAATTGGTTTGTTTAAAGTTGTTTAAAGTTGTTTTAAGTTAAAGCACTGTGCGCGGGTGTAACTGAAATAGAGTCTAAGTCAAACTCAGCATACAGCAATAAAGCAGCTGCATTTGTGTGACATTGTTTGGCTCGTGGACGCACGAGAGAGGTTGAATTGAGGTTGTTTGTGTGTGTGTGTGTGTGAGCTTGTGTGTTCAGTAAGAATGGGGGGTTTGACTGCCGGTAAGGTAAAAAATGAAGTAGTGAGGCGAGTAAAAGAAACGAATCCGGTTGCGAAACGCGAGAAGGTGGCGAAGAAGGTTGAGAACATGTTTAATGAATGGTGTGGTGCGGGGCTGTACCCCATCGATGCTGCCCCGCCGTTGGGCAAGGATGGACTGATCATTTGTTGTCTGTAATGCAAAAGAAAGTTGATACTGCAGAGGAGGGGGCAAAGGGTGCGCGTGGGTTGAGTAAGGTGGGGGCTAGAATGAGGGCTACAAAGGCAGAGAATGATCAGGGGTTGATAAGACTGATACTGGAACACATGACAATGATAACCGAGGGCAAGTACGTAGAGTCAACTGATGAGAAACAGGAAGTGAAGCAGGTGCCCATTCCTACTCCGACCCCTCCTCCCTACACACCTCCCACTGCTAGCGCTCCTCCCATATGCCCAACCACCCCTCCCACTGTTAATGTAGTACCTGCCCTGTACCCTGCACTGCCCTTACCAGAGCCAGAATGCAACATGACAAAACAACCTCATGACTGCAAAATAATGGTGGGCCAACCCGGGGAGAATGCTGAGGGAGAAACCATGAGTATGTCTTTAAATGGGGGTTATATAATGGGGAGAATTCCTGAAGTTGAAGCCATGAGAAAAACTTTGATTGAACTGGCACACAAAGTGGGGCTCGCGGAGTCCGATACTGCCCCTTACGGAATAGAGCAGACTATAGACCAAAGCCTGGTGACCTTGGACCGCTGTAGTTCAGAGTCCAGTGACACATCTGACTTACAGATGAAGGAACTGACTAAGCGGGTCAATGAACTCAGGGTTGACATACATAGGAGGGCTAGCATCTTGCAGGACAAATTGACCGGCAAACCACTACCCCCTGTATCAACACCACAGGTAAAATTTAGGGGTTCCAGGGAGCCTGGGGAGCGAATGGGAGTGCATGTCTCAGGGGTGGATCTGGAGGTAGACTGGGACGAGGGAGTTCAGGGGGCAGGTCCTGGCCAGTCTGGCAATCAGGCATCGAATCGGGAATACAACGGTAGAGAAGCTTCACTGGGCCCAGCGAGCACCCCCATTTGGGTAAGAAATAGAGCGAGAACGCATAAGGGGGGTCCAATCCCCGAAATGTATTTCCCACTGAAGATCCAAGCAGATGGCAGGGAACATTATGTTCCCTGGCCCCATAGGGATGCCCAGACCCTGGCAGATGACCTGCCTCCACTCAGCAAGGGGGCCAGCCCATGGATAGCAGAATTTGAAAGATTAACTGCTGGGGATTATTTAGCTCTGGGTGATCTTCGGGCTATTATGATAAGGACTAATAATCAGGAAGTGTGGGAAAAGGCAGAACAGAATAGTGGGTTAATAAGTTACCCTGACCACTTGCAGTTTGGAGAAGTGAGGCAGACACTTTGGGATGGACTGAGAGCACTGAGACCCACTGAAGTTAATTATCAGGCCTTAAAGGGGGTGAGTAGAAGGGAGAATGAGGATCCACGGGCTTATTTAGATAGGCTCAAACAACTGTGGAAGAGTTGTACTGGCACCAGATGTGATATCAATACCGCGTCGCGAGCATTGTTCAGGCAGGGTGTGTTGGACAGCCTGCCTAATAGCATAAAGGACAAATTGGACGGGGTGGTGGGATTACAAGCCATGACAGATGAGATGTGGGAACAACATGTTAATCACTTCCTCACCAAACAGGACCAGAAAGCGAGGGAGAATGAGGCACAAAATAAGGCGGTGATGCAAAAACTCAACAAACTGCAATTAAATGATGGCACAAAATCCAAAAAACAAATGGTGACAAAGACCGAGGGGGCAAATGGGGAAGACAGGGAAAGCAGAGAGCAGGGAGACAGGGGGGGTCAGAAGAAGGTTGGAGGGAGAAACTTAAAAGGGCAAACGTAAATCACCATCAGGACCCGCCACTAGAAGGCCAACAGGCAACGGATGCGATTACATTAATAACCCCAGGTAGGACCCAATACATACCGGTACCCTGGGTCGTGACCCCATATGAGGCCCCTCGAACCACTGTTGTGAAACCCAGAAATGGGGGTCAGAACTACACAGGGGAAAGGCGGGAGTGTTATTCATGTGGCCGACCGGGACATTTCATAAGAGAATGCCCACAGCGCGTAGAAGGGAGAGGGAGAGGAGGCAGAGGCCCACCCCGGGGTTACCGCCCCGGACCAAACCAACAGTGATGCTGCCCAGTCACCAGTCCCACCCCCGGCTGCTCAGAACCAATGTTGGAGTTATCTGTAAAAGGGTGGGATGTAGGATTTTTGTTGGACACTGGAGCAGGGACATCAGTGCTCACCGACCAAATGTGGGGAAATTATCTGTCTGACAAAACTCTCAAAACAACTGGTTTCTTGGGTAAAGTATTAGTGCAGCCCTTAACCGTCGCACTGCCAGTAACCCTCACATCACAGACAAATTTGGAAACCGTGTATCATCAATTTTTGTTTGCCCCACAGTGTCCAATAAACTTGCTGGGCCGGGATCTCCTTTGCAAATTTTCAATTACACTTACATGTTCACCAGAAGGGGCGATCACTGCACACACTGAAAGACCTTTGGAACTTCCAGACAGGATTCTTATGGTAAGCTGTGAACAGTCGGAAGAAAATGAATGCTGTGATATTTACTGGGCATTGTTGAAAACTCCAAGTTGCAAACTAACCACCAGCAACATAGTCTATGTCTTCCAGTTATGGAAAGGTTGGCTGTGTAGCCAACAACCATTACTCCCACCCCCTGACCCACTACACTGCACTATGTACTACACCAGACAGGCAGATGAGACCTTCCAGGAAGTATGGGATAGGGATTATGCGGGCCACGACACACTGCTGCGCACCAACAGCATCATAATGGGACCAGAAGGGGTGGCGGCTGTAGTAATCCTGAATCCCAGACAAAAGGAAGTGTGGCGAGCAGATAAGTATGCAGACAGCGCACCACACATAACACTATTAATAACTGCTGGTCATGAGGCCAGGCAACTTGGCCCGATGGTGAAACATGCTCTGACACTGGACTTTCAGCCCACAGACACCCCCTACTTACACAAGACAGCGTGTGGTAAGTACTGGCAAATTGAATGCAAGTGCTTGGATGAAGGCAAATTTGAACATGTGGTTTTAAACAGGTATCACGGCAGAGAACTAACAGATCACCCACAGACGTCAGATCTGCTGGGACAGGTGCCAATGACACTTTGGACGGTATCCAAAGTAGACGTGGGACTGACTGAACATCACGTGGCCCCGATAAGTGTCCAGCCAAACACCACTCCTGTGAATCGACCACAGTACCCCCTAAAGCGTGAGGCGATAGAAGGGATTGCTGACACGATACATGACCTCCTGGAGGTAGGAGTACTGACACCCACCGTCTCACCCTGGAACACACCCATCCTACCTGTGCTGAAACCTGGTAAGAATGAATATAGGATGGTGCATGATTTAAGGCTCATTAACCAAGTAACAATCACTGAGGGGATTGCGGTACCTGACCCTTACAGAATGCTGCAGAACCTCACCCCAGAACATGCGTGGTTTACCGTAGTAGACCTGGCAAATGCATTTTTCAGTATTCCACTATCTGATGAGGTCAAGCAAATTTTTGCTTTCACATTTTAGGGGTCAACAATACACCTACAACAGATTGCCCCAGGGGTACAAAGACAGTCCAGGTATTTTTAATCAGTGTCTCCTAAAAGACTTATCAGTGCTGCAGGACGACGCAATCTTGCATGACAATACTTTGCTATGTCAATATGTAGATGACTTACTTATCGCATGTGACAGTCATACAGCTTGTTTAAATGACACACTAACTATTTTAACACACCTGGCTAATTTGGGTTACAAGGTTAACAAAGCAAAACTTCAGGTGTGCAGACCCACAGTCACTTTTTTGGGCCGACTGATTTCACAAAAAGGACATACTCTCACATCATCTAACCGACAAGCAATCTTGGATTTTCCAAGACCACACAATGTCAGCAACATGTTGTCATTCTTAGGGTTGACGGGATACTGTCGAAACTACCTGCCAAATTATGCAGGGATGACAGACAGACTGAGGGGAGAGGTGACCAGAATAGGCCAACGCAACCTTACAGCACCAATAACATGGACCACAGAAATGGAAGATGACTTTATTACCTTAAAGCAAGCATTGTCCATGGCGGCTGACCTGCAGTCCCCTGATTTTACAAAACCATTTTACTTAGATGTTTCTGAAAAAGAGGGCATTGTTAATGCGGTACTCTTTCAGAAAAGGGGGGGGGACTCGACTAGGACGGTTCTACTTTATCACAGTTCAAAACTGGACCCTGTAGTATTAGGACATGCGGGATGCACAAGGTACATGGCAGCCTTAGCAGTAGCTTTAAACAAAACCGCACACTTAGTGATGTGTCATCCATTAGTTGTGAACACTACTCATGGGGTGATTGCCTTTCTCACATCTACAGCATTCACACTGTCAAGGGCAAGAAAGGACAAGATACAGGAAACGTTGACCCAGCCACACATCACCTACACAACTCCAGACAAGATTGCAAACATGGCACAATACATGCACTCACCACCTGACAGCGAACAACACAGCTGTGAACAAGTGACACAAACAGTGATTAAGATTAGAAGTGATTTAGAAGAACAGCCCCTAACTGAACCTGACCTAGTACTATTTAGTGACGGGTGTTGTTACAGGTCGGATGAAGGTTTGCGAGCCTCATACGCAGTAGTGGGAAAACAGGGGGATCAATTTGTTATCTTAAAAGCAGGAACAATTCCACAGCCCGCGTCAGCTCAACTTGCGGAGGTAATCGCATTGACAAAAGCATTAGAATTATCAGAGGGAAAAACTGTGAATATTTATACAGATTCAGCATATGCTTTTTCTGCGGTACACATAGACGGACCACAATGGATGCGGAGAAGTTTCAGAACAGCACAAGGGGGTCCAATCAAACATCACAAACACATACATCAGTTGCTGGAAGCAGTACAGCTGCCAAAGCAGGTGGCCATCATCAAGTGCAAAGGTCACTCCACTAAGGGGGACATGGAGGCGCGGGGAAATGAAGCAGCCGATAAGGCGGCGAAAGAGGCAGGGGGTTACACCGTCAAGCAATGTGTGGTATTAGGATCGGGACAGGAACCAGAGCTTACAGTAGAACACTTGAAACAGGTTCAAAAGGAGGCGAGCCCGGAAGAAAAAGGTATGTGGCTTGATAAAGGGGCACGTAAGTGTGATGACATTTGGAGGTGCCCCGAAGGTAATAAACTAGTCCCATCTATAAAATTACTGAACTTACTGATACAACAGGCCCATGGGCCAACACACCAGGGGCAGCCAGTAATGCTAAAAATACTGTCAGAAAATTGGTGGCACCCCCATTTAAAGGACATGGTGAAACTCCACGTAGATTGCTGCGACACATGCCAAAGCTATAATCCCAGACCAGGACTTAAAGTATCACCGGGTACGTTCCCGGTTCCAGAGGGGCCCTTCACGGACATTTGCATCGATTTCACTGACATGGGGGTAGAAAAGCGAGTGGGTGGTCACCGATTTTTGCTTGTTATGGTGGACACCTATACCCGTTGGGTGGAAGCAATCGCCTGCAGAAAGGAGGATGCCAAAACAGTGGTAAAATGGCTAAAGACGGAACTGATACCCAGGTATGGAGTACCAAAAAGAATTAGATCAGACAACGGAACCCATTTTAACAAATAAAAAATTGGAAGAGGTGGAAAGGGCGTTGGGAATTGTCCATAAATTTGGAGCTGTATATCACGCCGCCTCGCAAGGTCTGGTCGAGAGAGCAAACCGCACCATTAAAATGAAGTTGGCCAAAACGTGCCACAACACAAGGTTGACCTGGGTGGAAGCGTTGCCACTTGTATTAATGTCCATGAGGGCGTGTCCGATAAAGAACATGAACTACTCCCCCCACCAGCTGTTGACAGGGAGACCAATGCCAGGTCCTCCCCGAGAACCCGTAGCCGGGAACTCACTGCAGGTCTATGAAGAAGAGCTGGACGACTACATGAGCGCACTCACCAAGGTAATATCACAAATCACCCAACAGGTAGAGAAGAGGACAAAACAGGACCAGACAGAACAGGCCCAGCTAGTGCAAGTTGGAGACTGGGTAAGGCTCAAGGTGCACAAAAGGAAGTGGAGTGAACCAAGGTGGACCGGACCGTGGGAAGTGACGGAAGTGACAAACCACGCAGTCAAAGTGAAGGGTAAGAGAGGTAACCCCTGGCACCACATTTCTCATTGTGTTACAGCCAGGAATCCAAACCTGAAAGCAGTAGGCACGGAGGAGAAGGTGTCGGTGGAGCCAATAGAGAAAGATTAAGACTGGTGGGAAAAGCGAGAGGGTGATCTGGTGGAAAAAGGAGGTGAGTGGATTGCCCACTGTATTAGTGCTGATCTTGCCCTAGGAGCCGGAGTAGCCGAGCAGATTGAAGGGCGGGGTACAACGGAAATAGGTAAGTGTACCACACATCAAGAGGGTGAAAAGACCGTGTTTAATTTACCGCTGCATTAAGGCATTTAGGGATTTTATTAAGGAAACAGGAAGTAACCGTCCTGGGAATACCTAAATTGGGGTTGGACCAACTAGTCAATCCTTAAAACCTAATTAAAATTCGTGGGCACTAAAAAAAATTTATAATAATAAATAAATTAAATAGTGGTTTTCTATAAGGCCGGGTATGTTCAAGCGAACGAACATTAATAGTCAGGCCATGTGGCATGTGGGGCTGGGATCGCCTTGGAGACTTACCCTGATTATGGGAATGGTCTCCGTCACAATAGTGGGACTGATTTTTGGCTTGGAAAAATTGGCAAAGTACCAAGGCAATTACACCACCACCAAACAACCAACAGGCCATGTATTAAACAGGGCAAAAAGGGAAGTCGTGGACCACTATCAAGATTGTATAGAACATTACCAGGGGTTAACTATAGAGCACGAGAGGGGAAGTCACAGGACCTATACTTTTGACCTATGTGACGTAATACCATGCGGAGGCCACAACTACAGCTATAGGGGATACAATGTGTATGTGTGTGACACACCTAAGGAGGACCTAGAGTGTAGAACACAAGGGTATATCAGGGGAGGTTGGTGCGGAGAAAAATACCACTGGGGAGGGGTCAGGGCGTATACCGGAAGTTGGACACCATGGGATCCATCAGAGGGATGGGGTACAACAGACGAGCTGAGAAGGAAATGGCAGAATTTTAAACTACAAAGAAACCATCATCAGACCCAGAACCCCTTAAGCTTATCAATGGATTTTGACGAGTCTCCCTTTGAGCAAGGGGGGGGGGGAGGATTTTATACTGGTAATAGGGGTAGATCAATCAGGCTATGACACCATGGGACTGATACTTGTGAGAATACAAAACAAAACACCGCCCCTAGACCAGGGTAACGATCAACAGCTCACCTATCGAACCCGAGCGCGGGTTAGAGAGAGAAAACCTAGCCGTATAATCGTAACTGATTATACCTCAATGACATCAGTAGACATAGTAAAACTGACCACCGGTTATCAAGAGACGAATCTGTGGTTAGATTGGTTGGCTCAACAAGCCAAGGATCAAGAGATGGAAGGCTGTATAGCATGCGCTGCCGCTCGCCCCAGGCTAATCACTCGCCCAGCTCCCCTCTACCCAGAGGTAGATAGGCCAGGATTTGACTGCATGGTGAAACTGACCAAAGAGGCAAATCCGCCTAACTGCACCGCCTTGTCAAAAATCTACCCAACAATGAATAATCATACTGCCGCCGGACCATTCACTCCATGGAAAGGGGAGGGGAACTACACTTGTTTCATAAGGAATCACTCGCGGCCCTCTGTCAGATTAGGGGAGGTACCTGATGATTGGTGCCAAACAAATGTCACCTACAACGACACTGATATAGGACCATGGGCTCGATCCGGGTTATACTATTATTGTGGGAAACACAACCTGGTGGTAAGAATGCCCACCATGGCTGTTGGCAGGTGTGCCATGGTAAGACTGTTGGCTCCTCTTACCCTCATAGGATTAAGGGGAAACGAACCTCAAAGGGTCAGGAGTAGGAGGGCAGTCAGCTTTGATTTATATAAGGACTCACCCACTTATATAGACTCAATTGGGGTGCCTAGGGGGGTGCCAGACGAGTTCAAATTGGCAAACCAGGTGGCAGCAGGCTTTGAAAACATTCCAGTAATATCATCCCTTTTTCCAGTGACTCCAAACAAAAATGTGGACAGAATAAATTTCATACATTACAATGTACTTCGGCTTACTAATCTCACTAGAGATGCCATTGAGGGATTAAGTGAACAATTGCATGTGACATCAATCGTGGCCATACAGAACAGGAAAGCTTTAGACATGCTCCTGGCAGAAAAAGGGGGTGTTTGCGTAATGATCGGTGAAGTGTGCTGCGTCTATATGCCTAATAACACAGCACCCGATGGGTCAGTAACCAGGGCCCTCAATGGGTTGCGTAAACTATCACAGGAAATGCATGAGGCCTCAGGCATAGATAATCCCTTAGAATTATGGATAAATAACATGTTTGGCAAATGGAAGGATTTAATCATGTCACTTGTTATGTCTGTTGCTGTGTTTATTGCTATATTGGTAACCTGTGGGTGCTGCTGCATACCATGTCTGAGAGCTCTGTTAACTAGATTGATTGTGACTGCCATTGGGGAACGATCGGAAAAGTCTCCAGACTACAGCATGCCGCTGCGGACGGCTGAATCGGACTCTGGAGATGAGGGATCGGATGAAGAAAGAACTAGCTACACTTAAATAATGCCCAAGATCATCTCTTTTTCCATCTAGGACTTCTGTACTTGATTTTTCTCTCTCTCTCTCTCTCTCTCTCTCTCTCTCTCTCAATCATTACCTCTATGGTATTAGACCAGTAGAGAAGCTAGTACACTGCACGCACACGCTTTAGCATAGCATTAAATGAACATATAGGACATTAGGAAGTTATCAGCCGCAACCGGAGACCTGGGGGAATGGAGAGAAGGCTGGCCACCTAGTGATGGACGGAGGCAACAACACTGCAGGCGTGGGGCACCTGAGTGGCGGACGCCCATTACAGTGACAGAAGCGGGACCTCCCACAACCCCAGGACCCTGGTAGCCGCACGTCATTAGAGTTTCAAAAATCTCAGTGTTTTACTTTGAAGAATCATGTACTGATCATAGGGCTCACACGCACGGCATACTGATATAGTAAATCTCTGCTGAATATATGTAAGCGCTGGACTCTGACTATCTCACAGCATCCGGGGAATGGAACAAATTGGTGGGCGCGGGGAGATCGCGCCCAAGGGGGGAATTGAAGGAAATACAAACAGACCATCAGTTCAAAGTTCAGTAAATGTGGCTGCGTGGCGACTGGGGAGGTGGGCGAGGATTGAATGGACGAATGACAGTTGAAGGCAGGGTGTCAGCCTGACCTTAAACCAACATACTCCCCTAAAATGTGCACGTTCAGCACGTCCATTCCAGGAACTGAGACATCAGACCTGGTAAATGAGGCTCATAGACGCCTAATTGTCAACAACCCCCCTAGAAGAAAGGACAGCGTGGTCATCTTTAAGGTGCCCTCGACCTAGCTGAAAACACCAGACATAGGGGTGGGTTTATAGGATAAATAGGGGTAGAAACTGGACTTCTGGACTCTGGCTGGGGAGAGATTTTTTGCTTTGCGGGAGTCAGAGTCGACCGCGGTCTTGGGCTTGTTTTGGAAGAACACACTTTTATCTTGGTTTGTCTTAAATAAACCGCTTGATTCGAGCATCTACTAAAAGTCTGCCTCGTGGTCTATGGTCGCCTCCAATGATACTTCCGATAGTGTCTCTTGGAATATTTAACAACTTCGCAATCTTTTTATATCCATTGCCATTCTTGTGAAGAGCAATAACCTCTTCTCTTTGTCTTCTGGGACCATTCTCTTGCCTTCACCATGCTTGTAAACACACCAGTAGATGTCTAGAAGGAGCTGAGTATCACAGTCCTTATAAATCTGCCTAATTGGTGCTTATCATGCTTGATTGCTGCTCGTTGACATCCACAGGTGTTTTCAATACCTGATTGAAAACACTGGAATGAACCTCTGTTCTTATGAGTGGTAGTTGTAAAGGGGTTGAATAATTGTGTCAATGACGAAATCACAAAAAGGCCATTTAATACTTTATGACAAAAACAATTGATGCTATCTTAGTTGCATTTAGTTCTTTAACAAGTCCTTGTAAGATTTCATTATGAACACAATTACAAATGTGCACTGAATTCCATAAAACCCTTCACAGCATTGGGGGTTGAATAAATTTGATCACAACTGTATACCGTCAATACCTTTAAGTCCCATAATCCTTTTTGATCAGGTATCAAATTGACTCAGTAGAGGAACAGATCAGATTCCGAAGGTGAAAATAACCCAGATCAGACACAATCAGCAGAGCAGACACTTTTATCCAAAGCGACTTACAAATGAGAACACTACAAGTCAGAAGCTATGCAGAAAACCAACTACACTGTAAATTCATCAAACCTGATTGTTATTTGATGCTGCACCCCCCCCCCCACACACACACACACTTTTTTACAACAGGTATTTATTAAAGAGATGCGTCTTCAGTAGTTTCTTAAAACTGCTTAGTGATACTGCCTTACGGACAGAGTTGGGAAGATCGTTCCACCATTTTGCAGTGGTGAATGCCACGGAGTGAGAATTAGCTCCTCTGTGAGCTGGAATCACCAGACGGCAATCATCACTGGAGTGAAGTGAACGAGTTGGAGTGTATTTGGAAAAGATAGAGTGAAGGTAGGAGGGGGTAGATCCAGAAATGGTTCTGTAGGCCAGAGTCAATGACTTGTACTGAATGCGAGCAGCTGGGAGCCAATGAAGGGAAATGAGTAAGATAAGATAAAACTTTATTGATCCCTTTGGGTAATTCCTTCAGGGAAATTGGGAATGGGAAGAGTAATGGAGTGACATGAGTTCACTTAGGCTGGTTAAACACGAGTCGGGCTGCATAGTTTTGAATTAGTTGAAGAGGTCTGATTGTGGAAGCTGGGATACCGGCAAGTAGCGCATTACAATCATCAAGCCGGGATAGGATGAGGGCTTGAACAAGCAGGTCATTTGTGTGCAGTACACAACAAAACAAAAAACAGCATTCTCAAGCACCAAAGTAAAATCCACACGGACACAGAGAGAACATGGAAGCTTCACCCAGATTGGGATTCGAACAGGGAATCCCTAGCGCAGAGAAGAGAACATGCTAACCACTAATCCACCATACCACCCCATACATTAACCATTTATCACTAAAGTCTATAACATTTTTAGACCTTTATAAGAACACATTGACCAGAAGTTTTTTAGAAGCCATATGATTTCTATACCATGCACAGAGCTGGTTCATTCAACAAATGATCTGTCAAACAAGTATCCTAAAAAATTTACCTCCATATCTCAGATGAAAATTATGTTACAAGACACCAAATGTGTGATTACAGTAAAAAAGTGATGAACTTACTGCAGTATCTCCAGTTTACAATGTGGATTCTTTAGTCCATCAGAGAGAAGCTTCACTCCCGAATCCTTAAGATTATTGTAACTCAAGTCTAGATCTTTCAGACTGGAATATTTTAAACTAAGGACTGATGACAGAACTGAGCAACTATTATCTGTTAAAGCACAGTTACACAACCTGAAAGATAAACGCACACACATGATACAGATGTACAATGTTGATGTGAACAGAGGTGAATTTTGAAATCGGTTAAAATTCCCACCCTGGGCATTCCATATGGAGTGCATCATTCACTGTCCTGAGCTGCCGCTGTTGCACATGTGCTAATGGATCTTTCCTACATGTATTTGTTTGCCTGATTTGTCTTGGGGCTTTGTTCCCTAAGACCATTGGGTTACTGTTGACTTCTGTTCAGTAATTTCACAATTGGTTGGGTTGTGATTGCTTTTATTCCACATAAGACTTAAGAAAGGGAAACTGGCTGATCCCATAACTCTACTATACCCTCTCCAGTTTACACCTATTTGTATCAGTTCTGATTGCAGCACTGTCAATGTTGCAGTATTTTATAGATTAATTTATTTGCTTGCACAGATTACAAATCTCTAAATATACAATATGGCAGAGTTTCCCTAAAAAATACTGAGACATGTGTACAAAATGCATCAAGAACGAACGGCATCTTTCAAGAGTCCCATCAAACCGTTCCGGTTCAGAGAGGCAGAAGCGGGCAGCGGTGGATGCGGGAGGCGTGTCCGTGTCAGGCGGATATGGAGGTGGCTGTGGTGTGGAGACCGACGCTCTGAATCCAGAACCCTCGCGTTCCAACTCGGTAAGTCGCTCCTTAAGAGACTGTACAGCCCGAGTAACTTCGCCGAGTCCGTTCCGAAGTTCAATCAGCGCACGAGCTTGCGCATGCAGGGCATCACCGGTCTGATCCATCACCGTTCCTCCTTCCTTCTTTGTTGGCAGGTTTTATGTCACGCTAACGGAGGAAACGCAGGAAGCGTGAAGTTTTCAGCAAATAAATGAGTCTTTATTGCATAGGCAATAATCAATACAGTCAATAATCTTGAATGAGTAAACAGAGGTAAAGCGTTGGTAATGACGTCACCGGTCATCGGAATCCCCGGGAGACCAGATGATGAGACGGCGTTTAAGCTAGTAGCAGGCAGTATGGACAACATGATAGTAGGAAGTAAACTGCACGGTTGTGACTGTGTGACTATAGACTGCAGTCGTACGCAGGTAGTGACTGTGTAACGTATATATATATATGCAGATCTGTGTGCATGAAGAAGAACCAAAATGATTGTAAGAACTGCAGACATATGTACAGATGTATGTTTTCCTGCATATCAGAGGCCCCGTAAGGACTACATTAACCAAAATTGGCAGGCATCATTGCAGAAACATGGCAGGTGTAGTATTGAAATTTGGACTCGATGACATGAACTGCTAATGAGTTATAGCAATTTAGCCTATACATGCTAATGACGCTAATGAATAAGTAATAGTGTAAAATAAGTGGAAGTTAAAAAAGTCAAAATTTCTTTGATAACTATATACCTGGACTGTCCCCTGAGTATCAGCAGATCAATTTTGAGAAGATTGGATGAAAATCCAGCGATTAGTTAGAAAAGTGCAGATTTTGCACTTTTTCAAAAATCGGGAGAAGTTGACATTTTTTTAATGGACATGTATTTGGAAAGATGTTTAGAATGTAGTAGAGCATCAGATGAGTGCATATATGCTACTGTAGATGAAAATATTTCCAAGTTATTAGCAGTATTTTAGAAATAGCGCCCCCTCTGGCCAAACGGTGTCAAACTGCAAACTTTACCCAGATCAGGATTCGAACCTAGATCCCCAGCCCTGAGAAGCTCACATGCTAACCACTAAGCCACCGTGCCACTCAGGTTGGGTATTATTGTGAGAAAATCCAGGGAAAGAGGTATAACTGAACTCCACTACATGTCGCATCCAGCAATACCTAGTTTTTTATGATGTATTCACACTAATGGGTTGCATATGCTGTAGTCACAACACATGGGGTGCTTGAATCCTTACCCTCCCTTCATCTTACTCAGCACAGGCAGCTGAGCTGGTGGCGTTAACCAAAGCATGTGAACTAGCTGAAGGGAAAACAGTAAATATCTGGACAGATACTAGATACGCATGGGAAGTAGCACACGATTTTGGGAGGATTTGGAAACACAGAGATTTCCTCACCAGTTCTGGTACCAAAATTAAAAACCACCGGTTGGTATCTAAATTGTTAGATGCTATTTTATTACCAAAATACATTGCTATCATTAAATATAATTGTGCAGCACACAAAAAAGGTGAGGACGAGGTCACAAAAGGTAACACTCTGGCTGGCTCAACAGCCAGACACACCGCACACACAAAACCACCTTTACAAGCACTCCAACACAAATGTGAACATGCATCCACGAATATTGCTACAACTGACATACAGCGTTTAGCAACAACAGAAGAGAAACGGAAATGGAGGCAAAATGGGTGTCAGGTAATTAACAATATTTGGATACATAGTGAAAGCAATCGCCCCTGCTTATCAAAGGCGTATATGAGGGGATTAATTAAGATTGCTCATGGGAGAAGTCTCATGAGCAAAGGGGGGATTGTAGATAGTATTACCAAACACTGGTATACCCCAGGTATAACCACACTTACCCAAAATTATTGTACACAGTGCCTTGTATTACCAAATATTACAGAGCCTTTTATAAACATTATAAATTCATCACTTAAAATAGGTTATGTCCCCAAAAATCTGAAGTGTGCAGTCATTAAACCATTACTTAAAAAAACAAATTTAGATCCTCTAATACTGTCCAACTATAGACCAATATCAAACCTTCCTTTTGTCTCTAAAATCCTAGAAAAAATAGTGTTCAACCAGCTGAATCGCCATCTTCTAGCTAATAATGTTCATGAAGTTTTTCAGTCAGGTTTTAGGTCTCATCATAGCACTGGGACAGCCTTAATTAAAGTCGTTAATGACTTATTAATGTCCTCGGATAATAACCAAATCTCTTTTCTTGTATTATTAGATCTTAGTGCAGCCTTTGACACTATAGACCATAACATCTTAGTTGATAGATTAGAAAACATTGTGGGTGTTACAGCATCTGCACTCCAGTGGTTTAAATCCTACCTGACAGATTGATATCAATTCACCTGTGTTAACAACCAATATTCTGATCTTGCTAAAGTTAAATATGGCGTCCCACAAGGGTCAGTTCTGGGCCCACTCCTTTTTTCATTATATATGCTTCCATTGGGATCAATAATTCGTAAACATGGAATCAGTTTCCACTCATATGCAGATGATACACAGTTATATGTTTCAGCTAACCCTAATGATGGTTGTTCAGTCACTAAGCTCAAGGACTGCATCCAAGATATTAAAATATGGATGTCAAAAAACTTCCTACTGCTAAATTCTGATAAAATAGAGTTTCTGATAGTTGGACCCAAGGACAAAATTAACAAAGCTTCTAACACTATGTTAAACCTTGATAACTCTTTAATTAGACCCAGTTCATCTGTAAATAATCTCGGTGTCATTATTGATTCAGATCTCTCCTTTACAAAGCACATTAGCAATATTACTAGAATTGCATTTTTTCACCTTCGTAACATTTCGAAGCTACGAAATATCCTCTCCCTCCAAGATGCAGAAAAACTAATTCATGCTTTTATTACCTCAAGGTTAGATTAATGTAATTCACTGCTGACAGGATTTTAGAGTTTTAACTAAAACCAGAAAGTTTGATCATATCAGTCCTGTGTTATCAAACCTGCACTGGCTACCAGTTAAGTTTTGTATCGAGTACAAAATTTTATTAATAACATATAAAATTCTACATAATCAGGCTCCACAGTATCTGAGTGAGCTGATTCAATCATACAAGCCAACACGTGAGCTCCGATCTCAAGGTGCTGGTTTACTCTTAGCTCCTAGAATAAATAAAGTTACTGCTGGTGGAAGAGTGTTCTCCCACAAGGCTCCTCAACTTTGGAATAGCCTTCCAGTTACTGTTCGTGATTCTGAATCACTATTAATCTTTAAAAATAAATTAAAAACACATTTATTTAATCTTGCGTTTAACTAATCCCCTGTAGATAAAGATGTAGATCTCAGACTTTGCTGTGTTGGGGGTAATCTCTGATTAGTGTATGCTGTCGTTTCACCTCTTCACCCACCTCATCATTAATGGGGGGGTGTGGCGCTGAAATGATGCTGTTCCGGGGCGCCATCTCAACTATGTAGAGTCTGCAGTATCTGCCTCTTTTAGTTATGCTGCTCTAGTCAGTGATGCCGGAGTCACATGCTGCACTGTGTCAATTAATTACTTATTAATTAAATGCCGTGCTTTATTATTAGCTCTAACTGCCTTCCTTGTCTGTTTCTTTTGAGGTGTGACCGGCTTCCTGGAGATCTTCATCCATGGCTCTGCTGACTAATACTGTATGGAACCTGACAAGGCGGTCCCGCAGGACGCCCCCTAATGGACTCACATATAGTTTTCCAGTTGTTAGTTTTTCCATTTGTTTAATATCTGTACATGGCTGTCCTACATTGTTGTTGCTGCCTGGCCGCTCAAGGAGGATGAGTCCCCCACTGAGTCTTGGTCCTCCCAAGGTTTCTTCCTTAAATAACAACATAAAAGGGAGTTTTTTCTTGCCACTGTCGCTTCGGCTTGCTCTTTGGGGGTTTAAAGGCTTTTCATTCTGTAAAGCTGCTTTGTGACAATGTACTGTTGTAAAAAGCGCTATATAAATAAATTACTTGAACTTGAACTTGAATGCGCACAAATCACGCCAGTACGCGACACTAGAGCTGTACATAGGCCCTCAGGACACCCACCGCCTACAGAACCATTTCAACACTGGCAAATTGACTTTGCAGAATTAACACCCAAAGAAGGGACCCTCGCCGTCGTCTTCTTCTCCGCCCTCCGTCACAACCACGCCACTCTAGTGCACCTGCGACTAATTAACCTGGCACTATTTAAGAAGTTCTTCCCAGGTACTCAGTGTCAGTTCGTTTTGTTTCCCGACCCGAGCGTTTGCTCCCTGTTCGGATTCTTTTCTACGTTCGTGCTCCCTCAGGACTTTGCGCTTATTCAGTGGATTTAGACTTTGTGCTCGTACCATGGATTATTGACTTTTTGCTTCCTCTCTATAGATTATAGACTCTACGTTTTCTGTTGGGTCTAACCTTGATTTCTGAGTTGAGTGGACTTCTATTGAGTGTTACTTTGTGAATGACCTAGTTTTCGTTTATAGTATTTTTTTTATGAATGACTTTTTTTTTCGCTTCCGCCCTTTGAGCTTTCTTTGTTTTTCCTAAAAAGCTAGTACGATCGGCCTTTCAAGTTTCGGCCCTCGTGCCCATTTTTGTTTATTATTAGTATAAAATAAATATTTACATTTATCGTTCCTTTGAGTGGTATGTGTTTGGTTCAGCTCTTACCTTCTACGCCGCAGTGTTTAACATCCAGAGAACAATATTTACTGGAAGTTTGTTAATTACACCACCAAGAAAAATGTGAACGGCATCACACACTGTGTTGTGTTTTCTTTGATGCCGCACAACTCCGATGATCCGTTCACGTTATCAATGTTGCCTCTTAATTACACTCAAGTAAACAAAACATGAACACACGGCACATTCCCATTGTACAACCAGACTCAAACCTTTTTTAAAAAATAATAAGGACCCTAGGTTTAGAGGTAGTGTTAGAATTCTAGGGCACAATTACACCATTTGTTTCTTCAGGCATGAGGGAGAGGACAATGAGACAGATCGAGAGGCTGTACCACACAGGATGATGGTAGCGAGGTATGCACACATTTGCAGAACGACACTCAAGAAGTAAGTGACAACTAGGCATAGATAAGAATCACTGTAACTCCACGATTAACCTCAAGAAAGATTACAGGGGTAGGAGTGTCTTTATTGGGGACCGTCCTCAGTGGATCCCTGATGTTTATTGGTACTGTGGACCAGGCAGAAATTTTTTCTATCTCCCAAAGCTTCAGAGAGGCCGATGTGCGCTGGTTCGACTAGATGCACATTTAGTCATCCACGTTGGTACAGGCACTGTCTCTCGCCGAACCAAACGAGACCTAATTGACCTACAGGTTCCAGATGAACACAAATTAGTCAGTGAGAGCACCAGGTTTGCCGAAATATTGTTCACCAATTTTGGGATAGATAAAGTCAGACAACAACTGAATAAAGTCCATTAAAATGTACTTGCATTGTACTTGATTGTACTCTTAATGCATGTTAAACTGAGAACTGAGGACAGAACTGAACAACTTTTACCTGATAGATTACAACCACACAACCTGAAAACACACACACACACACACACACACACACGGCTCAAACATCCCAGCGAAAGTGAAATGTAGCGGTCAGCTTGTTGAGCTAAAGATCTGCTTAACACGCTTGAGTCATTGGACACGACATTATGCACTCCATTCGCTGTGTTCCCACGTTCTATGGAACCTATCGGCACTTCCCTGGTACCCGTCACCGGCTGGGACAAGGACCTCCAGCCCCACCGCACCTGCTCTCCTCTGCTAGGCCAGTGAAGGGTGAATCACACAGACCTGAGGATGCTGCTCTGGGCCCCCAGACTCACCAAACCACAGATCTCAACTCCGGCCTAGTAAACACCAGATCTTTAGCTATCAAAACTTTTATGCTGAGGGACTTTTTCAGCACTCAAAACCTGGATTTCCTCTGTGTGACTGAGACTTGGATGAGCACTGGCGAGTACTGACTGGCTGTAATTTGTTTAATTCCCCACGGACGTCTGGCCGAGGAGAAGGAACAGTGATTGTGTACAAAAAAGGTTTTAAATGTAAACAGTGCGCTGTGCCATCCTCAGTTTCCAGCTTTGAAGCTACCGTATATAAGGTGGGATGCACTGACACACAACCTCCTGAATACAACAAGCACTTCATGAATGACTTTTCCGATTTCCTGGCTGGATTCATGCCAAACTACACACTGACCTGTGCGCAGTCATCTACCAAGCTCCTAAATACAACAAGGAATTCATGAACGACTTTTCCGATTTCCTGGCTTGATTCATGCCAAACTATTATCGCATCCATATTGTCACGGATTTTAAATATCTTGGACTCTTTTAATTTAGCACAGTGGTTGTCTGGTCCCACACATGAACATGGACATACTTTAGATCTGGTTCCCTCTCATGGTTTGTCTGTGGTAAATCTAGAGACGTGTAACAGTGGGTTACATGGCTGTTTTAGCTGATGTGGTATTATCTAACGGCACTGTAGTTCAAGCTTGCGTTCCTGCTTGGCTCCCTTTCGGCGTTTTAGCTCATTCACTGCTGATCGGTTCTCTGCAGCCTTTAATCAGCTTATAGACACTCCTGATTCCGCATCTTTTGATAACAATGAACTCAGCTCCAGGTTTTACTCCTCCTGCCAAGTCATACTGAACTCAGTGGCTCCATTAAAATCCAGACAGGCAAGAGTTAAACCTGAACCCTGGTTTAGGGTGAACAAAGCTAAATATCAGAAGCTGTAAGACTCTTATGATACACATAACTTAACAGACACTCCTCTTTGAGACTTTACACTACGACAAGTTTCTCATTTACATATACCACATTCTTCACATTTCATTTTCTCAGCCCTTAATTCCATACCTACAGTATACATTGCTAATATATTTTATATTTATGTTTTATATGGCTGCTATATTTTGTATTTAACTTTTATATTTTCTTCTATATTTCATTTTTTTTATTTTACATATAATAGAAATTGCTTAGGGTGAAACTGGATCCCATGAACCACAATTTTGTTTTAATTTCATGTACCCCATGTGATGCAAATGACAATAAAGTCTCCTTAAAAGAAAGAATTCAGTTGTACAATTACAGACAGAGGAATTAATGCATTAGATATTGTGTCTTTCTGTTGTATGTACAGTTCTAATTTTTTTTTATTATAACACTTTTATGTATAATAGTCTTTTATATAATTTATTATTATATGATGTATTTTTATATAATTGTAGAATGGTAGTCAGAGTGTTCTAATACTTTTTGCTCACTGTTAAATATAATATATAACAAAAAAATTAATAAATAAAAGTTTTTTTCTTAATGGATTTTTGGTCTTATTGTAGTAGTGATATTTGGACAAATACAATGTTTACATTTTTATTTCTCAAATTCCATTGCTGTTTATAAAATGTCAGGTTAGGAGGGTTGGGCCCCTCCCCCCTGCCTCCCGTGTATCGGTTTTCGGCCGTTCCAGGCTTCTGTAGGTAGGACCCACCCCCTTGGGCAGGGATTGGGTCCTACCTGATCACGTGCGACCTACTGACTGCATTTGAGGGATTCCGGCCGTGCAGCCAGTAGGTCAGCATTGAGTTCGTTTGAGCTCCTGCTCAAGCGTCACGTTGGGTGTGTATGGTGTTTATTGTTATTTATGGTTCGTTCGGCATCTAGCGGCTTTTCCGCGTTTGCCTTATCGCGACGTATTTTCGGTACGTGTTATCGTGTCCCCAGCGGCGTTCCCGCTGCACCGATTTCTTTGTTGTATATAGCTCTCGGCTCCTTCTAGCGGCGTTCCCGCTTTATGCCATTAAAGGGCTTTTTGTGTTTGCTTACCTGGTCGCCTGGCTCTGTGTTTCTACACCGCACCGCGCTGCACCGCCATTTTCCGGGCAGCGCGCCCCGATGTAACAATAAATGTGCACTTTTTGTATTTATTCTTTTATTTTTGTACTTTACAAATTATTAGAACAATTTTGACACTTAATTAAGACTTTTCCTTCTAAATGATACATTTTTTTTAGTAGAAGACAATCAGAAGTCAAGTTATCCAGATCCATTTTTAATTTCTACCTGGGTATCTTTTTACAAATATGTAGAAAGCTTATATTTATGTCAGTGTTCCCGCGGTTCGCCCGGCTCCCCGCCTATCACGGTCCGTCTCTCCGGATTATTGATGTCAGCTGATGACTATTTTCCACCCACGTCACTTCCTATTTAAGGCGGTCAGAATTGTTCCTTCCCCGCGAAGGAACTTTGTTCTCTCATGCTGTTCGCTTCTTGTTACGCTGTGCTTGTGTTATTACTGGATCTCCGTTTTTTGCCTAGGTCCTCCGAGCTACGTTTTCGCTTCCCTCAGCGACGGTCTCTTCGGTTTCAGACAGTGGGTTGGAAGACCACGTGTCTGTAAGGAAAGAGGAGTGACGTGTCCCAGTTCCCACACAGCAGGAGGCGGTAACTCTCGTCACCAGTCTACAGTGACGTCACTGGTGACGCTGACCCCGTTCCTAAAGTCACGTGACTGAGTCGTTCCGCCATTGTTTGTATCTGCGGCGCTCCAGTGCTTTTGTTTTTGTTTTTTGTTGAACGCTGTCGTTTTTTCCCGACGTCAAGGGGTCTACATTAAAACAGAACTGAACTGTATTTTACTCGCCTTCTGTTTTTGTCCTTCACGTCGTAACAGAAATCCTTCGCCCCAAAAGTGTTACGTTGAGATGGATTCGCAGCGCGATACTGCCAGCGGTCCACCGCGGACACCGGGATCAGAGCTCTCTGCCCTTCAGAGCGAGTTGGGTGAGATTTCGGCCGTTCTGCGCAACTTGTTGCAACGGCAAGCGGACTTTGAAAAGGGGCTGGTGTCGCTCCGATCGGCCGTCGCCCAAGCGGCGTCTCCGGCCGCGGTTCCTGCGTTCCCGCCCGCGGCTCATCCGACACCTGGTCTTCCTGGATCTCCACCCCTGAGTATCTCCCTGTCGGAGCCAGAGAGGTATGATGGAAATCCATTCACCTGTCCTGCCTTTCTCATGCAGTGCTCGCTGTTTCTACATAGCCGCTCCATCTCCAGCGATCAAGATAAGATTGCGCTGGTGATCTCCCGGCTCACCGGGAAGGCGTGCGAGTGGGCCACGGCGATTTGGGAGACACAGGGTCCCGAAGTTCAGAACTTTACCTCATTTATCGAGGCATTCAAGGCCGTTTTCAACCATCCTGTTGAGGGAGGACCCTGCGGAGAAGAGCTGATGTGGCTACGACAAGGGTCCCAGTCCGTAGCCAGTTATGCATTGTCTTTTCGCACTTTGGCTGCGCGATCCGGATGGAATGAGGCCTCCCTGATATCCCATTACCGAGAGGAACTGCGTCCAGAGGTCCGACGCGAGATTTCGGGACGTGATTTCGGCGCCTCTCTCACCGACCTCATCCGTCTCTCCATCCTGATGGACCAGCACCTGAACCCCTCATCCAGGGGATGCCAGCACATCACAGAGAGGGGTACAGCGGAATCATCACAGACATCATCCCGTTCGTCCGAAGCAGAGCCTATGCAGCTGGACACAACTCGTCTGTCTCGTCAGGAGCGTCAACGCCGCCTCAGGTCCCATCTCTGCCTGTACTGTGGTGAGGCCTCACACTTGGTCCAGAACTGCCCTTCACGTCCCTCTGACCGGACCCGTCGTCCAGCATCGGAGTCTCCTAGAGCGGTGAGAGGTCACAACACTCCTCAAACCCACCAGCTTCACATCGACGTAGAACTTTGCATCACCAAGACCAAGATCAAAGCATGTGCTATGATAGACTCAGGAGCTGATGGGAGTTTTATTGATCAGGGGTTTTGCCAGAAGGGGAACATTCCTCTCCGTGCTCTTGACGCTCCTATGAGGGTCTGTGCCGTGGACGGGAGACCTTTGTCTCTGGGGAGTATCACCCACAGGACAGTCCCTTTGGTCATGTACACCAGCAAGGGTCACTCAGAGTTAATTTCATTTTTTGTAACCGCCTCTCCTTTTCTGCCTATCATTCTAGGTTTGCCTTGGCTGCGTCGGCATGATCCGGTCATATCCTGGGCTACTTCCCGCATCCTGGCTTCCGTTGTCAACAGGAGTGCCTGGTTCCCCTTAGTACTCCCCGACTGCTGTCCTGTGTGTCCTCCAACACTACTTCTTTCAGTCAGGTGCCTCCGGTATACGCAAATTTGTCCGAGGTCTTTAGTAGGGAGCATGCTAACTCCGTACCCCCTAACCGTCCTTACGACTGCGCCATTGATTTGGTAGAAGGGGCTAAGCTACCACACTCTCGACCGTATCCGCTCTCGGCTAATGAGACGCGCACTATGAGAGAGTATATTGCCGAGGCTCTCAGAAACGGGTTTATTCGTCCTTCCAAATCTCCAGCTGCATCTGGGTTCTTTTTCGTCCCCAAGGCCGGAGGAGAACTTCGTCCATGTTTTGATTATCGTGAGCTTAACAAGGTAACTAAGCGCTACCCTTACCCATTCCCGCTCATTCCATCCAACCTTGAACGTCTCCATGGGGCTCGCGTCTTTACTAAATTGGATCTTCGTAATGCGTATAACCTCGTTCATATACGGCCGGGGGATGAGTGGAAAACCGCCTTCATTACTACCACAGGACATTATGAATACCTCGTCATGCCTTTCGGTTTATCTAATGCTCCAAGCCTTTATTAATGACGTCCTACGCGAGTTCCTGGATGAGGGGATCATAGTATATCTTGATGACATTCTCGTGTTCTCTCAGGACCTAGAAAGTCACATTAGGCTGGTTCGGCAGGTGCTGTCTCGTCTCCTTCAACACCGGTTATTCGTGAAAGGGGAGAAATGTGTCTTCCATGCTACCAGGGTTTCGTTCTTGGGGTTTGTGCTCTCCAAGGAGGGGTTGGAGATGGACCCACGTAAGGTTCAGGCAGTCCTAGATTGGCCCACACCTTCTTCCGTTAAAGAGCTCCAGAGGTTTTTGGGTTTCGCAAATTTTTATCGCCGTTTTATCCAGGGCTTTAGCCGTCGCGCATTACCCCTTACATCTCTGCTTAAAGGCAAACCCAAGGTGTTACGGTGGAACTCAGAGGCGGATCGAGCGTTCCAGGAACTGAAAAAGTGTTTTACCTCCGCCCCAGTCCTTATACACCCGGACTGTAGCAAACAGTTTGTGGTAGAGGTGGACGCATCGTGTAGCGGGGTGGGTGCCATTCTGTCCCAAAAGGGGGCAAATAGTTCTGTACTTCGTCCCATAGCCTACTTCTCCCGTAAGTTTAGTGCTGCCGAGTGTAATTACGGAATAGGTGATCGCGAGCTATTAGCTGTCAAGCTGGCTCTAGAAGAGTGGCGTCATTGGCTTATTGGTTCTCCGTTCCAAATCCTCGTTCTCACTGATCACAAGAATTTAGAATTCTTAAAGGGAGCACGACGCATGAACGCCCACCAGGCCCGGTGGTCTCTGTTTTTTAACAACTTTGACCTTCTTATCTCATTTCGTCCGGGGAGGGAGAACCGTAGGGCGGACGCTTTGTCGCGTGTCCACGGCCCTGCTGAGTCTGATCCCGAGTTAGGAGACGCGATTATTCCTTCCCATCGCTTCGTTTGTCCCATCCAGTGGGAGATTGACCAGTTAATTCGTGACGCTACCTCCGGAACAGCCCCTCCTCCTGGATGTCCGGCGGAAGCACTTTATGTCCCCCCTACACTCCGTGATCGGCTTATCTCGTGGGCTCACACATCCCTTAGCGCAGGTCACCCGGGAGTCGGTCGTACTATACAAGTATTGTTGCGGAAATATTGGTGGGAAACGCTTCGTACCGACGTGCAGAGGTTCGTACTGTCTTGCTCTCTTTGTGCCGCTTGCAAGACCCCGCGTACCTTGCCTGCCGGTAAGTTGCTCCCGCTTCCGGTTCCCGATCGTCCGTGGGCACACATTTCCATAGATTTTGTTACTGGCCTTACTCCTTCTAACAGTTACTCAGTCATCTGCTCAGTTCTAGATCGTTTCTCCCGCGCGATTCGTCTAATTCCTCTTAAAGGTATGCCTTCTGCGTTCGAGACCGCTGAATTATTGTTCCAACATATTTTTACTACGTTCGGGATCCCAGAGTCGATTCTTTCCGACCGGGGAGCCCAGTTCACGTCGGCAGTATGGCGGGCGTTCATGGAGAAACTAGGGGTATCGGTCTGCTTAACTTCCGGGTTTCATCCTGAGACTAATGGGGCATGTGAGAGGGCTCACCAGGAGGTGTCTAAATTTTTACGTTTATATGCTCATCGTAATCCCACCGACTGGTCACGGTATCTACCTTGGGCAGAGATAGCCCAAAATTCCCTGAGACACTCATCCACTGGTCTTACCCCGTATCAGTGCATTCTTGGTTACCAACCTCCGTTCGCCCCTTGGGATAGCACACCCACGGACGCTCCCGCTGTAGACGCCTGGTTTCGTCGTAGCGAGAGTATTTGGGAACAGGTTCACGGTCGTATTGAGACAGTTCTACAACGCGCCAAACGTCAGGCTGATCGCTCTCGCGGGGAGACGCCCCAATACCAAGTAGGGGACATGGTTTGGCTTAGCTCTAGGGATATTCGGTGTCGCAGAGGTACTCGGAAGCTCTTGCCGAGGTATTTAGGTCCTTTCCCCATTGCGGCTAGAGTTAATGAGGTGGCTGTCCGCCTTAGTCTCCCCCGGCATATGTGTATACACCCCACATTCCACGTCTCTCGTCTTAAACCCTTTGTCCCTGGACCCCTCGAGACTACCTGGCGAGAGGCCAACGCGGAACCCTCTTCTGAGACAGAACCCAATATCTATATGGTATCGTCCCTACTCGACTCGCGCAGACGCAATCGTAGACTGCAATATTTAGTGGAGTGGGAGGGATTTGGACCCGAGGAACGCAGTTGGGTGTTCACGGAGGACATACTGGACAAGGAGTTGATCCGGGAGTTTCATCGTAATTTTCCCGAGAGACCAGCCCCGCGGCCCAGAGGACGCCCTCGCCGCCAAGGCAATCCTAGAGGTCCCCGACCGGCCTTTGACCCGGTCTTAGGACCCCCGTCCGGGAGGGGTAATGTCAGTGTTCCTGCGGTTCGCCCGGCTCCCCGCCTATCACGGTCCGTCTCTCCGGATTATTGATGTCAGCTGATGACTATTTTCCACCCACGTCACTTCCTATTTAAGGCGGTCAGAATTGTTCCTTCCCCGCGGAGGATCTTTGTTCTCTCATGCTGTTCGCTTCTTGTTACGCTGTGCTTGTGTTATTACTGGATCTCCGTTTTTTGCCTAGGTCCTCCGAGCTACGTTTTCGCTTCCCTCAGCGACGGTCTCTTCGGTTTCAGACAGTGGGTTGGAAGACCACGTGTCTGTAAGGAAAGAGGAGTGACGTGTCCCAGTTCCCACACAGCAGGAGGCGGTAACTCTCGTCACCAGTCTACAGTGACGTCACTGGTGACGCTGACCCCGTTCCTAAAGTCACGTGACTGAGTCGTTCCGCCATTGGTTGTATCTGCGGCGCTCCAGTGCTTTTGTTTTTGTTTTTTGTTGAACGCTGTCGTTTTTTCCCGACGTCAAGGGGTCTACATTAAAACAGAACTGAACTGTATTTTACTCGCCTTCTGTTTTTGTCCTTCACGTCGTAACAATTTAATAGTTACTTGAACCAATTTTACCTAAAGTTTTATCAATCACGTGGCTCGAACTTCACTAGGGTTTTAACCTCACAACAACTTACTGAGGCTTTCCATCAATATTTGTTTTGCAAATTAGTTTTAAATGTTTATAAAATAGTCCTGGACACTGGATGAAGTGCCACCTGAAGCAAAACCATCACAACCATCATTTTACATGGTAACTGAACTGGTGGACTTCAGGATATTCCAGTATCTGGTGGGCTGGGAACTTAGGATTCTGGACCCAGTGATCACAGACGAATTTCACTCCTGTCACACCATCCTCAAGATTATTCTCACTGTAGACCAGCACCACCTTCTCACACTTGCTCTTTAAAATCTTATTCCTCAAACTCAATGGATCCTTTCATATTTCATATCACAGACCCCATTACCCATTGCCTGCACAACTCCTGCAAAACCCGTTAGCTGGTTACTGTTCTTATTCACTGAACTATCGATTTACACATCTGTTTTACACTCCACCTTCAACTTCGCCTTTATGAAGTAGTATATTGCACTGTCTATGAGTAGTGTATGTTCTTTCTGCGATGTTGTTCTGGTTTTGACTGTCATCTATCTGCATGAACAACATGACTACCTGTTTTGAGGAAGTCATGTCATTTGTGATACTAAAAATTGTCCAGCGAGTGCCTGCAAGCCTCTGTTTCTCAGCAATACAGTTTTTCAGTCTAATGCAGAAGACATACTATACTGTATGATACTGTAGTGAGTGTAAAATAGTGGTTTTGTGAAAAAGTGATGAACTTACTGCAGTATCTCCAGTTTACAATGTGGGTTCTTCAGTCCATCAGAGAGAAGCTTCACTCCTGAATCCTCCAGCTTATTGTTAATCATGTACAGATTTTTCAGACTGAAGGATTTTAAACTGAGAACTGATGACAGAACTGAACAACTTTCCTGTGATAGAGTACAATCACACAGCCTGGAATATAAACACACAAGCACATAAATAATATAATCTAATGTTAATATATAAAACAAAATAATACAGTTCAGTTCTGCATTTTGATTGGTCAAAAAGCTATAATTGTATTATATATTATTATTATATATTATTATATATTATTATTATATATATAATATTTTGTTAAATTTTGTTAGAAAAAAACAAACAAAAAAAAAAAAACCTCACAGAGCAGTTCTGGATGCTTTCACCACTGGCAGCAGTTTTAATAAACATTCTTCTGATGAATCATATTTACTCAAATCAAACACATCCAGGTTCTGATTGGACTCCAGTGAGAGGCCCAAAATGAAGCGGAGGAAAAGATCCAGGTGTCCAGTCTGACTCTGTAAGGTCTTGTTCACGGATCTCTTCAGGAACTCAGACATGGTGGACTTGTTGAGCAGATCAGACAGATCAGAGGTTTGTAGTTCTGCTACTTTTTTGTTGACGAAATTGAGAAATGTAAACAAAGCAGCTAAAAACTCCTGAACACTTAGATGTATGAATCTGAAAACCTTCCCCAGGTGAAGTTTGGGTTCCTGTCTGAAGATCTAGGTTCAGACTCCTGAGTACACTGCTGCTTCTGTAACATCAATCCCACACTCTCTCAGATCTTCCTCATAGAAGATCAGGTTTCCTTTCTCCAGTTGTTGGAAAGCCAGTTTTCACAAAGCCAAAACCGATCTGCTGAAGATCCAGTTCATGGTTCTCCTGGTACTTTTGGTTCTTGTGTTTGATCTGAAAGACCAGGAAGTGGGTAAACATTTGCGTCAGATTTTTGGGAACTTCTCCACCTTCTGCTCCACCCAGCATTCTCTCTAGAACAGAGGCTGTAATCCAGCAGAAGACCGGGATGTGACACATGATGTACAAACTTCTTGAAGACTTGAAGTGAGAGATGATTTTACTGGAAAGACTCTGATCTTTTATCTTTTTCTTGATGTATTTCTCCTTTTGAGGACCACTGAACCCTCGCATCTCTGTTACCTGATCTACACACTCATGAGGAATCTGATTGGCTGCTCCTGGTCGAGAGGTGATCCAAATAAAAGCAGAGGGAAGCAGTTATCCCTTAATAAGGTTTGTCAGCAGAACATCTACTGAAGCTGATTCTGTTACATCACACAAGATCTGATTGTTCTGGAAATTCAGAGGAAGTCGACACTCATCCAGACCATCAAAGATTAACAGAACTTTATTGAAATCCCAGTTAATTGATTGAAATTCTCTAATTCCTGGGTAAAAGTCCTGAAGAAGTTCCATTAGACTAAGATTCTTCTGATTTATTAAGTTCAGCTCTCTAAAAGGAAGTGGGAACATGTTGAACACATACTGGTTCTCTTTTCCTTCAGCCCAGTCCAGAATGAACTTCTGCACTGTGATGTACTACTTCTACTACTTCAAGGTTCTTACTGTTCTGCAGTGTGGTAGCGACATCTTTCAGGTTCATGTTCTTCAGGACGTGCAGTGTGATCTTCAACAGTCCTTCTCTGATACTCAGATCTTTTTCACACTCCGTTTCAGAGCATGAAGGGTAATCTGAACTAAGTATCCTCATGAGCGTCTTCAATTAATTTTTTAACAGAGTGATGAGTTTGTTCTCCAGTTCCTGGTGAGGAATAAACAGTACATTTGGTGTTTTATGACTCTTTGAAGAACCGGGAAAAAGGTAGAACAGTTTCACCTCCTATTAACACCTAACCCAGTGCTTCTCAAATAGTGGGAGCGCGCCACCCTTGGGGGATACAGTGCGGTGCCTGGGGGGGGCGCATAACAAGATATCACAGAGCAAGTGATATCAAGTGTACTGAACAAACCCTTAAGAGACAACATGGAGAAATATTTAAAAAGGATGGCGGAGAGAAAGGCGGAGAGGGACGAAGATAATGAGAGCAACAAAAGTCAACCGAAAGTTAAAACGAGGAAATGTGTCGAAGTGTATGTAGCGATTGGCTTCACTATAACGAAGGTGAGAGACGAAGAAAGACCGGTGTGTCTTCTGTGTCTTTAAATGTTGGCAGCGGACAGCATGAAGCCAAATAAATGAAGGCATCACTTAAAGACATTACACCCCAATCACACTGATAAGCCGCTTGAATTTTTAAACGAAAACGTGACTCGTATATCCAACAATCATAACGCTTTATGAAAGCTACTTCAGAAAAGCTGTGCGCTGCAGAACGGGCGCATTGGAGACATTAGTTCTGACTTCCTCATTTTGATAAAAAAATAAATAAAAACAGCACAAAATAAATAAATAAAACAGCACAAATCGTTTTATTCATTTTAGTTTTGTAGGTTAAAGTGTTAATATATTGTGCTCCTGAATGAATGTTGCTGATGAATTTGAATTTATTATTATTTATTGATTTTATTTTATTTAATTTTTCAGTATCAAATGCCAGTCAGTTCAAAAATGTTTCTAGTTTAAATAAGGATTTCGTTCGTTTCTGTTACAAACTAAAAAACAAAGTTAATAAAATTATTCTGTTCTAAGTTGATCTATATTTCTTTCTTTTTTGTTTTCCTTATTGTTAATAAGGATACATTGTTATAAAAGAGGTGTACTTATAACAAACTTATAGACAAATGATACTACATTGGGCGTGTAAAAATACTTTCTCATCCCATTTTGTCATGTACGGAGGGGGGGGGGGGGGGTGATTGTGCGTGTGTGTATGGGGGGGGTGCAAAAAGTTTTCTTCGTCCTAGGGGGGGCTTAACAGAAAATAATTAAGAATCACTGACCTAACCACACAACACAACCTGGCCTGGCATATAGAGAGGTTAACACAACTTCTTCTGCATAGAGTACAGTTGTAAAGAAAAAAAACATAAAATGAAAATACAAAACAAGAAATAAAACTATATGTGTAACAGGTGCCTAGGGCACTTGTCACCTGTTCTGTGTTTCTTTTGTTGTTTTTAGTTAATTAACGTACGTGGGTCATTAGTTTAAGTTAATTAACTCATTCTTGGGATTGGTTTGTTTTGTGCACGTGGTCGGGTATCTTTTTGTATTTATTTCCGGTGTTCTCTGTCCTCGTTGCACGTTGGTTTATTTTATGTCACTCGTCGGTTGTACCTCTTTGCTTTGGGTGTCACTACCCCTTTAAATAAACTTGTTATTCTGCTACCTGCATGCCTGGCTCCCTTCAGCTCTTTAAGGCGCGGCGGCTCTGCGCTTCCTATGCGCAGCCGCTTTATCCCGAGGTAGGCGAGGCTGACAGAATGACGTGCCAGTCAATTTGGGGAGTCCAGTGCCAAGGTAAGCTGATTTTTAAATTTTTTCATTGTGGGGGCCGTGTAACCTCGTACTCGCGGTGCGTTCGGCAGTGTCCGCGAATACGCCGCTATACGCAGCCCGCCGTCCCTGAGCTGTAAGGACGGCTCTAACAGAGAGATATCGGAGTATTACGACTCCGATGATGAATGGTTATGGAGGTATGGGTAACGAACGCGCCGGCGCGGTGCCAAGACGCAGCGTGCGTGCTGCGCAGCTGCTGAGCACAGTACGTGCGCTGCGGGGCAGTCACGTGACGCGTCCACGCCGGACCGCGCTGTGTCTGGGTCGCGCTGCGAGGGGGCGGTACCGGAGCTGGCGCTCAAGGGGGTAAATGTGGATACTTGTAGCGTGAGTGTGGTGTGTCCCCCTGTCTCGTCTGTCTCATGTGGTCAGTCCGTCTGCCCTGTGTCAGATATGTCTGTGGCTTTGTCGTTGGGCATTGCAGTGGGGGTGTACTTGTATTGTGTGCAGGAAGGCGAGCCCGAGGTGCAGGTACACCCAGTGTGCGTACCCGCCCAGGTCCACCCGGCGTGCGTGCCCGCCGAGGTCCAGCCAGCGTGCGTGCCCACCGAGGTCCACCCAGCGTGCGTGCCCGCCAAGGTCCTGCCAGCATGCATGCCCGCCAAGGTCCTGCCAGTGTGCGAACCCGCCGAGGTCCAGCCAGCGTATGAATCCGCCGAGGCCCCTCCTGCGTGCGTTCCCGCCAAGGTCCAGCCAGCGGGCATTCCTGCCATGGACCCGCAAGCCTACACACCTGTTGTGGTCCCTGTGCCGCACGCCGCCCAGCCCGAAGTCCAGGGGCCGCACGCCGCCCAGCCCGTTGTGCAGGGGGCGCACAACGCCCAGCCCGTTGTCCAGGGGCCGCACGCCGCCCAGCCCATTGTCCAGGGGCCGCACGCCGCCCAGCCCGTTGTCCAGGGGTCGCACGCCGCCCAGCCCGTTGTCCAGGGGCCGCACGCTGCCCAGCCCAAGCAGCAGCAGCCGCACGCCGCCCAGCCCGAGCACCAGGGGCGTCGGCCTTGCCACGCAGCCAGAGGGCGTCCGCCTTGCCACACAGCCAGTGGGCGTGGCCCACTCCTCGTCCACCGAAGGCGTCCACCGGACCACGCAGCTAGAGGGCGTGGCCCACTCCTCGTCCTCCGAGGGCGTCCACCGGACCACGCAGCCAGAGGGCGTGGCCCACTCCTCATCCGCCAAAGGCGCTCATCGGACCACGAAGCCAGAGGGTGCCCACCGGACCACGCAGTCAGAGGGCGTGGCCCACTCCTGATCCGCCGAGGGCGCCCACCTGACCTCGCAGCCAGAGGGCATTCGGCACGCCTCCCCCGCAGAGGGCGTCCACCGGAGGGCGCCTGCCAAGCCCGGCTCAAGGAGGGCAGAGGACCCCCCACCCCCCCGGCTGTTTTTCTTTTTTCTTGGTCGCATCCCCCCATTGTGCGACCGTAGGGGTGGGGGTACTGTAACAGGTGTCTAGGGCACCTGTCACCTGTTCTGTGTTTCTTTTGTTGTTTTCAGTTAATTAACGTACGTGCGTGCTGCTCGTCGGTTGTACCTCTTTGCTTTGGGTGTCACTACCCCTTTAAATAAACTTATTTAATTCTGCTACCTGCATGCCTGCCTCCCTTCAACGTGTTAAGGCTCGGCGGCTTTGCGCTTCCTATGCGCAGCCTCTTTATCCCGAGGTAGGCGAGGCTGACAATATGTTTCGTGAGAATTTTACCACAGAAACAGCTGAATGAGAAAAGCCCAAACTTTAGACACTTTTCAATCCAGATTAAAAACCCTTCTGCGTGATCATCTTAGAGTTCAGTTTAAATTAGTCTTTTTTTTAAATTAGTCAATTTTCACTTCTTATTTGTATTGACTATATTAATCTATTCTTCTTTTCTTTTTCTTTTTTATGTATTTTCTTTTATTGCACACATTTCTTTATTTTATTCATATTTTTTCTCTTTTAATGTACTGTTGTAATTATTGTAAATTTCACTACTCTGTAAAACACTTTTGCTTTTGTATGAAAGATGCTCCATAAACAAACTTGCCTTGCCTATCAAGTGATCCAGAACTCAGTGTTACTGTACAATGATACAGATAAAACTCCTGTCTAATTAAATCAATACAGATGGTGTTAAAATCATCAGTGTTTTTTCTAAAATACAAACCAAAGTACAAACCTTAAAGATGGATTCCATCTGATTTCTCTTCTTGGTCTTTAATTTCCTCACCTGGATTCTGTAAAGAAATAAAACATCATATTTAGTAACTCATTATTTTATCAATTTATTTGTTTAATCAGTTTTTTCTGTGAGTGATAAGCTAATATTTGTGACTATACTGACCTCAGATCAGGAGAACTTTTTTTACGTTTAAAGTTAGTTGAAAGGATCAAGGACCGATCACTCTTCATGGAGACACAGCTGGTTTCAGGTAAGTCTGATCCCTCACCATGAATCACACTAAAATATCAATCATTAAATAAACATTACAGATCTCCATCTTACTCATGACACAGTCTGTGAATTGATCTAATCAGAGCTGCTGAACCAGAGAACATGTGTCTCTCACCTCTCCTCTTTCTTGGTGTTCAGTTTATCAGAGAGACTCATTTTGGAGTTCATCTTTCCTCCTTCAGATTAGAACCTGAACTCACACATGTAGAGAACCAATGCAGAACATCATTAATACTACCAATGTTAATACTATAAAAAGTCAGGATGTTAGTTTTGGAAAATGGAGTACAGAATAGGACTAGAAGCTGATAAAAGATGTATGTTGGAAGCATTAACGTCCACAGTCTATGATGCCAGATGTGATACTGTATTTACAAAACATAGAAATCATTATTTGTTGAGCTAACGGTTACATTAAATGATTAAATTGATGTAGCATTTAAACGGAAAAAAAGGTAAATCAAGTTGATATATTTGTTCAGATATATCTTCAGATATCAGTTCTGTTTCATGAAGAATAAACTATACATTATAAACAGATGCTGAGTTTAATTGAGATCACTAAATTAAATATTAACAGTAACACTTCACATGATTCTATTTCTGATTGTGTTTTGTTGCAAAATAAAATGATCTTGCAATTTGATGTCCTGTAAAAAAGGAAAATCTCTCATCTCTCTCCATGCAGTTAATACTGCGGTATTACTGCTCAGGGGCATGTGCAATTCTCTCTCATCTGATACCAATTTATGTATTCACCACAACCCTCCAGTACAGCTACTAGATAGTGTCACAGCACTACACGGGACGATGAGCGGCTCAGGAAGGAACTGCAACAAAACAGGGAACGGGCGGACAGCAAGAGGGTTAATACACAGGGAAGGAAATAACGTTAGTTCACCGAGATAGAGAGTATTAGTAAACAGAGCTGAATCGTTAGTATGCTGAGTGAACACTGAGACACGGACGCCCTCAGGTGGTGGCGCGCCAGCGGAGCAGGCTGGGACGTGCGCGAACTCCGCCCCACCCGGCCGAAGCCGAACCACCTGAGCTGACTGCAGTGCTGCAGGTGGCTCTGCCCGGGACAGAAAGGGGAACCGATGATGGGTCGGGATCAGGACGTGGTCTGGAGCGGGGATGACCCCTGGGCCTACGGGGCTGAGGGATCGGGAGACCCGTGTCCTGGTTGCCAGTCGAGAGAGGCTGGCTGGTACTAGGGGGAGCAGAGGCAGGTAGGGGACCATGGCGTGGGCGACCCCTCGGTCTGCTGGGTAGGGAGCCCGGGAGCCTGCCTCTGCGAGCCGGTGTGCGAGGGGGTCTCCCTCTGGGACGAGGAGCAGGACGGTCAGGGTGAGTCAGGTGGTACTGGTCGAGTAGCGTCCTGTCCAGTATGTCCGTCCGTCTAGTCCATGAACGTTCCTCGGGACCGTACCCCTCCCAGTCAACAAGGTACTCCAGTCCTGAGTCAGTCCGTCGTGAGTCAAGGATCTGGTTGATGGTGTACGTGGGACGGTCGTGGGGGAGTTCTCTAGAGATGCGTTGGTGGGGTTCACCGTCAAGGGGCCCGGGTTTGAAGGGTTTGAGGAGGGAGACGTGGAAGGATGGTGAGATTCTCAGTCGGGGGGGTAGTCCTAATGTCACCGTCACGTCGTTAACTCTCTTGACAATGGGGTACGGTCGAATGTACTTGGCACCCAGCTTCTTGCTGCCGGGTACCCGAAGGTCTCTGGTGGAGAGCCAGACCTGGTCTCCGACTTGGTAGGGGGGACCCTCACTCCTCCTGCGGTCTGCAAACCGTTTGGTCCTGGCGTTGCTTTCCGTAATCCTCTGGTGGACCGTTTCCCAGACCTCTTCGCTCCTGCGGAACCAGTCGTCGACGGCCGGTGCACTGGATGGAGTGGGGTCCCATGGAGCAAAAGGGGGTTGGAACCCCAGGGAACATTGAAAGGGAGTGATTCCCGTGCTGGAGCTCCTGAGCGAATTTTGGGCTATCTCTGCCCAAGGGAGGAAGGTTGCCCAGTCATTCTGGTGGCTCTGACAGTAAGTACGGAGGAACTTTGCCAGCTCCTGGTTAGCCCGTTCGCACTGCCCGTTGCTTTCTGGGTGGTAACCTGACGTGAGGCTTACGGATGCGCCCAGCTTCCTGATGAAGGCCTCCCAGACGGCAGAGGTGAACTGTGGACCCCTGTCCGACACAATATCCTCCGGGAGGCCGAAGTGACGGAACACCTCTGCGAACAAGACCTCAGCTGTCTGGAAGGCTGAGGGCAGTGCGGGCAAGGCGATGAACTTAACACCCTTGGAGAAGCGGTCAATGATGGTCAGGATGGTGGTGTTACCCTCCGACACTGGGAGGTCTGTGACGAAGTCGATTGCGATGTGGCTCCAAGGGCGTTGGGGAACAGGGAGCGGGTTCAGTTTCCCAGCTGGGAGCTGGCGTGGGGTTTTGGTGGCGGCGCAGGTGGCGCATGACGCGACGTCTCGGGCTACGTCGGTCCTCATGGTCGGCCACCAGTACTTCTCCCGGAGCCTCTCAAAGGTGCGATTGCCACCTGGGTGTCCAGATCTGAGGTTCGTATGGGCCCAGGCGATTAGCTCTTGACGAAAATGAGTGGGTACAAACAACTTGTCCGGAGGCGTCTCGCTCAGGCGAGCCTCCGGGTTCTCCCTGTTAGCGGCCCGGATCTGTTCGTCCAACTGCCAAGCGATGGTTTGGACAAATACGCGGGTGGGCAGAATCGTCTTGACTGGTGGCGTTGCCTTCTCCTGGTCCTCGTATCTCCTAGACAGGATGTCTGCCTTGGCATTGTCCTTCCCAGGTCGGTACGTCACTGAGAACTCAAATCTATTGAAGAAGAGAGACCACCGGGCTTGTCGAGCATTGAGTCTCCGGGCACACTTCAGGTACTCGAGGTTGCGATGATCAGTGATGACTTGGACTGGGAATTTGGCGCCCATAAGCCAATGCCGCCACTCCTCGAACGCCAGTTTGATAGCCAACAGTTCTCTATCCCCCACGTGATAGTTTTGTTCTGCGGGGGAGAGTTTCCTCGAGAAGTAGGCGACGGGGTGCAACCTGGGGGGTGTACCTTGTCGCTGCGATAGGACGCCTCCGACCCCCAGGGAAGATGCGTCCACTTCTACGACGAAGGGAGAATCGGGATCCGGGTGAGCGAGCACCGGTGCCGTGGTGAACGCCCTCTTGAGCCTCTCGAAGGCCGTTTGCGCCTTGTCATTCCAGAAGAGTCTCCTGGGTTTACCCTTAAGCAACTGGGTCAGCGGGAGTGCAATCTGGCTGAAGGACCTGATGAATCTTCTAAAAAAGTTGGCGAACCCCAGGAAGCTTTGAAGTTCCTTCACAGATTGAGGCGCCTTCCAGTCGAGGACCGCTTGGACCTTGACTGGGTCCATCTGGATCCCTTGCTCCCTGATAATGTAACCCAGGAATGCGATCTCCCGTTTGTCGAACTCACATTTCTCGGCCTTGACATAAAGTCCGTGCTCCAGCAGTCGGCGAAGGACGTTCCTGGTGTTGCTCCTGTGACTGCGGGGGTCCGGCGAGTACACCAGAATGTCGTCCAGGTATACTATGGCGCACCTCCCCAGGAACTCGCGGAGGACGTCGTTAACCACACACTGGAAGACCGCTGGAGCATTAGTCAACCCGAACGGCATGACCAGGTATTCGTAGTGGCCAGACGTGGTGCTAAAGGCCGTCTTCCACTCGTCCCCCTCCTTGATTCGGACCAGGTTGTACGCGTTGCGCAAGTCGAGCTTGGTAAAAATCTTGGCGGCGCGTAGCTGTTCCAGGGCTGAGGGGACGAGTGGAATCGGGTATGTGTACCTCTTCGATACCTGGTTGAGTTCCCTGTAGTCGATGCACGGCCGGAGCGTGCCGTCCTTCTTTGGCACGAAGAAGAAGCTGGAACTGGCTGGGGACTTGGATGGCCGTATGAATCCTTGTTCCAGGACCTCGCTAATGTACTCCTCCATGGTACCTGTTTCCTTTACCGAAAGGGGGTAAGGTGACGATCGCGGTACCTTGGCGTCTGGTAGCAGCTCAATGGCACAATCGTATTCCCGATGAGGTGGAAGGCGACATGCGTGTCCCTTGCTGAATACCTTGGCCAGGTCTGCATACTGTTGGGGTACATTTTCCGGGAGGCTGAAGGGCAGCTGATCCGTGGTGGCCACACGTAGTTTTCTCACTACGGGGTTCAGACACCGGTTTACACAACGGGGTGACCAGGCAACAATGTCCAGGGGCTCCCACGTGATCTTGGGATTATGGTGCCGCAGCCATGGTTGGCCCAAGATGACCGGTGATAGTGGCTCCCGCATGATCAGAAGTGACCTCTTCTCTTTATGGAGTGCGCCGACGCCCAGTGATATCGGTCGGGTTCTGTGCGTAACGGTCCCCACCGTGGCTCCGTTGACTCCCGAGATCTTGATGGGAGCTGGTAGGGGAACGGAGGGTACTTGGAGGCGTAGTACCAGGCGTTCCTCGATGAAGTCCCCCTCAGAACCCGAGTCGATGAGGGCGGTCACTGTGAAAGTGCGCGACAGGTGAGATATCTGAGTGAGAATCCGCGAATTTCCCTTGTAAACAGATTGAATCGGGCTCACCTGGCGGACACTGGGCGTCGGAGGTCTTGTCCCAGTCCTCCTCGCTCCTCCTGCCACCTCTGCCTGCTTGTCCTCCATTTTGTGGGTCTTCCTGGGGCATTGCGCCACCCGGTGTAGACGAATGGTTCCAGCAGCTCATAACCACTCTGCTCATTTCAAAAGAAAATCTGCATCCAAGTCAAAAGATTTAGAGAAAGAGAATAAAATTATTCAAAAACATAAGGAAATGTTTCTTTTTCTCTCTGTAACCTGAAGATAATATCCAGATAATAATACAGGATGGTAATAGAATGCATCATGGGATGTGTGTTTTAAACCACCATCAACAGAATAAACAGGACGTTTGAAAAATCAAATTTACATATATGATGTTTTTTTTTTTAAATAACACGTATCATGATAAATCAGAGTAAACAGTTGTTCAGATTAATCTGATCATTGTTTAATGTGCATTTTTCTTTCAAAGAGCTCAGTATAGAAAAATAAATGAAAACTTTATTCGTTCTAAAGTTACAAACGTCATAAACATTTCTACTTCCAGTACAAACATATAACTTTAACAAATTATGGATTAATATTCACTTACCGTGTTTTTAATAAACGACTTTTTCCTTCTACGCAATACAAATTGCTTAAGATTTTAAGATTTTTTAAGATTAAGATTGCTTAAGACTTGCTCTGTATGACGTATGTTATTGTTTCACTGCAGGAGAATAAAATTCTCTCTTTTTTCATGTTTTCATATATTTGAACTGTACAGTGAATCTATATAGAGAAATACTACAACTTTCGTTTAAAACGCTCTTTAAATCAATCTTACTGACAGCAAAGCAATTAAATCTCTACATTCAGGTGGAACATTCTGGGACTCTAGGGGGCGCTGGTGTCATTGAGCTGATTAAACTAGATTACTGACAGCTTCAGATCACGATGACTAATAAAAGATGACATAACTGTGGAGCGTTTGATTATAAATTAGATTAAATTCAACTTTATTGTCATTACACACTGTTCTGCATCTAAATAGATAGATAGATAGATAGATAGATAGATAGATAGATAGATGTTAAATATAAACAGATTAATATAGATGTAATCTGTCATCAGTGAGTCCAGCTCCACACCCACAACATCACAATCCTTACGGATCAGTTTGTTTAGTCTGCTGGCATCAGTTTGTTTAGTCTGCTGGCATCGGTCAGTTTGTACCATGTAACAAAATCCTACACCATAGCCTTGTACCCTTTGCTGATACATCCAACTATCACAGAGTCAGCAGAAAACTTCTGAAGGTGGCAGGTCTCAGTACAATAGCTGAAGTCCATGGTGTAGAGAGTGAAAAAATCCACAAAGATCAGATCTGAAAATTCTCTCAGTCTGATTCAACCAGCTTCAACAAAGATTCTAAAAGATCCCCACTTTCTGTTTAAAAGATCACTGCGCTTATAGCTGAAGCCATTCTGATGTTCTGGTAAAAGTGATTCTATGGCTGGTTGTTGTTCAAACAAAGTGCATAGTGATAATAAAAAGCACACACATACACACACAGCTTTAGCAACATTTTGATTCATCACAGTGACACACATACTAATGAATGAGAGAGTTCATGGCGTCAACCTTTAATCCAAAAACCTTAAAATGAGTTACAAGTTAAGAGTGGAATTTACTTTAATATCTGCTCCATTTTCTAAATCTGTTCTCAACAAACAGAAAAATTAAATCATAAATTATAAAATCACCTTCATTTGATGAATGAGATCCTGTATGAGGTCAACCTCAATCTTACATTTAGTCATTTAGCAGACGCTTTTATCCAAAGCGACTTACAAATGAGAACACGCATTTTTAGACTTGGCTCAGTGTTTTATGCCATTCCTGACACAACCCTAACCCTTTACCAGGTCTGGGGACACACAGACTACAGGGACAATTTAGAGCAGACAATTCACCTTAAATCCATGTTTTTGGACTGCGGAAGGAAACCACAGAACCAGGAGGAAACCCACTCGGACACGGGAAGAACATAAAAACTCCCCCTAGATTGGGATTTGAGATGGGAATCCACAGTGCTGAGAGGTGAACATGCTAACCGCTAAGCCACTGTGCCGTCCCATGAGGTCTATCTAAGTAAAACTGTTTAAATCATAAATCTGTCCTGCTAAAATACTAACAACAAAGACTAACAGTAACTAAAAGTTAAAATTATACAGGAGAACAGTCTCTGAAACACATTTTTTCCTTACAGTTTATTTAAAATGATGATGTTCCCTCTAAATTTTAACAGGCCAACCTAAAAATGTGTATTAAAACGCATCTTTAAAATAGTACTAAACTCAAATTCCAACCACTAATAAACAGGAAAAGAAGAAAAAAGACCCCCCTTCCCCCCCCCCCCCCCCCGCCCAGCAGCAGCACAGTCATGTGTTTAGGGCTCCGAGAGATTTCATCAACTTTAAAGTTCTTCACGTCATTATCAACAGATCAAATCCAGCCCATTACTCAAAGTACTCAAAGTCAGCATCTTTATTAAACATATTAAAGCTTGTGTGATGTTTGTGTAATACTTTAAAACAATATTTAGTAATTCACAATAGTTTAAATAACGACTGTCTCGCTATCTGCATTTGAACGGTTTTGATCCTATCTGATAGGCATTCAAAGTGTCATGGAATGGGGAGATTACTCTAAACCTCACCAAGTATGCACTGGTGTGCCTCAGGGCTCTGTACTTGCTCCTCTCCTCTTCTCACTATACATGACATCACAGCACAGTCATTCAGGTGCATGGTTTCTCTTACCACTGCTACGTTGATGACACTCATCTTCATTTGTCTTTTGCCCATGATGACACCACAATCTCAAATCGCATATCTGCCTGCCTCACCGACATATCTGTTTGGATGAAGGTCCGTCATCTCAAATTAAATTTAGAAAAAACAGAGCTTCTCATTATCCCAGCTAAAACCTCAATCCATCACGTGGATTTGAAATTTAAAACAAACAAAAACAAAACTTAAAAAATAGCTTTATTTAAACATGAATTTTTCCCTTCTTTCCTTCTGGCCTGCAAATTTCTCAATAAAATTCCTGTTAAAATCATCTCTATGATTGGTGTTTTCTCTAATGACTACATGGCCAATGCATTCAGCATGTCAAAAAAAATAGAATAGAATTCATAGAATTGTCTAGGTGTCTGCGGCTGTTTTCATGCCGTTTGCATTTTTCAAAAAGATGCTTTAAGTCGTCACAAGGTTTCTTCCTTAAAATAATAACATAACAGGGAGTTTGTTCTTGCCACTGTCGCTTCGGCTTGCTCTTTGGGGGTTTAAAGGCTTTTAATTCTGTAAAGCTGCATTGTGACAATGTACTGTTGTAAAAGGCGCCAGTCACGTCGTTAGACCTGGGCTTTCGGGGCTATAGCCCCAGATATTTTGTCAGTAGCCCTGAATCAAATGAGAGCAGCTTTCGCTGCAGCCTCTCCTCCAGCAGCGGGAATGAACGATGGAGTCTCCGTCAGCTGTTTGTGTTTCTAAGCTCTGTCTGTGTGTTTGAGGGTGACAGATTTTTTTTCACCAGTATCGGGAGTAAACTTACTGTAATAACTGTATGCTGGCTGTGAAGAGCAGCTTATCAGCTTTCATAAACCGATGGTGCAACCTTTCGCAAAGTTATGGTATTTCAAAACAAAACCTTGTTAAAACTCTCATCTGCGACTGACTTGTAAAACGGATTCATGCTTTTCTGCCGAAGCTCAGGTTCGTTTATTCAAACATTTCAGCCAAAACCATAATTTATTAGAACTGAATGTGCTATCCACTGCTGACAGACATATTTAATATGTTATTTAATTGTATCCAATATAACTAATAAATGATCAAACAAAATCATGTAACTACAGTTTGAAAAATGGATGAATACACTCATGAAAGGCAATTTTTAAAGAGGACAGAGGGGAATACGGGATCTGGGCTAAAGCCCCTGATGTTTATAAACCCTAAAAATGCCCCTGAAAGGTGCTATATAAATAAATTACTTGAACTTTGACAGAGCAAACATGGAAAACAGTAAACGACATTGTTTACATCACATCCAGCTAGCTAACTCTGTTTGTCATAAGAGGAGCTGGAAAAGGCCCGGATGTAAGATCGTCCTCGATCACTTGCCTGCTGCTATATTTGGAAATTGGGACGAAAAATGTAAACTAACCAATTAGAAATCAGTTTAAGATCACATGCAAAAAGTTTGTGTGCCCACATACACACTCATTAGACCGGCGCCCCGCACATAGGAAGGGTGCACAATGGGAGCAACTACATGTATTTATACATTATTTTAATCAATTATAACATGTCTATTAAACACACGAAATAAATAAAGTACAAGTAAATACATTTCTTATGAACTATTTTGCAGTTCATAATTCAGTTTAAGGCGGCACGGTGGCTTAGTGGTTAGCACGTTCGCCTCTCAGCGCTAGGGATTCCCGGTTCGAATCCCCATCTAGGTGGAGTTTCCATGTTCTCCTCGTGTCTGCGTGGGTTTTCTCTGGGTTCTCCGGTTTCCTCCCACAGTCCAAAAACATGGATCAAGTCAATTGAATTCTCCAAATTGCCCCATATATAGTGTGTCTGTGTGAGTGAGTGTTTGCCCAGCGATGGTTTGGCGCCCTGTCCTGGGTCTATCTGCCCAGCGCCCGAAACGTTCTCCCCTGGATGGGCATGGGGAACCCCACCGCGACCCTAATAGAGGATAAAGCGGGAGATAATGAATGAATGTGTCACATCTGTGCCCTCTGTGGGCCACCCTGGGGATCGCGTCGCGCATGCTCAGGACCGCCCTCCATCTCCAGAGTTCTAACTTCCGGTTTCTCCCTACTTATAGCTTCCGTTTCCTTCTTCTCCTCGCGTTGGTTCGTGTATTACTCACCCTTCTGCTCTCGTGCTTTGGATTGTTATATTATTTCGGATTTGCGATTGAGTCCTCTCCTCGGCGGCGCTGGTGATTGCCTTCATCGCGGTCGCGCTGCTTCTATCTCGGTCTAGTACCTTTGTCAGTACCGAGCATATTGGAGAATAAACTCTCTACGTTTTGAACTCTGGACTCCGTCCCGTTCCTATGTTCCACGATCGTCACAGTAACCAACGCCAACATGGACGCGACGGAATCGGCGGTTTGCTCTTGCGCTCTGCGCGAGCAAGGACGTTTGTTGGATGAACTACGGCAGGATACTGCTGAACTCTCCAGAGCGATGAGTTCATTGCTGGTTCATCAGGAGCAGCTGGGAAGCGGGCATCTCCAAGAACCGAGTTCTCCAGATGCTTTGTTTATCTCCGATCCTTTCGTGAGGAACGTTGCGCCGATGACGTCATATTCACTTCCTGTATCAGAGCCCGTACACTTTGATGGAGATGCAGAGGTTTGTGAGCTCTTTTTGCTGCAATGTTCACTGTACTTCGCTAACCGTCCTCCTGCTACTGATGAACAGAAGATCGCATTTATAATCTCGCGGTTACAGGGACGTGCAGGAAGTTGGGCGTCTGCTCTTTGGAACGCTCGTGCAGCCGATTCGCGCAATTTTGAACTGTTCATTAAACGATTTCGGAGTACGTTTTTTCACCCGCGCCAGGGACGCGCTGCAGGAGATGTCCTGTTTAAACTTCGACAGGGGGAACGCTCGGTCGCCGAGTATGCCCTGGAATTTCAGACGTTAGCCGTGCACAGTGGCTGGAATGAGGCGGCTTTACTCGTGGCTTATCGCTTGGGATTGAGGAAGGAGATCGCCGCAGAGCTGGTATTTAGAGACGAGGGCAAGTCTCTATCAGAGATCATTACCACCACCATCCGTCTGGATCAGCTCTGGCAGGCAAGGAGGGGTCTACGTTCCACAGCACCACTTCCCACCACTACACCAACGGCGACTTCACCGGATCCTAAGACGCCTAGAGACACTTTTCAGTTGTCTGCTAGTGATAAGAATCGTCACATTCGTGGACATCAGTGTTCATTACGTTCTCCCAGCTGGGGTAAGCGGTCTGGTATGGGCCCTAATGTCATTACGGCTGCGCGGGACTCCATTGTGGTGAGCACTTTTCACTTGTCCATGCAACGTCCTTTTGTTATTCCAGTTAAATTAAACCTGTCTCGATAAGGTTTTTTTTACTACTGCTCTTCTTGATTCTGGGGCTGAGGGTAATTTCCTTGACTCTACTTTAGCGGATAAATGGGGGTATTCCTACGGTGAGATTAGAACAAGCCCATTCGTGTCAGCTCCGCCGATGGTCGGCCGTTACATCCGGGTATTATTTCTGATTCGACGGTTTCTATTTCTCTGACGGTTAGTGCTCTGCATATGGAGGAAATAACATTTTTACTAATTTCTTCGCCTGCTTTTCCGCTTATATTAGGGTTGCCTTGGCTTCAGCGACACGATCCTGTCATCTCGTGGGCTTCTCGGGATATTGTACATTGGTCACCCTATTGTGTTTCTCATTGCCTTCGGTACCCGCTGCTCCAGCCGCGCACTTTGGACCTCCCCTTCCATAGCCTTCCGGTGGGAGTTCCATCAGAGTATACGGAATTGGCGGAGGTATTTGGGTCTGTGACTATCAATTCTCTCCCACCTCATCGTGTTTCGGACTGTGCTATTGATCTGATTGAGGGTATGAAATTGCCACGCGTAAGTCCTTACCCCCTCACGGTTGCTGAGAATAGGTCCATGAGGGAGTATATTGCCGAGTCCCTTAAGAGTGGCATCATTCGACCCTCTAAATCTCCTGTGGCATCAGGTTTTTTTTCGTTCCTAAGAAGGATTCCACTCTAAGACCTTGTATCGATTATCGGACCCTTAATCAGGCAACTCGTAGGATGGCCTATCCTCTTCCCTTAATACCCTCGGCTCTGGAAAGACTAAGGGGGGCCACCATCTTTACTAAGTTAGACCTACGCAATGCGTACAATTTGGTTCGCATTCGGGAAGGGGATGAATGGAAGACTTCGTTTGTTACATCTTCGGGGCAATAATACGAATATTTAGTTATGCCGTTTGGTCTCACTAATGCTCCTGGCATTTTCCAATCGTTTATTAATGAGGTCTTAGGGGATTTTCTGGAGGACTTTGTGTTGGTTTATTTGGATGATATTCTCATTTTCTCTAAGGACTTAACCACCCATCGTCATCATGTGGCTACTGTTCTTCGTAGCCTTTTGCATAATCAGCTTTTCGTGCGTGCAGATAAGTGTGAGTTCCACCGGGAAAGCATTTCCTTCTTAGGTTTCGTTCTGTCAGCCAAGGGGCTTATGATGGATCCCAGTAAGGTTAAGGCCATTCTGGAATGGCTAGTGCCCTCCTCCATCCGAGATTTGCAGCGTTTTTTAGGATTTGCGAATTTTTATCGAAAATTCATCAGATCTTTTAGTTCTTTTAGTTCAGATCTTATCGGGGCGGGTTAGCTCAGTGGTTAGGGTGTTGGGCTATCAATCTGAAGGTTGGGGGTTCAAATCCCAGGTCCACTGAAGTTACCAGTGTGGGTCCTTGAGCAAGGCCCTTAACCCTCATTGCTCCAGGGATGTTGTGATTAACCCTGTGCTCACCTTGTAAGTCGCTTTGGATAAAAGCGTCTGCTAAATGACCCAATTTATTTATTTATTTTTATTTAGTTCCTTGGCTATCCCTCTTACCAACCTGCTTCGGGGAGGATCGCGACAGCTGAAATGGAATGCTGAGGCGGATAGGGCATTCAGGGAGCTCAAGACGAGGTTTAGCTTGGCTCCCCTTTTAGCTCATCCGGACCCAGATTCTCAATTCTTTGTTGAGGTTGATGCTTCTTCCACTGGGGTAGGGGCGGTTTTGTCCCAGGGTTCTCGTGGTTCCGTTCGCCATCCGGTAGCCTTTTTGTCCCGTAAATTGTCACCAGCAGAGCGTAATTATGGTATTGGGGATAAGGAGTTATTGGCCATTAAGATCACTTTGGAGGAGTGGCGTCATTGGCCTATGGGGGCCAACCACCCCTTTTGTGGTTATTACGGACCACAAGACCTTAAACTTAGAGTATTATAAAAGGGGCCAAACGACTTAATGCTCGTCAGTCCAGGTGGTCATTATTTTTTAATAATTTCCACTTCACCATCTCTTACCGGGCCCGGGCATCACAACCATCAGGCCGACGCTCTCTCACGGCTCCATACGGATAGTGGAGCGGAGCAGGTGGATGATTCTCCCATTTTGCCTGCTAGTTGTTTTGTTAACTCCATACACTGGGAGTTCGATCAAGAGATCGAGAGGTCTTTGCAAGGGTTTCCGGCTCCCCCGCATGTTCCGCCGGGATTAGTTTTTGTGCCTGTAGCTTTCCGTACTCGCCTTATTACTTGGGCACATTCAATCTCTTTGTTCGGGGCCATCCCGGGGTTGATCGTACCATTCAGATCTTGCGACGTAAAATACTGGTGGGAAACTCTTAACTCTGATGTTCAGCGGGTCGTTAAGTCTTGCTCTATTTGTGCTGCCTGCAAGACCCCCAAGGTGTTGCCTGCTGGTAAACTTTGTCCGTTGCCAGTTCCTTCTCGCCCTTGGTCTCATGTGGCGATTGATTTTGTTACGGATCTTCCTTCCTCTGAAGGATTTACTACGGTGGTGACTCTGATTGACCGTTTTTCCAGAGCCGTCCGTTTCTTGCCTTTGACAGCACTCCCCTCGGCTCTACAGACTGCAGAGCTTCTGTTTAAACATTTGTTTCCGATCTTCGGCATTCCGGACCGGGGTCCGCAGTTTACATCAGCGGTTTGGAGGGCATTTTTTGAAAAACTGGGTACTACTGTGAGCTTATCTTCTGGTTATCATCCTGAGAGCAATGGTCAGTGTGAGAGAGCTAACCAGGAATTGGGTAAGTTCCTACGCATCTTTGCCCTTAATCATGCTGCCGATTGGGCACGTTTCTTACCTTGGGCTGAGATTGCACAGAATTCTCTTCGCCACTCCGCCACGGGCCTGACTCCGTTTCAATGTATATTAGGGTACCAACCACCTTTTGCACTGTGGGACGCTGAACCCTCCAATTCACCTGTGGTAGATGATTGGTTTAGACGGAGTGAAAGCGTGTGGGGCCAGGTTCACCAAAGGATTGAACGTGTTCTGCAACGTAACAAATCTTTTGCTGATCGCCATAGAAGAAAGGCTCGGGTTTACTCACCAGGGGACATGGTTTGGCTAAATTCTCGGGACTTTCGATGCCGGTGGGGCTCTCGCAAACTACTTCCCCGATTTCTGGGACCTTTTAAAGTAACTTGCCAGATCAACCCGGTAACTTATCGTCTAGCCCAGTATCGTGTACATCCGGTCTTCCATACATCCCTTCTCAAGCCTTTTTTTTCTGGTCCCCTAGAATCTATCTTGCAAGAGAATAGCATTACCCAGACTTCTTCTCTTCCGGAGGTATACTCTGTTTCCTCTTTATTGGATTCTCGTCGCCGGGGCTCTACCATTCAGTATCTGGTGGACTGGGAGGGTTTTGGTCCAGAGGAGCGCAGCTGGGTTGCTGCTACTGATATTTTGGACCCCAATCTCATTTCGGACTTCCATAGCCGGCATCCTGAGAAGCCTGCGCCTCGAGGTAGGGGTCGTCCGCGTCGGCAAGGTAGGCCTTCTCTACACCCTAGGAGGGGGGGTAATGTCACATCTGTGCCCTCTGTGGGCCACCCTGGGGATCGCGTCGCGCATGCTCAGGACCGCCCTCCATCTCCAGACTTCTAACTTCCGGTTTCTCCCTACTTATAGCTTCCGTTTCCTTCTTCTCCTCGCGTTGGTTCGTGTATTACTCACCCTTCTGCTCTCGTGCTTTGGATTGTTATATTATTTCGGATTTGCGATTGAGTCCTCTCCTCGGCGGCGCTGGCGATTGCCTTCATCGCGGTCGCGCTGCTTCTATCTCGGTCTAGTACCTTTGTCAGTACCGAGCATATTGGAGAATAAACTCTCTACGTTTTGAACTCTGGACTCCGTCCCGTTCCTATGTTCCACGATCGTCACAGAATGAATGAATTCAGTTTAATATCGAAACAATTTTAAGGGTTCAGCGCCCCTTATGGACCAGCCGCCACTGCTTCTAATATGTGTTGCACTCAGTAAGATTTCTGTCCTTACTGTAAAAGCAGCATCACTGTGTCTGTGTGGCACTGTACCCCTAATCAATACAGTGCACCAGGAAAAGTTAAGTTATTTATTTATATAGTGCTTTTTACAACAGTACATTGTCACAAAGCAGCTTTACAGAATGAAAAGCCTTTAAACCCCCAAAGAGCAAGCCGAAGCAACAGTGGCAAGAAAAAACTCCCTTTTATGTTGATACTTAAGGAAGAAACCTTGGGAGGACCAAGACTCAGTGAGGGACTCATCCTCCTTGAGCAGCCAGGCAGCAACAAAAATGTAGGACAGCTATGTACAGAAATTAAACAAATGGAAAATCTAACAACTGGAAAACTATATGTGAGTCCATTAGGGGGCGTCCTGCAGGACCGCCTTGTCAGGTTCCATCCAGTATTAGTCAGCAGAGCCATGGATGAAGATCTCCAGGAAGCCGGTCACACCTCAAAAGAAACAGACAAGGAAGGCAGTTAGAGCTAATAATAAAGCACGGCATTTAATTAATAAGTAATTTATTGACACAGTGCAGCATGTGACTCCGGCATCACTGACTAGAGCAGCATAACTAAAAGAGGCAGATACTGCAGACTCCACATTGTTGAGATGGCGCCTCGGAACAGCATCATTTCAGCGCCACACCCCCCCATTAATGATGAGGTGGGTGAAGAGGTGAAACGCCAGCATACACTGATCACAGATTACCCCCCCAACACAGCCAAGCCTGAGATCTACATCTTTATCTACAGGGGATAAATTAAACACAAGATTAAATAAATGTGTTTTTAATTTATTTTTAAAGATTAATAGTGATTTAGAATCACGAACAGTAACTGGAAGGCTTTTCCAAAGTTGAGGAGCCTTGTGGGAGAACGCTCTTCCACCAGCAGTAATTTTATTTATTCTAGGAGCTAAGAGTAAACCAGCACCTTGAGATCGGAGCTCACGTGTTGGCTTGTATGATTGAATCAGCTCACTCAGATACTGTGGAGCCTGATTATGTAGAATTTTATATGTTATCAATAAAATTTTGTACTCGATACGAAACTTAACTGGTAGCCAGTGCAAGTTTGATAACACAGGACTGATATGATCAAACTTTCTGGTTTTAGTTAAAACTCTAGCTGCAGCATTTTGCACAAGTTGTAATTTATGTAATGATTTATTAGAACATCCTGTCAGAAGTGAATTACAATAATCTAACCTTGAGGTAATAAAAGCATGAATTAATTTTTCTGCATCTTGGAGGGAGGGGATATTTCTTAGCTTCGAAATGTTACGAAGGTGAAGAAATGCAATTCTAGTAATATTGCTAATGTGCTCTGTAAAGGAGAGATCTGAATAATGACACCAAGATTATTTACAGATGAACTGGGTCTAATTAAAGAGTTATCAAGGTTTAACATAGTGTTAGAAGCTTTGTTAATTTTGTCCTTGGGTCCAACTATCAGAAACTGTTTTATCAGAATTTAGCAGTAGGAAGTTTTTGACATCCATATTTTAATATCTTGGATGCAGTCCTCAAGCTTACTGACTGAACAACCATCATTAGGGTTAGCTGAAACATATAACTGTGTATCATCTGCATATGAGTGGAAACTGATTCCATGTTTACGAATAATTGATCCCAATGGAAGCATATATAATACAAATAGGAGTGGACCCAGAACTGACTCTTGTGGGACACCATATTTAACTTTAGCAAGATCAGAACATTGGTTGTTAACACAGGTGAATTGATATCAATCTGTCAGGTAGGATTTAAACCACTGGAGTGCAGATCCTCTAACACCCACAGTGTTTTCTAATCTATCAACTAAGATGTTATGGTCTATAAAAACAGTGTATATATCACAGAGGAAATGTGTGATCGTGCTGTGAGCTGCAAATAGTGTAGAACTTACACAGTCTGCCTTTTCCTGTGGAGCTGCTGCTTTAAACCCATTTAAAACTTAAAATTAACATGCAATCTGAGCTGGCATAAAATCCTAAAGTTTTATCGCAGATTAACACAATGTTTACTTGCGCAAGGTCCTTCTCAAAGCACACCATCTTAATTATGTAGTGCACAGCATGAACCATGAAATAGCAAATCCTTTACCCAAAGCATACATGAAATGTTAAACTAAGTCAACTAGCATCAATATTACACTAGTTTACAAATTCCTACAAATAACTGCTGGTTAATGATTGTTTGTACAGTAGCGCACTATGTAGGGGACATTGAGTGATTTGAGTGTTATTCTCTTCTCAGAAAGTAAATAATGCAAGCGAGTGTAGAAAGCGGTGCTGTGCACAGTGTGTAGATTAAACTGCAGCATTTCGTTCCAGACCTTCTGTGACTTTTAACTTGGTTAGAACTCTTTTAGAGACTCTCCTTTATAGAAATGTGTTAAAAGCTTTAGTTGCGATTCACCAATTGTTTTTTACGCTAAACGTTTCAGTTTAAATTATTGACGAACTGTAAAGCATTAATTAAACCATATTTAATAAATTTCTTCTATTTTGTCTCCACAGACTTCTACATTAAAAGTGAACTTGCCTTGCCTATAATGCATATATGAATAAATCAGTCAAACTAAATATTTTTCCCTCCAAAACATTTATTTTTGTTTAAAATAAATCAACTTAAGTTTAACTATTTTCTTACCCCATTTCTCTAATCTGATTTTGGTTTTATTTAATAAGTGAATAATTAAGAACAAATTATATAATACTGGGGCGGCACGGTGGCTTAGTGGTTAGAATGTTCGCCTCTAGGGATTCCCTGTTCAAATCCCCATCTGGGTGGAGTTTCCATGTTCTCCCTGTGTATGCGTGGGTTTCATCAAGGTTCTCTGGTTTCATCCCACAGTCCAAAAACATGGAACAAGTCAATTGAGTTCTCCAAATTGCCCCATATAGAGTGTGTGTTTGTGAGTGAGTGTGTGCCCAGCGATGGATTGGCGCCCTGTCCTGGGTGTATCTGCCCAGCGCCCGAAACGTTCTCCCCTGGATGGGCATGGGGAACCCCAACGCGACCCTAATAGAGGTTAAAGCGGAAGATAATGAATGAATGAATGAATTATATAATACTGAATTGTCAACTTTAGGCTTTTTTTTTTTTTTTACAGTATTTTATTATTCACACAAATAGCTCACATTGGGATGATGTCACTTCGTGTTACAAGACATCAGTGTTAAATTACCATTGATTACAAATTGGATTTTTGTACAATTTGCCCCATATAGAGTGTGCCTGTTTGAGTGAATGTGTACCCAGCGATGGATTGGCGCCCTGTCCTGGGTGTACAGTATCTGCCCAGTGCCCGAAACATTCTCCCCTGGATGGGCATTGGGAACCCCCCTGAGACCCTAATATAGGATAAAGCAAAAAATAATGAATGAATGATATCTAATTGGCTTTCCGTATGAAGTGCAATTGAAAACCCTCAAAAGCTGGTGTCTTGTGTTGCAACTTTACCGCTTTTCGTTTATTATTTCTAATGCACCAAATAACTTAAATGCTTAAAACTAAATACAAGTTAGGAAAGTAGTACAAAAGTCTTATATAGCTATTTAATTGTGATGTCACAGTTAAGTAATAGTGAAATCCAAATAAGTATTATTGATTTTTTTCATGTTAAAATATTAATAATTTAACTACGTGTTAATGGTAAAAAAAAAATTGTTAAATAATTACACTCTAATTCCATTCCATTTAAAAAGTCCATGATGGGTTTTTTAAATGTTTTTTTTTTTTTTTTTTAAGTAATTTTTTTTAATATTAAAAAAATAATAATGTGATGCTTCGCTCCTACATGTGCGTGCTTTTTATTACATGCTAGAATAGCACGTATGTGTTTTTCTCTCTCTTTCTTTCTCTTCCTACCCACCTTTACTATAGATGCTGGAGTTAATAAAGATGGATCTGCTCATCAGAAATCAGAAATCTGCTATTAGTCGAGATTCAGTTTTCAAATTTTCAAATGAAGCAATCGTCATAGCCTAGAGTCGTTCAAGGTTTGACTTATGAAAAACTATGGGAAAATTAAATTATAAATATATATTGAAATACTTTTTTTGAAAAGTATTTGTATTGAAATTGTAAAGAAAATTAAATATCAATAAATATAATATATGAATAGATATAAATATACATAATATACTGTATATAATATCATTAAAACAGCAAAAAGTGTATAGTGATATCACAATCAGCATACTTTATTAATCCCTTGGGGGAACGTGCTAACCAGTAATCCACCGTGCCGTCCGTGAAGTATATCAAGGGCAAGGCAGCTCAGTGGTTAGGGCATTGGGCTATCTGAAGGTTGGGGACTCAAATCCCAGGTCCACTAAAGTTACCAATGTGGGTCCTTGAGCAAGACCCTTAACCATCATTGCTCCAGGGATGCTGTGATTAACCCTGTGCTCACCTTGTAAGTATTGGATAAAGGCGTCTGCTAAATGACCAAATAAAATGAAATTAAAATCAAAGTAAGATTGTTTGAATCAAAAATCTGTTCTGCTGAAATACTAATAACAAAGACTAACAGTAACCAAAGGTTGTTCTACATTTTCTAATCAGTTTATTTAAAATGATGCTGTTCCCTTCAAAGTTTGACAGGCCAACCTAATAATATGTATTGAAGCGCATCTTTTAAACAGTAGGTGGCAGGCTTTCACTAAACAGGAATTCCACCTGCCAATTAACAGGAAAAGAAGAAAAAGACCTTCTTTTATTCATTCATTTTTCATTCATTCTCTTCCGCTTTATTATTTTTTTTTATTAGGGTCGCGGTGGGGTTCCCCATGCCCATCCAGGGGAGAACATCTTGGGTGCTGCGCAGATACACCCAGGACAGGGCGCCAATCCATCGCTGGGCACACACTCACTCTCACACTCTATATGGGGCAATTTGGAGAACTCAATTGACTTGATCCGTGTTTTTGGACTGTGGGAGGAAACCGGAGAACCCGGAGAAAACCCACACGGACACGGGGAGAACATGGAAACTCCACCCAGATGGGGATTCGAACCGGGAATCCCTAGGGCTGAGAGGCGAACGTGCTAACCACTATGCCACCGTGTCGCGACCTGTTGCTTTGCGGATGTTTATTTTGGTTAGGGTCTGCTTCACGCTTGTAACAGAAAGAGACAGTGTTTGATCATGTGGAGGGGGTGGGGTCTTTTGTGGTTGTGTATTACTTTGAGCCTCAAAGCATGAAAAGAAGCTATTTAGGTTGTTAAGCAGAGAGGTGTTACTCGCACAGGTCTGTGGTGGGGGCTCATAGTCTGTGATGGTTTGGATGCCTCGCCACAGGCTCTGTGCATCTCTGCTGTCTTTGAAATGGGAGGTGATTTTCTGTGTATACTCCCGTTTTGCTTTCCTGATACCTCGGGACAAGTTGGCACGTGCTCTCTTCAAACCCTCTTCATTTCTGGATCTGAAGGCCTCGTCTCTGGTCCTCAGCAGCTTGTGGACATCACCTGTCAACCAAGGTTTCTGGTTGGCCCGAGTGACGATGGTCTTTGTGTGGGTTACATCGTCTATACACTTTGTGATATAGGAGATCACAGTGTCTGTGTACTCCTCAAGATCTGTGTGGTTGTTGTTGGTGGCTGCCTGTTTAAACATGTCCTAGTCCGTTGTACCAAAGCAGTCTTGAAGCGCAAGGACGGCCCCCTCTGGCCACACTTTTATCTGTTTCTTGACAGGTTTGATTGCTTTTCCAGTTTGTATGTATGCTGGGCGTAGCAAAACAGTGGTCTGAAAGTCCAATGTGGGGGAGGGGAGTGGCTTTGTACGCTCCTTTGTGAAAGGTGTAGACCAGGTCCAAAGTGTTCTCCCCCCTTGTTGGAAAGTTAACATGTTGATGTAGTTTTGGGAAATCTGTTTTGAGCTCTGTGTGAATAAAATCTCCAGCGAGAATGATAAAACAGTCCGGATGTGCAGTTTGTTGTTCACTGATGGCCTGGTATAAGTCATTTAGTGCTGTATTTCTATCGCTGTTATTGCTGGTGGGGGGGTCTGCTACCAGTAAAATTGCAGTGAATTCTCTGGGCAGATAATTAGGACTGCATTTTATTGAATTAAACTCCACTAATGCTGAACAGTATTTGCCTACTACCGCTGTATCGCGGCACCACTCATTATGAGTGTAGACAGAGATACCGCCGCCGCGAGTCTTCCCTCCGGTTACGAGGGCTCGATCAGCCCGGTGGCATGCTCACTGCTCCAGTTGCACAGCGGAGACGGGAATGTTATCATTAAACCAAGTTTCAGTGAAAATCAGTACACAACAGTTACTCATTGTACGATTCGCTGATCTCAACAGTCGTATATGATCCATTTTATTGTCCAGTGAACGCACGTGGACTGATGGTATCACCGGACGAAAGGGGTTAGCCGTTAGCCTAGCTCGAATACCTCCGCGCTTGCCCCGCTTTAGTTCCCTTGCGCACCTTTTCCGGTGCTTCCTTCCTCGGGGAGGTGAAGTAGGAGAGTCCGATGATGAGTCAGGCCGATGTAGAGTTCCTCTAGCATTCCTGTTGCCACATCATCCAAAACGTTGCAAATGTTGTTTTTTCTGATGTTTAGTAAAGTTTGTCGGCTGTACTTGTATTCAGATGTAGACAGACGGGACAAACAAAATTATCAGACAAATGCATATTAGACGAACATAACACCGCATTGTTGGGGGAGCGAGAGGTCGCTGCGTCTACATGCGCCGCCATCTTAGATAGACCATGTTTACCATGTGTAACGGTGGTCTACCTCGGAATAAAGCGGCTGCGCATAGGCTGCAAAGTCAGGTGGACGCCCACGGCGGATCAGCAGTGGGCCACGCCCTCTGACTGCGTGGTCCGGTGGGCAGCCTTGGAGTGGGCCACGCCCTCTGGCTGCGTGGTCCGGTGGACGCCCCTGGCGGACGAGGAGTGGGCCACGCCCTCTGGCTGCGTGGTCCGGCGGGCGCCCCCTGGCTGCGTGATCCGGCGAATGCCCACGTCGGACGAGGAGTGAGCCACGGCCTCTGACTGCGTGGTCTGGTGGACGCCCACGTCGGGCGAGGAGTTGGCCCCTCTGGCTGCGTGGCATGCGGCATGCGGCCGCTGGACTTCGGGCTGGGCGGCGTGCGGCCGCTGCTGTTCGGGCTGGGCGGCGTACGGCTCCTGCTGCTCGGGCTGGGCGGCGTGAGGCCCCTGGACCTCGGGTTGGGCGTCGTGCGGCCCCTGGACCTCGGGCTGGGCGGCGTGCGGCCCCTGGACCTCGGGCTGGGCGGCGTGCAGCCCCCTGGGCTTCGGGATGGGCGGCGTGACGCCCCTGGGCTTCGGGATGGGCGGCGTGACGCCCCTGGACTTCGGGATGGGCGGCGTGACGCCCCTGGACTTCGGGATGGGCGGCGTGACGCCCCTGGACTTCGGGATGAGCGGCGTGACGCCCCTGGACTTCGGGATGGGCGGCCCCTGGACTTCGGGATGGGCGGCGTGATGCCCCTGGACTTCGGGATGGGTTCGCGCGCTGGCAGGACCTCGGTGGGCACGCATCCTGGCTGGACCTCAGCGGGTTCACACACTGGCTGGACCTTGGCGGGCACGCACGCTGGGCGGACCTCAGCGGGTTCACACCCTGGCAGGACCTTGGCGGGCACGCATGCTGGCAGGACGTTGGCGGGCACGCACGCTGGCAGGACCTTGGCAGGCACGCACGCTGGGCGGACCTCGGCGAGCACGCCCGCTGGGTGAACCTCCACCTTGGGGTCGCCATCCTGCACACAGTAGAAGTACACCCCCACCGCAATGCACAAACACAAAGACACGGACACATCTGACACAGGGAAGATGGACTGGACACACGAGACAGACGAGACAGGGGGACACACCACGCTCACGCCACATGTATTCACATTTACGGTACCGCCCCCTCGCAGCGCAACCCAGACACCGCGCGGTCCGGCGCGGGCGCGTCATGTGACTGCCCCGCAGCGCAGGTATCGCGCTCAGCAGCTGCGTCTTGGCACCGCGCCAGGGCGCTCTGCGTCTGGATCTCACCACGGGGGTTTTAACAAGCTGGACCGGAGCGTCTGTCCAGAACTCCTCAGAGTTTAGGAGGGTGCGTATGGGCAGAATATGCCCATACAGGTGTGAGTCGCCCACCTCGTCATCGGACACCTCGACCAGGTCAAGGCCTTCCTCCGCACAAAGCGCCTCATATCCATACCTCCATAGCCACTCATCATCGGAGTCATAATACTCCGTTACCTCTTTGATCGAGCCATCCTTACGGCTCCGGGACGGCGGGCTGCGCATAGCGGCGCACTCGCGGACACGGCGGAACATGCCGCGAGTACAAGGTTATACGGCCCCCGCAAAGAAAAATTTAGAAAATCGCTTACCTGGGCTCTGGACTCCCCAAATTGCCTGGCTGGTCGTTCTGTCACGGTGGTCTACCTCGGAATAAAGCGGCTGCACATAGGAAGCGCAGAGCCGTCGCGTTTTAACGCGCTGAAGGGACCCAGGCACGCAGGTAGCAGAAGAACGAGTTTATTTAAAGGTGCAGTAGCACCAAAAACATGAGGTACGGACAGACTAGTGACATCAAACAACGACCAGCCCCGAGGACGAGAAACAACGGAAATAAATACAAAAAGACACCCGACCACGTGCACAAGACAAACCAATGACAATAAGGAGTTAATTAACTAAACTAATGACCAATGAACGTTAATTAACTCAACCGAAAGGAACGAAAGGTGCCCTAGGCACCTGTTACACCATGTTTATAGACGACATCTATTGCCGGAATCAGGAGTTATCCACACGCTATGAACTCTTTCTTTTAAATTTCTATAGCGAGTGGTAGGGGTGTAAATCTCTCAGTGTCTGGCGATTCAATTCAATTCAGATTTTTGAGTTCACGAGTTCATTTCAATAACAATTTTTTTAGAGCAGTATTAGGTTAGCTTGGCCTCCTGGCGTTCTCTTACTTAAAAAACTTCTACATCTATCAATGAACAAAAATTTACCATAGTGCATTAACCTTTTATCGAAACTAAAATACAGATTTTACAGTCATAGTGTTAGACTCACTTGCCTAACCCAGAAATCGGCTGCGCGGAGTAATGCGCAACGCCGAAGCGCCTGAAAACGCTAATACGGAATGGCTGTGCGGAGTAATGCACAGCGCCGAAACGTCTGAAAGCGCTGAAGAGAGTTCGGACACACCAGGTAAAACAAAAAGTGAATTTATTAATTAAAAGGTGTAGGGACACCAAACACAAAAGAAACAAAAAATTCTTCAAAGAATCGCGATTCGTAGTCCTGGCGATTCAGAATCGATTCAAAATGCCCAAGAATCGATAAAAAAATGCATTTAAGTTTTATTTTTCACACCCCCTCCCGACCGTATTACGTATCCGCTCGGCCACCGTACAGCAAGCTTGTTAACCAGCTAGCGAGTGGCGATGAATATTAAAGCAGACCAAGCCTCTGTATGAATACATGGACTCATAAGAAACAGGCTCATAAGGTACAAACGGAACGCCTGGATGCCTGGTAGTCACAAGCTATTAGATATTTAAAAGCAAATCAGGAACAACATTGCTTTACCTCGACTTCAACACAGAAGAAGAAATACAATACAAAGTCTGTGGGAAATACGTTTTTTCGCTGTGGAGGAATATTTCAAAAGACATTTTTCTGCCTATAGGAGGGAACATGAGTACATCCACCGAAGGGAAGAAAAATGTTCCAACATACCGTGTGAAAGGAGTTTCTCATAACTGTTGTCTTCTAAGACACCAGGGTGTCTGGAAAACCCTGGAAAGGTTTTTACTCAAAATCATCATCTTAAACAACACCAGCACATTCACACTGGAGAAAAGTCCTATTCCAGTTTAAATGTGGCAACAGGTTTTCGCAAAGTCATCATCTTAAAGAACACCAGCGTATTCATACAGTAGAAAAATCCTATTCCTGCTTACAGTGTGGAAAGAGCTTTACTAATCAGATTTATCTGAAGCAACACCTGCGCATTCATACAGGACTAAAACCATACATGTGCTCCCAGTGTGGAAAGAGTTTTACTCACCAGAGTAATTTTATAGTGCATCAGCACTATATTCACACAGGAGAGAAACCCTGTGAGAAGAGCTTTACTAATCACCATGCAACACGTGTACGTTCATACTGGACAAAAACCCTATTCCTGCTGTAAAGAGTTTCACTAATCAGAGTAGCCTTCTAGTGCATCAGTGTATTCACTGGAGAAATGCCATATTTTTGCTCATGGTGTGAAAAGCGTTTTAGAAAACAGAGTCGACTTGCGCAACATCTGCACATTCATACAGGAGTCAAACCATATATGTGCTCACAGCATGGAAAACAATTTACTCAGCGGACTAGTCTTCAACTGCATCAGCGTTTCCACCCGGGAAAAAAAACCATATTCCTGCACACAGTGTGGAAAGAGTTTTTCTCTGAAAGATGGATTAACCCTACACTAGCACGTTCACACAGGAAAAGGAACTCATTCAAGCTCATGGTAGCCAGGTTTTCAGGTGTATACATTCATCTATCTGCAAAATTCTTCTTGCCAGTAACCCAACTACTTGCCCCCTTGATTCCATCTTACCTTCTTCAAACCATCGCCTCCTCCATCACACCAGCACTCCCACACATCATTAACATTGTTTCAAACAGGCCATAGTCAAACCTCTACTCAAAATTCCTATGCTCAACCCAAATTTGGTCAAGAGCTACAGACCTGTATCACTTTTACCTTTCCTGTCTAAAACATTTGAACGGGTGGTATCTACACAGGTCTCCAAGTTTCTTAATCAGAACAATCTCCTTGATCCCAATCAGTCCGGTTTTAGGTGTGGTCACTCCACTGAAACAGCATTGCTCTCTGTGATTTATTCACTTAAACCTGCCAAAGCTAAATCTCAATCCTCGGTCCTCATTCTGCTAGATTTTTCTGCAGTTTTTGATTCAGTAAATCATCAGATTCTACTGTCCACTCTATCTGAATTAGGCTTTTCTGATATGACACTTGAATAGTTTCGATCCTATCTGATTCGATCTGATCTGAAGGCAGAACTTTCAAAGTATCATGGAATGGGGAGATCTCTAACTCTTACCAAGTATGCACTGGTGTTCCTCAGGGCTCTGTACTTGGTCCTCTCCTCTTCTCACTATACATGACATCACTGAGCACAGTCATTCAGGCACATGGTTTATCTTACCACTGCTATGCTGATGACACTCAGCTTCATTTGTCTTTACCCCTGACAACACCACGATCGCAAATCTGCCTGCCTCACCGACATATCTGTTTGGATGAAGGCAGAATCACTAGGCAGTTTTAAGAAACTACTGAAGACGCATCTTTTTAACAAATACCTGTTCTAAAAAAAGAAAAAAAAAGGGGGGGGGGGGGGGAGGATCAAATAACAATCAGGATTGATGATTTTACAGTGTAATTGGTTTCTTCATAACTACTGACTTGTGATGTTCTCATTTGTAAGTCGTTTGGATAAAAGCGTCTGTTAAATGAGTAAATGTAAATGTATTCTATCCATTATTTACTCGGTCGTTTAATTTAATAATCAATCAATCTGTATCTTGAGGTTTAATGTTTTTTTACTTTTACACTCTCTATATGGGGTTACTTTTATTTAATATTATATTTCCAAAATCAATGTATTTTTAATCTATAAATGTATAAATATACATTGTTAATTTGCGAGGCTTCGAGGTGAAAATCCTCAAAGTAGTGGCATGATACAGATTTTAGTAGTTATATATTTTTAAGGTTTTAAAAACCCTTCTCACTCACTTATTAAACACATCTGTCAAAAAGACTGGTAAAAACAAAAGCAGAACAAACTCCACAACATCCACCCAAACATTTTGGACATTTTTAACAAAACTAAATCAGAGACTAATAATAAAATTTCTAGAAAATGCAAAACTGATAAGTCACATCTGAAATAAACCACCTTTAAAAAACAAAATACATAAAAAAATGATAATATAAATACCACTACCAATAATTTATGTTTTTTAATTCATGCATTTATGCCATGAAAAACACTAATAATGAATTTATATATATATATATATATATATATATATATATATATATATATATATATATATATATATACAGTATATATACTGTGAGAAATCCCGTGTCTGCGTCTGTCTCTCCGTCACGCTCTGCCGCTCGCTCTCTTAGCCCCGCCTTCTAGTTCCGCTTTCGCTCCGTCACCAGGTGAGGCTAATTTGTTTGATGGGTCGTTTATCTTATTTAAGCTCTGTCTTCACACGGGACGAACGCGAAGTATTGTCCCTGCTTGCATACATACCGAGCGATTATTTGGCTTCTGTTCTCAATCTGTTCTCTCTACTTTGTGTCCTGTGGTGTATCTGGTCTCGGTGAGTGCGCGTCTGTTTGTGTTAGCTGTGTGTTAGCATCTGCGCTCTCACCTCTGTGTTTAGGTTAGTCTCTGTCGTTGCATGAGTGAACGTCCGTGTTTTTCTGTGATCGCTCCCTGTGTTTTGTCTAATCCTCTTTCTGTTTTCAGTGTTCATCCTGTCCCTAGAATCCTGCATCCCGGGAGCGATCATTGTCTCTGTCCGTCCGCTCAGGTGGTTCGGCTTCGGCCGGTTGGGGCGGAGTTCGCGCTCACCCTAGCTCGCTCCGTGAGGGCATCCGTGTCTCAGTGTTCACCCAGTATACTAACGGTTCCGATCTGTTTATTAACACGCTCTCTCTCGGTGAACTAACATGGTTTTCTTCCCTGTGTATTAACCCTCTCGCTGTCTCCCCGTCCCTTGTTTGTTGCAGTTCCTTCCTGAGCCGCTCGTCGTCCTGTGTAGTTCACCGTACCTCTCTGAACACTTTCTCCACGCTTTCTTCCTTCAGGTTTTTGGATAACACTCTCGTTGACACACCTGTTCTTTCTATCGTAGGGTTTGTTATTTTGTCTACTCTAGACAACCTCACGAGTCCTTTCCGTTTTTCTTCACGCATAGCCAGTTCTCTTACTACAGCGTTATGATTATTGTGTGCTTTGTTTTATTTGGTTATTGGTTTTGCTCGGTGTTGTGCTCTGCCCAGTCCTCCGTCCAGGTTCCACACCCCGGCCTGGGTCCAGTTGGCAACACTCCCCTCGACCACGCCTCCTCCTGCACCACCCTACCTCTGCCTTGCTTATTAATAAACCTGCTTTGTTCTGCATCCACGTCTCCAGACCAATCCTTACAGCCACTTTGTGACATATACATACATATATGACCAAGTACAAGTAAAAGTGCTGACATATCCTAGCTTTTAGTGTTCTTATATAACATCCATCACTTTACATTATGCTTACTTATGCTTATGCTTATTGTGTATATGTATATTTTTTGTTATATGTTGCCTATATGTTCAAAATGAATTCTTTAGAGTGTAAGTCCCAACACAAGAATTTCAATGTACATATGTCTTGACTTGTAGTTTCTATGACAAAGAAACTTGAAACTAATATTCTGGATAATGCTGGTTATGATCTAAAGTAGCCTCTACTGGGTAAGCTATATTTGTAATCATTTTGGCATCTCATCGTATGTTAAAAGGAAGGGTTTCATTTAGTAGAGTTGAATGTTTTTAATAAAGATTCAAAAACATAAACTATTCTACTAGAAAATCAAGAAAAGTATTAATAATTAATTGAGTACTTGGGGGGGGGGTAACTTTCAGGGATATTTAAGGGATAAAGTCCACCATTCACATGTATTGCATGTATTGCATTGCACACGCCCCCTTCCCCTATTGATTATTGTCATAAACATTATAAACACTATAAAAGAACTAATGTGATTCATAAATGCAATTATTGAAAACAAAAATGCTAATAAATAAATGCTCCAAATTACCCCATATAATGTGTGTTTGTGTGTGTGTCTGTGTGAGTGAGTGTGTGCCTAGCGGTAGATTGTCACCTGTCCTGGGTGTGTCTGCCCAGCACCCGAAACGTTCTTTCTTGGATGGGCATAGGGAACCCCCTCACGACCCTAGTAGAGGCTTAAGCAGAAGATAATTGATGAATGGATGGCTGCTCTAAATTGTCCTATAGTCTGTGTCCCCAGGCCCAGTAGAGGGTGAGGGTTGTGTCAGGAAGTGCATCCAGCGTAAAACACTGGCCAAGTCTTAAATGCGAGTTCATTGCTGTAGCGACCCCTGAATAATAAAGGGTAAAAATGCCTGAAGAAGAAAATTGTTGGACAGCATGGGGGTGTAGTGAATAGCACGTCCATCTCTCAGCGCTGGCTATCTATTTGCGACTACCAGTCTGAGAGGAGTTTCCATGTTCTTGCTGTGTCCCCACTTTCAAAAAATGGAATTTGGGTTCTAAATTGCCCCTATCTAAATTGTCTCTATGTAGTGTGTCTGCCCAGAACCCAAACGTTTTCCCCTGAATGGGCATGGGCAAATTTTTACTTGTGTAATTTGTACATTATCTCAACCTTTTATATTCAAACTAAATATTCAAATGAGAGGTAAATATTGCTCTTTAAAATGATGTCATTTATAAATTTAATTAATAAAAAAAATTAAGCGGGCTTAATGCATACAGGTACTTTATATTTTAGGGTTCTGCTTTGTCACCATGTATTCACAAGAATATGGTAACTCCTCAATTAGGAAAATCCATGCTCACAGCAGAATGTTCAACACTGATAAAAAATCCATCCATCCATTATTTCCCACTTTATCCTCTAGTAGGGTGCTGGGCAGATCCATCGATGGGCACACACTCACTCACATAAACACACTCAATATGGGTTATTTTGGAGAATTCACTTGACCTTGATCCATGATTTTGGACTGTGGGAGGAAACCGGAGAACCTGGAGGAAACCCACGTGGACACGGGGAGAACATGGAAACTGTTGATTGGGATTTGAACCAGGAATCCCTAGCGCTAAACGGCGAACATGCTAACCACTAAGCCACCGTACCCTTGATAAAAAATCTAGAAGCACAAAACACTACCAGAAGCCATCAACACACAAAGGCAGCAGGAACCTTATTTGGTACAGCATCATCCTCAAGTACTCTTTTTGTGATATTTTTTCCATTCTACTGAGAAGTAAAAGTTAAAATGATTTACAAAACCCTTGAACATGTTCTTTGACCATCATTTGTGTTTATTCTTTCAGGTGGGGGTCTGTGGGATTTATTGGACAGCCATGTCAAACAAACAAGGCTAGTCAGAAATACCACAGCAGATTCCACTTTTGAGGTTCAAAGATACCTGACTGACCCAATTGTTCCATGGTCAGAGGATCCATTAAGGTTCTGCTCATTACATAAGACTGTATATTCCCACCTCTATCAGCTTGCACGGGAAATTTTATGTACACCAAAAAACAGATTTCCAGAAAGTTTTTAATTGGCAGTCATCCTTCGACTTACAGACTCCAGCAAGGATAAGGAGCCCCAAATACGCATCTAAATGTGTTTTGTCCAGCTCCTTCAATTTCTCCCCAAAATCACACCTCCCTTCTAGATTAGTCATTTCCAGAATGATTTTCTGTATTGAATCTGGCATGGGGCGGCACAGTGGCTTAGTGGTTAGCACGTTCGCCTCTCAGTGCTAGGGATTCCCGGTTCGAATCTCCATCTGGGTGGAGTTTCCATGTTCTCCCCGTGTCCACCTGGGTTTCCTCGGGGTTCTCTGCTTTCCTCCCACAGTACAAAAACATGGATCAAGTCAATTGAATTTTCCAAATTGTCCCATATAGATTGTGTCTGTGTGAGTGAGTGTGTGCCCAGTGATGGATTAGCGCCCTGTCCTGGGTGTATCTGCCCAGCGCCCGAAACGTTCTCCCCTGGATGGGCATGGGGAACCCCACCGCGAGCCTAATAGAGGATAAAGTGGGAGATAATGAATGAATGAATGAATCTGGCATGACCAGCTTAAAAGCTGACTTGATATTAGTCACACAACCCACTGCCATTCTAATGAGCTCTGGCACTGTCTTTATTATGTTTTCTGCAGACTGTTTTGCCTAACACATATTTGGGGAGGAAGTCTACTGTATTTCAGCAATTTTTAACATCATTGTCTTGCTTGGAGGAATGGGAATAGCAATTCCCTAATCTGGTTCAAAATATGATTCATCGAAATCAGAATTTAGCTCAAGATTGTCTTCACCTTCACACACATCCTCCTCTATTTTACTGTCATGATCAATGATGACTTCCAAAGCCTCCTGAACTGTCATCCTTTTACTTCAGCTGCTCATTTTGTAATGGTCTGACTGACGGAATGCAATGTTGTAAAGAGTCCCCATGCAGAGAATCCTTTATATTTTGACCCTCCCCTGTTGAATGCCCACTGAATGTAGGTGAAGTTTTCCCACGAGAACAAACTTTTCAGACAAATTTTACCCCCAGTTTGACTGCTGGGCCAAATTGACTGGAATAGTATCTTTGTGATATGAACATGCAGGGGGTGGTCACAAATTTGTGAGATGAACCATTTTCATATTATACGTTGATTACACTAAACAAGGCAAGCAGAAGACGTTTCATACTAAATCATTTAAGTTCTGTACGCTTTTATTAACGAGGTCCTTTCTTATTGTATTACACTGCCATCTAGTGGTAATAACTGTACAGCAGAGCACTTATCAATACTAATTGATCGGGAGTGAATCCTTAGATAGGCTGTTCTGTGCGGAACCAGAACCGTCATCTTCACTTTATAGTTTACAGAGCGATCACAAATCAGTGTTTATTTTAATTGCCAAAAACTCATCATCATTTAAATGAACCTTTAATCAACGTTAAACTGAAGTCACTTGGTTTAAAACGATGCATGAAGAGTCACTGCGCATGCCTCATTTTCAGCAGGTAGAACACCGACTGAAGAGTGAAACTGAAATCATTTGATGAAGAAGGAAAATGAAGTCGATCTGAAGAAAAGACGGTGAGTTTATTCATCAAAACGCAAAATATAAATCTGTACCCGGATGTAGAGGCGTTTCTAGTGTTTGTAAATGTAAATGAAACATATTTTTCTGCTTAAAAACATATTTTTCTGCTTATAAAAATGACGTGTTTTCAGGTGAAATCTGTTCACTTTAATATGTTTGCATTATCCTCCACCTGAAGCAGACTGATTTAAATTTATGAACTACAAATTACTCAATAAATTATTCAAATGTTGGCATTCATTAATAATACAAATAAACGTGTGTTTATTTTATCTACTTTTTGATATTTTATATTAATAATAATAAAATTTAAAGAAACAGTTTTTAAAAATTTGTTTGGATTTGTGACGTTTAAAAGATAAAAGTCTTGTTTACTATAAAACTGAAGCACAATAATCTGTTGGTTGTTGATCAACACCACCATAATGATGTGTTCAGGGTTAAACATCTGAAAATATTTACTTTATTAGCAAATAAAAACAAAATGTAAACAAATATTCAAATTGCACTGATATACAGACTTTTAGGAGCAAATGATTGGAGTTTTGTTTAACATTAGGATATTTGTATTTTTTATATCCTTACTATCCTTATTTATGTGATTAATTAATGAAGTAACTTGAAGAAATGTAATGTAACATGAATGATAACATGTAAATAAAGACTGATCTGTTAATGTGTCAGGTAAGAATTTAAACTAATGATTAAATCAGAGTCTTTATTTTTTTAATCAATCTGATGTATAGATATAAAAGCTCTCAGATGTTTAATGCAAAAAGTCTGCAAAAAGCTGGTGTCTGCGTGGTGGTTTCTTGTTCATTGTTGGTTTGGTTTTTATTTGTCCTGCACTTGTTTCTGGTGAAGCTGTTCATAGTTTGGTTGTTTTTGGTCAGTATAAACACTAAGTTTTCAGGGTGTGTTCTGGTTAGATATGTTTCTGTATCTTTGTACTTGTGCAACTTGTTTATCAGGTTGTGCTTCATAGTTCACCTTCATTAAATATTATCTCTACTTCATTAAATATTATCTCTACAAACTTTCAAACGCTACAACTTCACTGTCTTCAGTATTATTGTTAGTGTTTGATGATGTGGTATTAAATCACAGTGGAACCACTATAAATACAATAAATACTGTGCAAACTGTAGATCTAATCCATTAAAAATGATAACCAGGAGAATCAACACATTCTTCAGAACTTCAGACATCAATGAATACACAGAACTAAATGCTCATTACGCTCGTTTACAACTCCTCCCCTCCCCTACGTCAAACAACTCCTCCCCTGCTTCTAAACTCCCAGTAGATCAGGAGAGCTACTCCCTCACCATCTCCACGTCTGAGGTCGTTAGATGCTTCAAGTCCATCAATCCATGCAAAGCAACTGGTCCTGATGGTGTCCACAGTCGGGTTCTTAGAGCATGTGCCAGCCAGCTCACAGGGGTCATCACTGACATTTTCAACTTCTCTCTGAGTCTGTCAGTCACATGCTTTAAAAAAATGACGATTGTCCCGGCTCCGAAGACTGCAGCCATCTCCTGCCTGAATGACTACCGACATGTCGCACTCACATCAGCAGCTAGGAAAGTGCTTCGAGAGGCTAGTCAAGTCACACATCTGCTCCACACTTCCCACCACCTTGGACTCTCAAGTTCGCATACCGTCCCAACAGATCCACAGACGACGCCATTGCACTGACCGTTCACACTGCACTCACACACCTGGACAAAAAGAACACTTATGTTAGAATGCTGTTCCTAGATTACAGCTCAGCATTCAACACCATCATCCCGGCCAAACTCATTCCGAAACTCATAGACCTGGGCTTAAACACACATCTCTGCAACTGGATACTGGACTTCCTGACGAGCAGACCCCAGGTGGTGAGAGTAGGAAACAGCTTTTCCTCCACTCTGACTCTGAGCACTGGGGCCCCCCAGTGGTGTGTACTAAGCCCCCTCCTGTACTCCCTGTACACACATGACTGTGCTGCCAGACATACGTCAAACATCTTCTTCAAGTTTGCTGATGACACGACAGTCCTAGGCCTTATCACCGACGGCGATGAGAAGGCCTACAGAGACGAGATCTGCACTCTGTCACAGTGGAGCTCTGAGAACCATCTCTGTCTCAATGTCAGCAAAACCAAGGAGATCATCGTGGACTACAGGAAGTAGGAGAAGGGGAGTCACGCTCCTCTTTACATCAACGGAGCCGCAGTGGAAAGAGTCAGCAGTGTGAGGTTTCTTTCACCTGGTTCCTTCACATCAGCACTGCTGTGAAAACTGCACGTCAGCGCCTCTTCTTCCTGAGGAGGGTTAAGAAATTCGGTCTCCAACCCCTTATCCTCACCAACTTCTACAGGTGCACCATCAACAAGCATGTAGAGTGTATATCCTGATGCCTCACCTTAAGAATTTATATGTGCACATGTCCCAACATGTAGCACAAATGACAAATAAACTTGAAACTAAATAATTAAGCTAGTTTCTGTTTTACTAAATCATAGCCTTATAAAGAGGAGTTCAAATAATATTGGTGAAATGAATCCCTTTACAAAATACTGAATAGATTATTAGCTATAAAAAAACATAAAAAATATATGTGAGAAAATGGATTAAACCAAATTTGAAAACCTTCTAGGCATCAGAAGGTATCGGGTGTTTTTATGTTCTGAGTTATGAAGTACTGGACATGTTACCACTGTTTCATGATAATGAGGTGTTTATGAAAAGTGAGGATGCTCGACAGTCGATTAACCGATTAACTCCACACAACTCCAACCATTCATTCAACATAACATATAAACTGAGTACTGAACTCTGCTACATTAAGAATTGGACATGCAGTGCTCTCCTCAACTGTTGCACTAACCATAATCACTGGTTATTAGTAACCATTTTCTTAAGCTTAGGGTGTATTTAATGTTTAATGTATGTATGTATGTGATGTAATGTGTGTAAATGTTTGCACCATGTGTTTAAGGAAAATGCAATTTCATCACTGTGTATGTCCTGTACATACATCCTGTGCAGCTTTGAGAATAAAGTTGACTTTAACCTTGAAAGGTTGAAGACTGTTTATAATTATTTTGATTATACCGTTGATGTTCTACAGTGTTTCTCTACATGTGTGTTCAGATTCTAATCTGTAGAAGGAAAGATGAACTCCAAAATGAGTCTCTCTGATAAACTGAACACCAAAAAAGAGGAGAGGTGAGAGACACATGTTCTCTGGTTCAACAGCTCTGATTAGATCAGTTCACAGACTTTATCAGGAAAAAGATGGAGATCTGAAATGTTTATGTAATGATTGATGTTCTTTAGTCTGATTCAGGGTGAGAGATCAGATTCACCTGAACCCAGCTGTGTCTCCATGAAGAGTGATTGGTCCATGCGCACTCCAACAGCTTTTAAACATGGAGACAGTTCTCCTGATCTGAGGTCAGTATAGTTATATACAGGTATTTGTTTCTCACAGAATCAACTGTTAAAAGTAATGAATTAATGAAATAGGGCGGCACAGTGGCTTAGTGGTTAGCACGTTCACCTATCAGTGCTAGGGATTTCCGGTTCGAATCCCCATCTGTGTGGAGTTTCCATGTTCTCCCCGTGTCTGCGTGGGTTTCCTCCGGGTTCTCCGGTTTCCTCCCACAGTCCAAAAACATGGATCAAGTCAATTGAATTCTCAAAATTGCCCCATATAGAGTGTGTCTGTGTGAGTGAGTGTGTGCCCAGCGATGGATTGGCGCCCTGTCCTGGGTCTATCTGCCCAGCCCCCGAGACGTTCTCCCCTGGATGGGCATGGGGAACCCCACCGCGACCCTAATAGAGGATAAAGCGGGAGATAATGAATGAATGAATGAATTAATGAAATAATGAGTTAGTAAATATTAAATAAATTAATGATGAAATACAGCAGTGTTTAATTGACTATATATTTATTAATTTTTTGTTTCTTTACAGAATCCAAGAGGAGAAATTAAATGTGAAGAGCATAAATCAGATGGAATCCATCTTTAAGGTTTGTACAATGTCTGGGTTTAATGCTTCCAGACATGTAATAGAATTATTGATGTTATCTCCATGTATAATGATTTAATCAGACAGGCGTTTTATCTGTAACTCTGCCTCATATAATATACTGTAATATAAAATAAACTCTACAGAGGCTAATAGAATAAATACAAAGGCAATGATTAGATCAATAATAAAAATAAATAAAATACAAAATAAGAAAGTTAAGAATTATCTAGAAAAGATTAAAAAAGAAAAAGAGTCAGACAATATTCACAATTTTCTTAATTATAAATTACTTTAAAGTAATAATTCTATACTTCCTTATTTGATTACTCCAGAGAATCATCTCCACAGCTGGATGGTTATTTTGATCATCTGATACTGTTTATTCCTAACTAGGATCTGGAGAACAAACTCATCACTCTGTTAAAGAATGAACTAAAGAAGTTCATGAAGGTTCTGAGTTCAGATTACCCATCATGCCCTGAAATGGAGTGTGAGAAAGATCTGAGTATCAGAGAAGGATTGTTGAAGATCACACTGCAGGTCCTAAAGAACATGAACCAGACAGACCTCGCCACCACACTGCAGAACAGTAAGAACCCTAAACCATAGAAGTAGTACATCACTTTAACTTTAGAGGAACTGGTTCATAGTGATCATAGATCAGTTTATCTACCATCAGTCATTCAGTAGAAGCTCATAGAGATCATCATGGCTTTAATGTTCCTGCTCATATCAATATTAATGTTTCTAATGTGTTCATTTATCATGCAGTAAAATATTGATCATGTTCTTCTGTTTATTAGAGATGATTTCTGTGTATCAGAAAAAATTCAAACAAAAACTGAGAGCTAAATATAAAAGAATTAATGAAGGAACCTCACAGTCTGGAAGTTCGGCACTTCTGAATGAGATCTACACAGAGCTGTACATCACAGAGGGGTGGAGTGGAGAGATCAATCAAGAACATGAGGTTAAACAGATTGAAGCAGCATCCAGAAGACCAGCAACTCAGGAGATCCCCATCAGATGTAGTGACCTGTTCATAGAGCCAGCCATCAGAACTGTACTGACTAAAGGAGTCGCTGGAATTGGAAAAACCATCTCAGTGCAGAAGTTCATTCTGGACTGGGCTGAAGGAAAAGAAAACCAGGACGTGACCTTCATGTTCCCACTTCCATTTAGAGAGCTGAACTTAATGAAGCAGAAGAGACTCAGTCTTATGGAACTTCTTCAGGACTTTTACCCAGAAATGAGAGAATTTCAATCAATAAACTGGGATTTCCAGAAAGTTCTGTTAATCTTTGATGGTCTGGATGAGTGTCGACTTCCTTTGAACTTCCAGAACAATCAGATCCTGTGTGATGTAACAGAATCATCTTCAGTAGATGTTCTGCTGACCAACCTCATCAAAGGGAGCCTGCTTCTACCTGCTCGTATCTGGATCACCTCTCGACCAGGAGCAACCAATCAGATTCCTCCTGAGTATGTAGATCAAGTAACAGAGGTGCAAGGATTCAGTGATCCTCAGAAAGAGGAATACTTCAGGAAGAAGATCAAAGATCACAGTCTGTCTTCTAAAATCATCTCCCACATCAAGTCTTCAAGAAGTTTGTACATCATGTGTCACATCCCGGTCTTCTGCTGGATTACAGCCTCTGTTTTAGAGAGAATGCTGGGTGGAGCACAAGGTGGAGAAGTTCCCAAAAATCTGACTCAAATGTTCACCCACTTCTTGATCGTTCAGATCAAACACAAGAACCAAAAGTACCAGGAGAACCATGAGCTGGATCTTCAGCAGATAAGAGAGAGTATTCTGACTCTGGGAAAACTTGCTTTCCAACAGCTGGAAAAAGGAAACCTGATATTCTATGAGGAAGATCTGAGAGAGTGTGGGATTGAGATTACAGAAGCAGCAGTGTACTCAGGTGTCTGCACCCAGATCTTCAGACAAGAACCTGAACTTCACCTAGGGAAGGTCTTCAGTTTTATACATCTGAGTGTTCAGGAGTTTTTAGCTGCTTTGTTTACATTTCTCTGTTTCATCAACAAAAAAGTAGCAGAACCACAGACCTCTGATCTATCTGATCTGTTCAACAAGTCCACCATGTCTGAGTTCCTGAAGAGTGCCGTGAACAAGACCTTACAGAGTCAGACTGGACACCTGGATCTTTTCCTTCGCTTCCTTCTGGGCCTCTCACTGGAGTCCAATCAGAACCTCTTACAAGAACTACTGCCACAGACAGGAAGTAGTTCCTACATTAAACACGAAACAGTGCAGTACATCAAAGAGAAGATCAATGAGAACCTATCTCCAGAGAAATCCATCAATCTGTTCCACTGTCTGAATGAACTGAAGGATGAGTCTCTAGTACAGGAAGTTCAAACTTACCTAAAGAAAGGGGGTTACAGGTGTCTCGGAGGAGTTCGTCTGTCTCCTGCTCAGTGGTCAGCTCTGGTGTTTGTGTTACTGAACTCAGATCAGCAACTGAATGAGTTTGATTTGAGGAAATATTATCCATCAAATGAATGTTTATTGAAACTGCTGCCAGTGGTGGAAGCTTCCAGAACAGCACAGTGAGTTTGATTTATTTCATAGAATATATTAGAACTGTACAGTTCTGAAAAATCGATCAGAACCTTCTGACCAATCAGAATGCAAAATCGACTTTTATGGTACAGCACTAAAAGTAGGAAGTGCCAATTGCCCACACACAGGAGTTTTAAGGAGACAGTATACTATTTACTGGCCATTGCACAATATAACAAAAACTCTAATACAGAAAAATATGTATTTAAAAAATAAACTTGTAATACAGTGAAAGTGTGATTAGTGTTCAGCGATATGCTTGATATGATAAAGGTCCTAGTTTTCAAGTATTTCATAAAAGTGCTAGACTGTAAAAAAAAAAAAATCTGACAGTTTAAACTCCAGACTGAAAAATCTGAACCTGAGTGACAATAACCTACAGAATTCAGAGGTGAAGCTTCTCTCTGATTAACTGAAGAACTTTCACAGTGTGTAGATATCATTCTATCATTGTGTGTGTTTGATTGTTTTATTATCAGGATGTCCATTTATAGAATGCCCTGCTGTACAAGTTTCACTTCATCAACAACATTATAGATTTATTATAAGATGATGACATTCACACACAGTATCATTTTAAATAATTTTATATGTTAACACTTTTATTAGTTTATATTAATGTAATAAACAATATTCATGTCTTACATTTATTACACATGGTATTTATAGAGGCCTGTGTGTGTGTGGGTGTGTGTTTCAGGTTGTGTGATTGTAATCTATCAGGTGAAAGTTGTTCAGTTCTGTCCTCAGTTCTCAGTTTAAACTCCAGTCTAAAAAATCTGAACCTAAGTTACAATAAACTGGAGGATTTAGGAGTGAAGCTTCTCTCTGATGGACTGAAGAATCCACACTGTAAACTGGAGAAACTGCAGTAAGTTCATCACTTTCTCACTGCACTTTCACTAAATTACTATTACACAATATAGTGAAAACTCTAATACAGAAATAAATATATATTTAAAAAAAAACTACAATACAATGAAACTGTGATTAGTGCTTTGCTTCATATGCTGGTAGAGGACCTAGGTTTCAAGTATTTCATAAAAGTGCTAGACAGTAAAAACAAAACCTGACCCCCCTCCCTCCACCCATACCGAATTTGTATCGAACCATGACATCCATAGAACATTGTTCTGTGTGTATGGTGTACAGTGATGTGTGTATGCTATTGTTGGTATCATTCACAGAGTGTATATACAAGAGGCATGATATTTAACTTTGTTAATGTGTGTGTTTATTGGGGGTGTTTCAGGTTGTGTGGTTGTAATCTATCAGGTGAAAGTTGTTCAGTTCTGTCCTCGGTTCTCAATTTAAACTCCAGTCTGAGAAATCTGAACCTCAGTGACAATAACCTACAGGATTCAGGAGTGAAGCTTCTTTATGATGGACTGAAGAATCCACACTGTAAACTGGAGATACTGAAGTGAGCTCATCACTTTCTCACTGCACTCACACTAGATCAGTAAAGCACTCTTCTACATAATAATATCCATGTGCTCCTTTATTTACTGTGATTTTTGACTATTCCTTTCCTTATTGCACGCTTGTTTATTTTCATTTTCAGGTACAAGCTAAAGGGTATCAGGTAGAAGTTCCTGATTAAAACATCAGATTGCTATTTAATCAATGTTTCTCCCCACTGCATGTTTGCAGAGTTGTACCAAGCCATACACTTAGCAGTTACACATATGCTACTAAATTTCCTCTGATTTATTAATTTTCTCCTATATTTTGTTCTCCTTTATTTACACACATCTGGTAAAACCACGTTTTACGTTGTGTTACAGCCACCGCAACAATGGTGGTGTTTTTTTCATCTGAAGCTCATCCTCAAGTTAGGCTGTCGCATACATATCATTTCTCTTTATAGTTTTTATGTTTAATTTTATATACTTGTTAACTTTTTTTGTTAATTTTATTTTATTTATAATTGTTTTACCCAGTCAAACCTCTTTTAAGAACTACTGCCACAGACAGGAAGTAGTTCCTACATTAAACACGAAACACTGCAGTACATCAAAGAGAAGATCAATGAGAACCTATCTCCAGAGAAATCCATCAATCTGTTCCACTGTCTGAATGAACTGTATATTTATAATTTTTTTACCCAGTCAAACTCCTACTATTGTTGCTAGCATAGTGTTCTTAGTTTTAGCACGTGAGGTTTACATAGAGTTATCCCCGGTTAGAATCTCGGGACAAGTGTTTTTTTCCCCTTTGTCTCCAGTGTGTGGAGTCTTTTCAGCCTCAGGCAAATTAAGTTCTTATTCTAGGAACAGGAACTAAGAACCAGTTCCTGATGTGTACTAATGATCATAAATGTTCCTCTGAATTATTCTCCACCTCATGATGTCATTCTTTGTACTTCCTCATCATGGTTCACAGTTCATCCCCCCCAACACACACACATAAAGAAAGGAGAACAGAGTGGTATTGGGGATAGAAAACATATCAGTAGAGTGTTGATCATGTTTAAATAGCTTAACAGTCTGTAACAGTATTAAATTAGTGTTCTGTGAAGCTCTAGGTGAATGTTGATGTTCTGTGAAGCTCTAGGTGAATGTTGATATATGTACTCTGGGACTAAGAGTAAATGTTCCACAGTAAGTGATTAACTGATTCTCATTAAGAGGACTAGATTAAAGTGATGAGTTGTGTTTCTGAGGGAGATTCCATACTGTTAGTCCGCCTGGTTGGCTGCATCAACTTGATCTTAAAGAACAGTGATGTTCTGTTACAGATGAAGTTGGTTCATGTTCGGGCTTCAACAGTTTACATTCATAGTACATTATTCTAAATGTCTTTATGTTGTAACTGATGCTCATTTGTTCAGAGTAGAAACACCAACAATGTGTTCAAACATCAAATTTACATTTTGCAGAGCACAATAAAGTTTTAATAACACAGGAAGTGATGTAACACTCAGTAACTGATACATCTACATTTCCTTCTGACTTTATTAGAAACATTTAATTTATAATTTTATCATTTATAACATTTATTAATGACTTCATAAATATCTCAGTCCTGTTATTAATGATTACAGAACATTCTATTAATTTAGTATGATCAATATTTATTATAGTTTATTATTACAGTAATAATTAATATATCTGTGAAGTCAGCACCTTATTTAGTATTGGTCCCTACAACATACCTCTGTATATTTTAGATGAGATTAGTGATGAGTTATAATAAAGGTTACATAAATTACATATACAATAAAAGTGTGTGTGTATGTGTGTATTTCAGGTTGTGCGGTTGCAATATATCAGGTGAAAGTTGTTTAGTTCTGTCCTCAGTTCTCAGTTTGAACTCTAGTCTGAACGATCTAGACCTCAGTGACAATAACCTACAGGATTCAGGAGTGAAACTTCTCTCTGATGGACTGAAGAATCCACACTGTAAACTGGAGATACTGCAGTAAGTTCATCACTTTCTCACTGCACTTACACTAAATCACGTTTATCCCTGTAACTTCGGGAGCGGTAGCTCAGTGGTTGGGGCATTGACTATCAATCTGAAGATTGGCGGTTCAAATCCCAGGTCCACTGAAGTTACCAGTGTGGGTCCTTGAGCAAGGCCCTTAACCCTCATTGCTCCAGGGATAAAGGTGTCTGCTAAATGACCAAATGTAAATGTAACTTGGAACCTGGTAGATATTTTGTTTGACTTAATGTTTGTTTGATGTGATATTCTGGGATCTTTAAATATAAAACTCTCTCCATTGTTATTATTTGTGATGGTGTTTTTGTGAGATACAGTGATTGTGAGGTGATTTGGTAAGTTCTCTTTGTCTGTGCAGGTTGAATAATTGTGGTTTGAAAAAAGGAGGTTTTATTGCTGTGACTTCAGCTCTGAGATCAAACACCTCATCAAAGCTGAGAGAACTGAATCTGTACCACAATAAACCAGGACAATCAGGAAAGAAACTTCTCACTGATCTACAGAAGGATCCTCACTGTAACCTGAAGATACTACGGTGAGTTAAACACACATACACACACACACACACACACACACACACACACACAGGTTTTTACTCTGGTGACCACCTGATTGTGTCTGATCTGAGTTTTTCTCACCTACAGAATCTGATTTGTTCCGGTACTGAGTCAATCTGATACATGATCAAAAAGGATTATTGGAAGCAGATGAATTTGCCAGCTCAGGTGCACACCACACACACTGTTGTTGAGACCATTCCAAAAACTTGTATTATAGGTAAGTGGCAAGAGATCAACTTCAGAGATCAGCAACATTAGCGTGCCGATAGACAGTGGAGTAAGTTACAATGTAACTTACAATTTCAGTTGATTATTGACTGTTTAAACGCTTCTCATTAGATCCGGGGTGCCCACACGTTTCTGGCCCGAGATCTACTTTTCTATTGGACAGGTCATCGAGATCTACCGGGGTTAATCTCTATTTTTTAGGCTTTTATATTGGAACCTGTTTACACACATCATGTTAGTATTGTTGAATCAGTTTTTTTGAATTGCACTTTTATCAAACACATTCCAGCAAATAGCATGGCGAAAACCTGATTTTAGTTACACCCAAACACACAGTATACAGCACAAATGTACAACAATCACTAACCCATATTTCCCCAAACATCCATCCATCCATCCATTATCTTCTGCTTTATCCTCTATTAGGGTCGCTGGGGGGTTCCCCATGCCCATCCAGGGGAGAACATTTCAGGCGCAGGGCAGATACACCCAGAACAGCCAATCTATTACTGGGCACACACTCACTCACACAGACACACTCTATATGGGGCAATTTGGAGTAATCAATTGACCTTGATCCATGTTTTTGGACTGTGGGAAGAAACCAGAGAACCCGGAGGAAACCCACGTGGACACGGGGAGAACATGGAAACTCCACCCAGATTGGGATTCGAACTGGGAATCCCTAGCACTGAGAGGAGAACATGCTAACCACTAAGCCACTGTGCTGCCCTCAAACAGAACATGAACATTAATAAAAGCAAATGCATTTTGAATTTGACATTGTAAAAAATATTCACCCCCCCCACTCTAAATGAAAGTGGAACATTTTAGTTCTATTTGAGCTTCACTCGTCATTCACACATCTTGTCAATCAAATAAAGTGTAAAAACACAAACAGAAACTATCTAATGTAATGTAATGTAATGTAATGTAAATCTAATGTAGGTGATTCTCGAGGCAGTGCTTCGGATTTAGGCATGGAGGCATGGCCACGGGCTGGTTTTGGGAACAGCGAGAGAGACGGGGGGCGGGTGGGGGGTATAAGCACTTCCGATACTGTGCTGTAAAAAAAAGCGCTGATACGTAATAAACACTTTTTTTTCAAACCTCCATCGCGATCTACCTGACACCCCTTCGATCGACATATTGAGCACTTGCATTAGATGCTTTGTCATTTTCATATCCTGGTTGAGTTATTAACTGTGGATAATCAAACATGCTATTCTCTTAAAGCAACTTAAAGCTATCTAAGGTATAGTTGTGTACTTCTACAAAGTATTCCTGTATTTTTTACAGTACAGGAACCAAAGTTAGCTCTGTATTGGATTGGTAATGAAGGTTTTAGAGTCTTGTGTAAAGAAATGTAAAAGAAAAGATAATTATTAATGAATTTCCATCCAAAATACTGCGAATGTATAGTTGTATAGAAATGTTTAATGTTTTTAATCCTGGGATGGTAATGGATTGATTGTTTGTTCTTCCTATTCCAGACCATACTATTAATACTTTCCAAATTTCTAATACTTTTGTATTACGTACCTTACGGTACACGGCAAACTTGATTCTACCTACTTTACCCATGAAGCAATGTGCAAAATAAAAGTGCTGATGTGCAATATCTCGAGTCATTGTCCTTGAATTCTACTTCTAATAAAAGTCTTTACATAAATCTCCAGTGTTCTGACCGACAAATCATCAAATCATCATAGAACCTTCTACAATATGCAGTTCATCTTTCTCAAGCCAACAGAAGTTTTAATATAAACAAGAATGAAGATTTGTTTCAATACATCCTTTCACTTTCTAGTTTTATTTAGGTAGCTGTTTTGTAGATAAGATATAAATCATTGTCTTTGGGTCATAATGTAATTATGCACCTGTTACGCTTGAGCTGGGAATAAACGGGACATGTTGGATTATTTTCAACATATATTTGTGTAGGGCAGCATGTGGCTTAGTGGTTAGCATGTTCTCCTCTCAGCGCTAAGGATTCCCAGTTCGAATCCCAATCTGGTTGGAGTTTCTATGTTCTCCTCATGTCCACGTTGGCTTCCCCCAGGTTCTCTGGTTTCCTCCCACAGACATGGATCAATGTAAATTGAATAGGATTGAGACATTTTTAAAGTTCTAGGACAATATATTGTAGAAATAAGGAAACTTGCTGTAATGAATGAATAATGATTCTGTATTATTAATGGTTTGCACTATTTTTATTAATGGTTTACTACCTTAACACCTCTCGTTAAGGTGATTATCTGTAAAAATGAAATTTGCTACATATTGTGCTATGCTACATATTGTGTCAGTGTCTGTTTGAGATTTGTGTTTAATTGCTCTTTGGGCTAATTACATGCCTTAAACTCATACTGTAAATAAACCCAGACATTCATTGACCTGTTAAATAAAGACCTATCCTCTACTAAGATCCCCATGCTCATCCAGAGGAGAATGTTTCGGACGCTGCGCAGATATTCCCAGAACAGGACACCAATATATCGCTGGGCACACACTCACACAGACACACACCCAAACACACTCTATATGGGGTAATTTGAAAAACGCAATTGAACTTGATCCATGTTTTTGGACTGTGGGAGGAAACAGGAGAACCTGGAGGAAACCCATGTGGACACATGGAGAACATGGAAACTCCACCCAGATTGGGATTCGAACCGGGAATCCCTAGTGCTGAGATGAGAACATGCTAATGACTAAGCCACCGTGCCGCCCTGTGTGTGTTTGTTTATATATATTTATAGTATACACACATGTATGACTTGTATTATACAATAAACTATAGTTTATTAAACAGTTTTCAACATTATTAGATGACAAAAGTTCAAAGTGTTCTGAAAGTTCAGAATGCCCTCTTTTTCTTTCAGGTTCCATCCTTTCAATTTGTGCTTGTATGTGTATGTTTGGTTTTGTGTGTATTTGTGTGTGTGTGTGTGTGTGTGTATGTGTGTTTCTCTATCTCTCTCTCTCTCTATCTCTCTGTGTCTGTCTCACTCTGATTCAAAGTATTTTTATTGGCATGACTGTATGTACAACAATATTGCCAAAGCATTACACCAAAGAAGAAAAATAAAATAAAATAAAAGAATAATGGTAAAAATAATTAGTGAAGAAGGTAAAAGGTAAAGAGGTAAAAATAGAAATAATAAAATAAAATTAAAATATGTTATAAAATTACAATACTTCGGGTTGGGGAACGGGTACTGACTGTTGTCTGCGCTTATGCGCCGAACAGCAGTTCAAAGTACCCAGCCTTCTTGGAGTCTGTGGGGGGGTACTGGAAAGTGCTCCCCCTGGACACTTTGTAGTCTTACTGGGCATGCTCACGTGGGCAATGACAGTGAGACCTGGAGAGATGTGATTGGGAGGAACGGCCCCTCTGATCTGAACCCGAATGGTGTTCAGTTGTTGGACTCCTGTGCAAATCATGATTTGTCCATCATGAACACCATGTTCGAGCATAAGGGTGTCCATAAGTGCACATGGCGCCAGGATGCCCTAGGCTGCAGTTCAATGATCGACTTTGTAGTTGTGTCAATGGACTTGTGGCCATGTGTCTTGGACACTAGGGCAGTGCTTCTCAAATAGTGGGGCGTGCCCCCCTGGGGGGGCGCAGTGCGGTGCCTGGAGGGGCGCATAACAAGAAATCACAAAGCAAGTGATATTAAGTGCATTGAACAAACCCTCAAGAGACAACATGGAAAAATATTTTAACAGGAATGACGGAGAGAAAGGCGGAGAGAGACGAAGATAATGAGAGCAACAAAAGTCAACCGAAAGTTAAAACGAGGAAAGTGTATGTAGCGCTTGGTTTCACTGTAACTAAGGTGGGAGACGAAGAAATACCGGCGTGTCTTTTGTGTCTTTAAATGTTGGCAGCAGACAGCGTGAAATAAATGAAGGCGTCACTTAAAGACATTACACCACAATCAACCTGATAACCGCTTGAGTTTTTAATCGAAAACTGACGCATACAGCAAGCAATTATGGGGGGGCGCAAAAAGTTTTCTTCTTCCTAGGGGGGGCTTAACAGAAAATAATTGAGAATCACTGCACTAGGGTGAAGAGTGGAGCTGAGAACTGTCAACTGATCACCACCTGGTAGTGAGTTTGATCAGATGGCGGTCAGACCTGGCAGATCTAAACGTATAGTGTGGGTTTGCTGGGAACGTCTGGCAGAAGAACCCATCAGACGGATGTTCAACTCTCACCTCCGTCAGAGCTTCAACCACATTCCGGGGGACATTGAGCCTGAATGGGCCATGTTGCGTTCCTCTGTTGTTGAGGCGGCGGACAGGAGCTGTGGTCGAAAGGTAGTCGGTGCCTGTCGTGGGCACCGAACACAGTGGTGGTCACCCCGTCTAAGGGATGCCGTCAAGCTGAAGAAGGAGTCCTATCAGGCATGGTTGGCTTGTGGGACTCCAGAAGCAGCTGACTGGTACCGACAGGCCAAGCGATTTGCGGCTTCGTGCGTCGCGAAGGCAAAAACCCGGGGTGTGGGAGGAGTTTGATGAGACTTTGGAAAGTGACTTTCGGTCAGCTCCTAGAAGATTCTGGCAAACTGTCAGGCGACTCAGGAGGAGAAAGCAGTGTGCCACCAACACAGTATATAGTGGAGGGGGTGCACTGTTGACTTCGACTGGGGACGTCATTAGGCGGTGGAAGGAATACTTCAAGGACCTTCTCAATCCCACCAATATGCCCTCCGGAGAGGAGGCAGAGTCAGAGGACCCGGGAGGAGGTTTGTCCATCACTGTGGCTGAAGTCGCTAAGGTAGTCAGAGGGCTCCTTGGTGGCAGAGCTTCTGAGATGGATGAGATCCGCCCGGACTTCCTCAAAGCTCTGGATGTTGTGGGGCAGTCTTGGATGACGCACCTTTTCAAAATTGCATGGTCATCGGGGGCAGTGCCTCTGGACTGGCAGACGGGGGTGGTGGTGCCTCTTTTTAAAAAGGGGGACCGGAGGGTGTGTTCCAATTACAGGGGAATTACACTCCTCAGCCTCCCCGGCAAAGTCTATGCAGGGGTACTGGAGAAGAGAGTCCGACTGATAGTCGAACCTCGGATCCAGGAGGAGCAGTGTGGTTTTCATCCTGGTCGTGGAAGACTGGACCAGCTCTTCACTCTCTCCAGGATCCTCGAGGGTTCAAGGGAGTTTGCTCAACCAGTCTACATGTGCTTTGTAGATCTGGAGAAGGCTTTCGACCGTGTCCCTCGGGGTATTTTGTGGGAGGTGCTTCGTGAGTATGGGGTACATGGCTCCTTACTACGGACCATTCAGTTCCTGTATTTGCGAAGCAGGAGCTTGGTTTGCATGGCCGGCAGTAAGTCGGACTTGTTTCCAGTGAGGGTTGGACTCCGTCAGGGCTGTCCTTTGTTACCGGTTCTGTTCATAATTTATATAGACAGAATTTCTAGGCGCAGCCAAGGGATGGAGGGTGTCCGGTTTAGTTATCTGAGGATCACGTCGCTGCTGTTTGCAGATGATGTGGTCCTGTTAGCATCATCAGGCTGCGAACTTCAGCTCTTATTGGATCGGTTTGCATCCGAGTGTGAAGCGGCCGGGATGAAAATCAACACCTCCAAATCTGAGGCCATGGTTCTCAGTCGGAAAATGATAGAGAGTCCTCTCTGGGTCAGGGATCAGATCTTGCCTCAAGTGGAGGAGTTTAAGTATCTCGGGGTCTTGTTCACGAGTGATGGTAAGATGGAGCGTGAGATTGACCGACAGATCAACGCGGGGTCAGATGCGGACCCTATACTGGTCTGTTGTGGTAAAGAAGGAGCTGAGCCACAAGGCAAGGCTCTCGATTTACCAGTCAATCTACGTTCCGACCCTCATCTATGGTCATGAACTTAGGGTAATGACCGAAAGAGCAAGAGCGCGAATACAAGCGGCCAAAATGGGTTTTCACCGCAGGGTGGCTGGGCTCTCCCTTAGAGATAGGGTGAGAAGCTTGATCATCTGGGAGAGACTCGGAGTGGAGCCGCTACTCCTTCGCATCGAAAGGAGCCAGTTGAGGTGGTTCAGGCATCTGGTAAGGATGCCTCCTGTGTGCCTTCCTAGGTAGGTGTTCCAGGCAAGTCCAGCTGGAAGGAGACCCCGGGGAAGACCCAGGACACGCTGGAGGGATTATATCTCTCAGCTGGTCTGGAACGCCTCGGGGTTCCCCCAGGCGAGCTGGTGGAGGTGGCTGGGGCCAGGGAGGTCTGGGTCTCCCTACTTCGGTTGCTGCCCCCGCAACCCGAACCCTGGACAAGCGGAAGATAATGGATGGATGGATAGAGTGTATATTTGTGTTACCCAATGTCTCTCAGCAGGTGAAGAGCTGATACATACTGAGCATCTAGGGGTGCCACGTGAGTATAATTTGTAATTGCTCCAATTCTGTGAGTGTTTAAGGTCATTTGGTAATTTGACCACTAGGTGGTAGTATATTGTTAGAAAAACACAAAACATGCTCAGCGTTCACTTTAAAAAACCACCCGACTACGTCGCAAAATGTCCAGATTTTCAGTGCTTTTGTGTTCAATAAACGCATTTATGAATTAATCAAACCTTGTTTAAAGCACGAAGTGCATGAAACCTATTGTTTTCGTTCCGATTTTTCTTATTATACTTTTTTTTTCCTTCAGAAAAACGCAATGGGCAGACAAAACCTTAGCTGCTACAGCCACCCAACTGGAAGGTTACATCCAGATGGTGTGCATCTTCTCAGATAACAAATTCCAGACATATTCACCTATAGGTGGCGCAATAGAGCAGCAAAATGCGTTTATGCTTCTAACTTCTACCACCCACTTCTCACAGTCTTCACACTTTTTTCCAGTCTCCAAAACTCACAACAAACCAGTTTACCATTTAGATCCATAAGCTCCGTCAACATGCTGCATGCATGCTACATGCAAATTAATCTACATGTCATAATTCAAATTAATTCATCCTTCATTCAAAAATCTACAACTCAAATATGTTTCATTCAAAACTTCTACAACTTCACACACACATTCAACATGAGTCCCTCGGGAGTTCCAAGAAATTTGGTGCACTTATGTCCATAGGTGGTGCTATGACAGCTACATGTCTGTTTCTCACCGACCACACATCGAGCTCAACACACATCATCTTCTGTCCAGTCTATAACAGAATCCCAAAATGCGACTTTCTGTTCCAAAGTATATGCCCGCCATCAGCCAATCAGCTGTCAGCAGGCTTTTCACACCCTTCCTGTTGACAGATGATCATTAAACTTCAGATGCCTGTACATCTGCTCAGTCTTTACCAACCCCTTCCCCCTCCTGTTCTTCACTAATTGGCCAGAGGAGGTGCTATTTCTAAATCACTGCTAATAACTTTGACATATTTTCATCTACAGTATCATACTGCACTGTATATGCACTCATCTCATGCTCTACTACATCCTAAACATCCTTCCAAATACATGTCCATTAAAAAATGTAAACTTTTCCCGATATTTCAAAAAGTGCTAAATCTGCACTTTTCTAAATATTTCCTGGATTTTTATCCAATCTTCTCAAAATTGATCTGCTGATACTCAGTAGACTAAATTATTTTAATTCCAAGCTGTATATTCTGTACATACATATGTATATTAACATATCATGTAAAAAAGCTGTATAATGTTTATACAGAATCTTATATACATTTTTAAATCATTTATAGCTTTCTATTCTATTCTATTCTATTCAAGTCCCAGGAACATTCACCACCCACCTCCCCACTACAACCCATTTCAGTCTCTGGTTCCCCTCCACTCATTCTTGCTGGTGAAGATGTGAGATGGGCCCTGTGTGCCATGGACCCCTGGAAGGCCACAGGCTCAGATGGTGTACCAGGGAAGGTGCTCAAGGCATGTGCTGATCAGCTAGCACATGTGTTTACCATTATCTTCAACCTGTCACTGGAACAAGCCATCATCCCAGCCTGTTTGAAATCAGCCACCATCATCCCAGTTCCCAAAAAATCACCCACAACCAGCCTAAATAACTTCCGCCCGGTAGCATTCACTCCAGTCATCACCAAGTGTTTTGAAAAACTGGTTCCAAAACACATCAGAACCTGCTTCCCCCCTGCTCTAGACCCACACCAGTTTGCACACCGAACAAACAGATCCAGAGTAGATGCAATAACTACCGCCCTTCATTCAGTGCTGAGTCACCTGGAGATACAGGGGAGCTACGTCAGGATGCTCTTCATTGATTACAGCTCTGCCTTCAATACAATACCGGACATTCTGATCCCCAAGTTAGACAATCTGGGGCTTCCACCATCAACCTGCTCCTGGATCAAGGACTTTCTACTCAACCGTTCCCAGCAGGTAAAATTGGGCCCTCACTTCTCATCCCCACCCTCAGCACCGACTCCCCCAGAGCTATGTGCTGAGCCCACTTCTCTACTCACTCTACACATTTGACTGCAGTCTTGCCCACCTAACGAACATCATTGTGAAATTTGCTGATGACACAACGGTGGTGGGACGGATAACTGGGGGTGATGAGGCGGCATACAGAGATGAGATCCGTAAACTTGGTGACTGGAGTTCAGCTAACAACTTGTCACTGAATACCACCAAGACAAAAGAACTCACCCTTGATTTCCGATGAAACAAGTCGCCCCTACCCCCCTGTACATCAATGGTGAATGTGTAGAGCAAGTGGAATCATTCAAATTCCTGGGAGTACACATCTCTGCAGATCTCTCCTCGACAGTCAACACCTCTGCACTGGTCAAGAAGGCCCAGCAGCGGCTTCACTTCCTGAGGGTGTTCAGGAAAGAGCAACTACACATAATCCTGCTGGTGACCCTCTACCTTTCCACCATCGAAAGCTTGCTGACGTACAGTATGCTGTGTCATTGTGGCACTCCAACTGCACAGAGGCTGACAGAAGAAGACTACAGAGAGTGACCAACACAACCGAAAAATCATTGAATGCTCCCTGCTTTCCATAACCTCCATCTACCACTCCCGCTCTCTCAGCAACGCCAGGAACATCCTAAAGGACAATAAATAAGGAGGATTAAATAAAGAACTCCAACCGCTGGACATTGGCGTAAACAGGGCGTTTAAAGTAAAGTTGCGAGCGGCGTGGGAGCGATGGATGATAGACGGCGAACACACGTTTAGTAAAACTCAGGAGGCAGCGGCAGGCGAGTTATGCCAGTCTATCATGTGTGAATGGATTGTGGATGCCTGGGACGTCTGTGAATGGATTGTGGATGCCTGGGCTAAGGTTTCTGCTGTAACTGTTGTCCGAGCTTTCGCGATAGCTGGCATCATTGCTGAACAGCCGCCTGGCGACGGGACGGACTCGGACATTGATGAGGGGGAACCTGGAGTGCTCGATAGTGAAATTGCGCAGCTTTTTAATTCAGACACAGAAGATGAGGACTTTGATGGATTTGTGGGAGAAGAGTGATTAAAATAAAGTGTGTTTTGTCAAGTAGAGAATAAACTTCAATTATAAATCACCGTTTTGCTTCCTTTACTTTTCTTGTATGTTTTAGCATGTGCCTTATAATACGGTGCTGTACAGAATAAGTACCGTACAGAAATAGCCGTACAGAGTCCGTAATTGAGACTGCGCCTTATAGTACGGTGCGCCTTATACGTGGGTCAAATACAGAAATAGACCCCGTAATTCAGACTGCGCCTTATAATACGGTGTGCCTTATGGTCCGGAAAATATGGTACCTCTATCTAACCCGTTTAATGTATGACCACATCTATATCACTCGGTTTACATTTACCATAGTCTATATCTATCTATCTATCTATCGATAGATAGATAGATAGATAGATAGATAGATAGATAGATAGATAGATAGATAGATAGATAGATAGATAGATTGCACATTAGATGCAAAACAATACTCCATTGCCTTGTATTTGTACATGTGTAATGACAATAAAGTTGAATCTAATCTAATCTAATTTCTAATCAAACTCTACACAGTTACGTCATCTCCATAAATCCTCTCGATCTCAAGCGATCGTCAATTCATTTTAATCAGCTCAGTGACACCAGCGCCCCCTAGAGTCACAGAATACGATGTTCGAGATGAATGTAGAGGTTTAAATGACTCGCGGTAAGTAAGATTGATTTAAAGAACGTTTTAAATGGAAGTAATTGGATTTTTCTTTATAGATTCACTGTACATTTGAAAGATCTAAACAAATGAACACAAAGAGAATATTAATCACCTGCAGTGAAACAATAACACATACGTCACACAGAGCAAGTGGCTTTTCCTGGACACCTGAACTGTGAACACTGCGCATGCGTCATCCTCGTATGGTTAAGTCAGACTTCAGTGAAAGTGAAAGCTGATTGTGTTGCGTAGAAGAAAATAAAGTCGTTTATTAAAAACACGGTGAGTGAATATAAATCTATACTATGTTAATGTTATGTGTTTGTAGCGGAAGTAGAAATGTTTTTGACGTTTGTTAATTTAGTACAAATAAGAGTTTAAGTTTCTTTCTCTATACTGCGCTCTTTGGAAGTAAAATGTCGCACCGTTATTCTGTTGTAGATTAAATAATCATCAGATTACCTGAACATATCTTTAAGGATGAGGATTATCAATTAATTTAACATCATAGCGTTATACGTATACTACTTATTAAATCTGATCATATATGTAAAGTTGATTTAATGTACTAAAGTCCTTCATGCTTTAAAACTCACTTCCCATGATGCATTCTGTTTCCATTCTTTTTATTATCTTCAGGTTACAGAAAGAGAAACCTTTCCTTCTGTTCTAAAACGAAACCTTTCCTTCTCTTATATATATTTAAATATAATTTAAATATATAAATTAAGTATCATTTTATTTATATTACGAATTTATTAAGGTGAGAATAAAGCCTTCTCACTCTTTATGTGTTTATGCTTCAGCAGCTCAAATCGAAATTATGAAAATTATGCATTCAGGTCAAAAGAATAAGAGAAAAAAGAATAAATGTTTTCAAAAACAAGGAAAAGTTTCTCTTAATCTTTTGACTTTAATGCATAATTTATTTTGAAATTAACAGAGTTGATATGAGCTGCTGAAACACCCTGACACATAAAGAGTGTGAAGGCTTTATTCTCACCATAATTGATTCATATTATTCTGTACTAATTTTTAGTTTACAGAGTTAGGAGGTACCAACTACATGAGACAGAACCATGAGAATTAAATAACAGCTTAAATGTGCATTATAGCAATGTGTATTGTAAAATTCCATCAATTATCTTCCGCCTAATCCTAGGGTTGCGGGAGGGTTCCCCATGCCCACCCAGGGGAGAAAGTTTCAGGCTCTGGGCAGAAACACGAAGGACAGGGCGCCAATCTATTGCTGGGCACACACTTACTCGCACAGACACACACACATACACACACTATATGGGGCCATTTGGAGCATTCCCTTTACCTTGATCCATGTTTTCGGATTGTGGGAGGAAACCAGAGAACTCGGAGAAAACCGACGCAGACACGGGGAGAACATGGAAACTCCACCCAGAACTCCTAGCACTGAGAGGCAAATGTGCTAACCACTGAGACCTTGCCATATAAAATAAGTATATATTTTATAAAATAATATTATAAAATATAAAATATTATGAGCTCCACTAGATTTCCATCACATGCTACCTTGCTGTTCCGTTTAGCAGGGCCAGTAAGGCTGACTGCACCATGCTGCCTTAGAATACCCAGAATGGCTGGACACTGTGCTCCCCTATTCCTCTTGAACATGATGACCAGCACGGTCAAAGAAACAAAATGGGGAAAACAAAAGCAGAGAAACATCTGCTAAGCCTACCTGTTATCTGTGCTGGAGGGGTGTGGTGAATACATAAGTGCCCCTCCAAACAAACATACTGTACAATATCACACACAATATCCCAGCATCCAACTGCAGAACTGTGAGTTTTAACCAGATCGATAATTGGTATCTGCACTGCAGGTGGAGTTTATTGCACATGCACCTGAGCCGTAACACTGCAGTATTAACTGCATGGAGAGTGATTTTATTTTTTTTTTACAGTATATCACATTACAAGATCCTTTTATTTAGAAAAAGGAAATCAGAAATAAAATAATGAGAATTGTTACTGTTGAAAATTTTATTTAATAATCTGTTTATAATGTATAGTTTATTCTTCATAAAACTGATATAGAACTGATATCTGAAGAGGAAATAAAACATTTAATGGGAGGTTTGAAGGATGAAAACACAACTGTTTCATTTTAATATTTAAAGAGTCTTAAGTCTTAAACAGAGAGAGTGAGGTGGAGTTGCGTAATCCATGGGATAGTGGGTTCCAGAGATGCGGGGCAGAGCGGCTGAAAGCTCTGCTCTCCATAGTGGTGAGGCGAGCAGAGGGTACTGACATGTTCAGGAGCTCAATTAAGTATGGAGCGGTGAGATTGTGGATTGCTCTGAAAGTGTGTAGGAGAATTTTGTAGGTGATGCGAGATTTGACTGGTAGCCAGGAAGCAGTTGTAGGACCGGAGTGATATGAGGATGAGGTCTGTGTGATTACACGGGCCGCTGAGTTCTGGACCTTCTGTAGTTTACAGCAGGATTTATTCGGGAGTCTAAACAGTAGGGAGTTACAATAATCAATCCTAGATGTTACTAGGCTGTGGACGAGGATGGCACTGGCACGGGGAGTGAGTGAAGGATGGAGACGGATGATATTACGAAGATGAAAGTATGCTGATCAAGTTATGATATTAATGTGGGAAGTGAATGAAAGTGTGGTGTCAAGAATGACATCTAAGGTCTTGACCTGAGGTAAGGGCGAAAGTATGGAGTTGTTGAGCCGGAGAAGAAGATGTTGAGATCGGGAAATGGTGTTTTTGTCCCAACAAGGAGGAGTTCAGTTTTGTTGTGGTTTAGTTGGAGCAAATTGTTTGAGAAACAGTTGTGGAGCTCACTGAGGCAGTCAGTGAGAGTAGATGAAGGTAGGGTGGAGTTTGGTTTTGTTGAGATGTAAAATTGAGTGTCATCAGCATAGGAATGAAAACGGACACCAAATGAATGAATTATAAAAAGAAGAGGTCCGAGTACAGAACCTTGGGGAACACCGGTGGAGATGGGGGAGGACTGGGAGCGGGAAGACTTGAGCTGTATAAAGTGAGTGCGGTCAGAAAGATAAGATTTAAGCCAGTCCAGGGGGATGTCAGAGATGCCAATAGAGGTTAGTCGGTCGATGAGGATAGGATGAGAGATGGTGTGAAATGCCGAGCTCAGATCAAAGATTGACAGAAGTCCTGAATCAGCAGCAAGAAGATCGTTGGTGATTATGATGGGGTCGAAAACCTGATTGTTCTGTTCATAGAGGTTATTGCTGGAGAGATGTAAGTGAGGCTGATTAGCCACGACCTTTCCAAGTATTTTGGCAATAAAGGGAAGATTAGAAATGGGGCAGAGATTATTGAAGTTAGTTGGATCTAGACCGTGTCTCTATATGATGGGGGTGATAGCAGTTGATTTAAAAGCTTTGGGAACAATACCAGTGGTCAGGGAGGAGTGGATATTGTTCGTAATGAAAGGAAGAAGAGAGGGGAGACAGGATTTAACCAAGGTTGTGGGGATGGGATCAAGTTAACAGGTAGTTGTCATCGATTTCCTGATGATGACAGAGATGTCAGCTGCAGAGGGGAGCGAGAAGACAGAGAGTGGGATGAAGGGAGGAGAGAGTTCTATATAATCAGAATCAGAATCAGACTTTATTGGCCAAGTATGTTCACACATACAAGGAATTTGTCTTTGGTTACAAAAGCTCACAGTACACAATAAGTGACAGACATACCCAAACTAGCATTCCTCATACACACACACACTCACGCACGCACGCATGCACGCACGCACACACACACACACACACACACACCTGTAAACATGACGGTTGTGCAATTTGCAGATTGTATTTAAATAAAGTGCTAGTGCAAAACTGTAATGAATAGTTAAATAGGTGGAGAGTGGAAGAAGACTGGTTGAGATTGTTGAGAATGAGTCCAGAAGTAGTGTTTAAATGTTCAGCTATTCATGAGTGTAATGGCGTGTGGAAAAAAGCTTCTCCGTAATCTGGAGGTCTTGATCCTCAGCTGACTGAACCGCCGGCCTGAGGACGATGTTCTCTGCCCGCTTCCTGGTTCTGGCCGTGTGCAGGTCTGGTAGGGAGGGTAGCTTTACGCCGATGATTCTCTCTGCAGACCTGATGATGCGCTGTAGTCTGTGGGTGTCGTGTCTGGTGGCTGAGCTGCCCCACACTGTGATGGATGCGGTGAGGTGCAAACTTCAGGAATTTGACTGAGGGGTCCGTGGAGGTACACTCATTTGTGTACAGTGAGAAGAGCAGCGGGGAGAGAACACAGCCTTGTGGAGCTCCTGTGCTGATGGTTCTGGTACCTGATGTTATCTTTCCCAGCCTCACTTGCTGCTCTCTGCCAGTGAGGAAGTTTGTAATCCACTGGCAGGTGGAGGCTGGTACACTGAGGTGGGTCAGTTTGGAGTGTAGGTGTCCGGGGATGATTGTGTTAAAGGCAGAGCTAAAGTCCAAGAACAGAACTCTTGCATATGAGCATGGATGGTCAAGGTGCTGGAGGATGTGATGTAATCCCATGTTCACGGCGTCATCCACAGACCTGTTGGCTCGGTATGCAAACTGCATGGGGGTCTAGTTGGGGGTTGGTGATGTCCTTCAAGTGAGTGAGAACCAGCCTCTCAAAGGATTTCATGACCACAGAGGTCAGTGCGACAGGTCTGTAGTCATTCAGTCCTGAGATGGTTGGCTTTTTGGGGGCGGGAATGATTGTGGAGCGTTTGAAGCACGCCGGTACGACACACTGCTCCAGTGATTTGTTGAAGATCCTGGTGAAGACAGGAGCAAGCTGGTATGCACAGTTCTTCAGGCAGGAGGGTAACACTCCGTCTGGACCTGGTGCTTTCCTCACTCTGTTTGGTGAAGAGTCGGTGCACGTCTGCTTCACAGATCTTCAGGGCAGGCTGAATGGGTGACTGGGAGTCAGAAGGGTGTGAAGTGGTGTTGTGATGTTGTTTTGACCTGGACTTTTCAAACCTGCAGTAGAAGGTGTTTAAGTCGTCAGCCAGCTGACGACCCCCCCATTGTCTGGTGTGCGGGTCATTTGTAGCCTTATAGATTGTGCAGGGTTTTCCAGATGGCTGAAGGCCAGTTTGTGGACAAACAAATAAATAAATGTTTGTGGCAGAGTTTGGTCCAAGGTGTTGGTGTATGGAGAGGATTTTTTGGGTGAAAAATGAGATAAGGGAGTTACAACAATCAGTAAAACACATGTGAGGTGGTAGAGTGTTGGGAGGTTAAACTGTGCTGTTGAGGAGAGAGAAGAGAGTATGTGTGTTTCCTTTGTTGGAACTGATGAGTGAAGTACTTAGATTTGGCCTGAGAAAATGCTTTCCTTATAGTGTTGGGTGTGGTTTATGTACATTTCTTTTTGAACTGTGAGTCCAGATTTCTTATAGAGTCGCTCTGATCTACAGCATTGTGTCTTCATGGAGCAGAGTTCAGCGGAGTTCAAACCAAGGAACAGAAGTGGAAAAGGAGACTGACCGGATTTTAAGAGGAGCAAGAGAGTCTAGAATGCTGGTGAGACCATTATTGTAACTGGAGACAAGGTCATCTAGATTGATGGAGTTAAAGGTGGAAAGATTGTGATCAATCTCAGCAGAGAAAGCTTCATGGTCAATATTCTTGATGTTGCGAAAATGAATAGTGCGTTGTGGCCTGATAGCAGAGAATTTTAAATTGAACTGAAAGAAAACAGCAAGTGATCAATAAAAGGAAGTTCATCAGAGGAACAGTTAAGAAGTGAGAGTCCAGAGCAACATAATAAGTCCAGAGTGTGTTCCTTAATGTGAGTTGGAAAGTTAATGAACTACTGGAAGCCACAGCTGTCCAGGCAGGATGTGAAGTCTCTGGTGAGCAGGTTGTTGTCATCATCCATATGTATGTTGAAGTCTCCCAGCAGGACAACATTGGGTGATGCAAGGTGCGCAAGAAAAGCAGCAAATTCATCCATGAAAGAGGTGTTTGGGGGGATACACAGTGGCAAAAATGGTGGGAGTAGGGCCGGAGAGTGAACACACAGTCCGACCGAGCCAGGTTAGTTAACATGGTCCTGTTAGCGGTCTGACGCTCTGACCAGACAGAGTTTATCGGCTTGCTGGAGGAAAATCTGCGGCGGGAACCACGGTGAATATATCGTCAGTGAGGCTGGAAGATGATATCCTGAAGAAGTAGTGGAGGTGGGGGAACGTTCGTTGAGAAACTCAGACGAAGCAGTTTAGCTGCCGAGTAACGGAGGGGTCCGGACACCGGGTTATTGGCGATGAGCAGATGGAGAATCCAAACCAGAGCAAGCAGCAGGTAAATCCTATTAATCTGCATGGTTGATAGTGGAGCAGGGACTTGTCGTAGTAATCCAGCAGCAAAATATCTGTACAGGGAGGACAAAACAGTAATACAGCACAAGAGCATGGGGAGCAGCAGCAGCGAATTGTGCCAGCATTCACTCGGCACATGCATGGAAGACAGAAAAATATGTTTATATTCATCAACAGAATGAAACTGTTCTATTAGTACAGACTTCCAATTTTTTTACCCATTTTTTACCCAGAATCAAACATTATTACAAAAAAATAAAAAGGAAAATTCCACACAAACAGACATCAAAAACGTAAATAAATAAGTAATATCTAGTACACAAAACATCTCAATACCTAGTTGAAAATAAATACTACTATGTCACGTTGCCCACCTGGGATTTAAACGCGGCTGCGCAAATACAGCGCAGCACCGCGGCGCTCTAACGCGCAGAAGGGAGCCAGGCACGCAGGTGGAACGAAAGGAAAATTTATTAACGGTGCTAAAACACCAAACATTCAGGTACAAAGGACAGAGTGACATCAAACACAAAGACGCGCACGGAAGACATGATACCCCGGAACTAAATACCCTGACATATCACACCACATGCACAAAACCACCCAACGAACCCGCGAAGCTAATTAACTAAAAGACCTACACGAGACAGCTAATTAACTAAACACAGGAACACAAACACAGAGCCCAAAAACACACACACACAACGGCCGAGAAACGGGTGCCCTAGGCACCCGTTACACTACCCCCTCCCTTACGGTCGCGTAACGAGGGGACGCGACCAAGACAACCCAAAAAACAGTCCTGGGGGGGTGGGAGGGGTCGTCCGCCCCTCCTGAGTCGGGCTAGGTAGGCGCCCTCCGGTGGACGCCCTCTGCGGGGGAGGCGTGTGACACGTCCATAAGTTCTGTGTCGGGGTGGGCGCCCTCTGCGGGCGCGGTGTGGAAGGCGCCATCTGCCGACGCGAAGCTGCGGACGCCCTCCGGCTGTGAGGTCAGGTGGACGCCCGTGGCGGATCAGGACAGGGCCACGCCCTCCTAATGCGTGGTTCGGTGGACGCCCCCGTCGGGCGAGGAGTGAGCCACGCCTTCTAGCTGCGTGGTCCGGTGGCCGCCCACGTTGGGCGAGGAATGGGCCCCGCCCTCTTGCTGCGGGGTCAGGTGGACGCCCACGGGCGGCGTGGTCCAGAGGACGCCCCCTGGCGGCGTGGCGAGGCGGACGCCCCCTGGCGGCGTGGCGAGTGGCGTGGCGAGGCGGACGCCCCCTGGCGGCGGGGCGAGCGGTGTGGCGAGGCGGACGCCCCCTGGCGGCGGGGCGAGCGGCGTGGCGAGGCGGACGCCCCCTGGCAGCGTGGCGTGCGGCGCGCGGCCCCTCGACTTCGGGCTGGACGGCGCGCGGACCCTCGACCTCGGGCTGGACGGCGCTCGGACCCCTGGGCCGCGGGATGGGCGGCGTGACGCCCCTGGGCCGCGGGATGGGCGGCGTGACGCCCCTGGGCCGCGGGATGGGCTCGCGCGCTGGCTGGACCTCGGCGGGCACGCACGCTGGATGGACCTCGGCGGACACGCAGGCTGGGCGGACTTCGGCGGGCACGCGCGCTGGGCGGGCCTCGGCCGGCACCTCCGGCTCTCCATCCTGTACACAAAACACATAAACCCCCGCTGCAACGCCCAAACACATAGAGACAAACATGTCAGACATGGGGACGACAGACTGGTCACACGACACGTAGGAGGACGGGGGACACAACACATAGGAGGAAGGGGGACACAACACATTCGCGCACTCAGGCGGCGGCTCCGGTACCGCCCCCTCGCAGCGCGACCCAGACGCGGCACGGACCGGCGCGGTCGCGTCACGTGACTGCCCCGCAGTCCACGCTTCGCGCTCCGCGGCTGCGCTGTGCGCCCGCTGCGGCTTCACTCCACGCCGTCGCCGCGCTCTGCGTCTGGGTCTCGCCACCGGGGGTTTAACAAACCGGACTGGACCCTCCGTCCAGAACTCCTCAGTGTTGCGGAGGGTGTGTACGGGCAGAATGTGCCCATACAGCCTATAGCCTAATAGCCTACCTGGGCTCTGGACTCCCAAAACGTTGGCGCGTCTTACTGTCACGTTGCCCACCTGGGATTTAAACGTGGCTGCGCAAATACAGCGCAGCGCCGCGGCGCTCTAACGCGCAGAAGGGAGCCAGGCACGCAGGTGGTACGAAAGGAAAATTTATTAACGGTGCTAAAACACCAAACATTCAGGTACAAAGGACAGAGTGACATCAAACACAAAGATTCGCACGGAAGACATGAAACCCCGGAACTAAATACCCTGACATATCACACCACGTGCACAAAACCACCCAACGAACCCGCGAAGCTAATTAACTAAAAGACCTACACGAGACAGCTAATTAACTAAACACAAACAAACACAGAGCCTAAAAACACACACACACAACGGCCGAGAAACGGGTGCCCTAGGCAATTATTACATACTACTAATAATAATAATTATTATTATTATAATTATAATAATATTAATTGTCACAGTTGCCTGGGGCACCTGTCCCTCGTTTGACAGAGTGACATCAAACACAAAGATGCGCACAGAAGACATGAAACCCCGGAACTAAATACCCTGACATATCACACCACGTGCACAAAACCACCCAACGAACCCGCGAAGCTAATTAACTAAAAGACCTACACGAGACAGCTAATTAACTAAACACAAACAAACACAGAGCCTAAAAACACACACACACAACGGCCGAGAAACGGGTGCCCTAGGCAATTATTACATACTACTAATAATAATAATTATTATTATTATAATTATAATAATATTAATTGTCACAGTTGCCTGGGGCACCTGTCCCTCGTTTGGGTTTTTAATTGTCTCAGCTGGGTGATTGGTTTGTTTCTGTGCACGTGATTAGTTTGCGTTTGTTATTTAGTTTCCGTTTTCCCTCTTTTCGGTGCACGTCTTTGTTTTGCTCGTTTGTTCGCCCCTTTCTGTTGGTGTTCCGTCACCAGTTTTTATTAATAAATAGGTTTGGTCTTTATCCCGGTGTTTTCTGGACTTCTCCTTCCGCGTTCTGCCACGGTGCGTCGCTGCGCAATATTATATTATTGGGTCGTCTCCCCATGTGAGCGATCAGCCTGACGTTTGGCGCGTTGTAGAACCATCTCAATACGGCGGTGGACCTGTTCCCAAATCCCCTCGCTACGGAGAAACCAGGCATCCACAGCGGGAGCGTCCGTAGGTGTGCTATCCCACGGGGCAAACGGAGGTTGCGAGGACGCACTGATGTGGCCTAAGACCGGTGGAGGAGTGTCTCAGAGAAATTTGGGCGATCTCCGCCCATGGTAGATACCGCGACCAGTCGGTGGGAGCATATAGGCGTAAAAATTTAGACACCTCCTGGTGAGCCCTCTCACACACCCCATTTGACTCCAGATGAAACCCGGAAGTTAAGCAGACCCCTAGTTTTTCCATGAACGACCGCCACACTGCCGACGTGAATTGGGCTCCCCGGTTGCAAAGAATGGACTCTGGGATCCCGAACATAGTAAAAATATACTGGAATAATAACTCTGCGGTCTCGAACGCGGAAGGCATACCCTTGAGAGGAATTAGGCGAACAGCGCGGGAGAAGCGATCGAGAATGGAGCAGATGACCGAGTAGCTGTTCGAAGGAGTAAGACCAGTAATGAAGTCGATGGAAATGTGTGCCCACGGACGATCGGGAACCGGAAGCGGAAGCAACTTACCAGCGGGCAAGGTATGCGGGGTATGCGGGACATCCGGGAGGAGGAGGTCTCTCGGAGGCAGCGTCACGAATCAACTGGTCGATCTCCCACTGTATAGGACAGACGAAGCGATGAGGTGGAATGATTGCGTCTCCTAACTCGAGATCAGACTCAGCAGGACTGTGGACACGCGACAAAGCGTCCGCCCTACTGTTCTCCCTCCCTGGACGAAATGAGATGAGAAGGTCAAAGCTGTTAAAGAACAGGGACCACCGGGCCTGGCGGGCATTCATACGTCTAAATTCATTCTAAATTCTTGTGATCCGTGAGAACGAGGATTTGAAACGGAGAACCAATAAGCCAGTGACGCCACTCCTCTAAAGCCAGCTTGACAGCTAATAGCTCGCGATCTCCAATCCCGTAGTTGCACTCGGCAGCATAAAACTTACGGGAGAAGTAGGCTATAGGACGAAGTCCTGGACTGTTTGCCCCCTTTTGGGACAGAATGGCTCCTACCCTGCTACACGATGCGTCCACCTCTACCACAAACTGTTTGCTACAGTCCAGGTGTATTAGGACTGGAGCTGAGGTAAAACACCTTTTAAGTTCCTGGAACGCTCTATCAGCCTCAGAGTTCCACCGTAAAACCTTGGGTTTTCCCTTAAGCAGTGATGTAAGAGGTAACGCGCGGATAAAACCCCAGATAAAACGGCGATAAAAATTAGCGAATCCCAAAAACCTCTGAAGCTCCTTTACAGAAGAAGCTGTGGGCCAGTCCAGAACTGCCTGAACTTTACGTGGGTCCATCTCCAACCCGTCCTTGGAGAGCACAAAACCCAGAAAAGATACCCTCGTCGCGTGGAAGACACATTTCTCCCTTTTAACGAATAACCGGTGCTGAAGGAGATGAGACAACACCTGCCGTACCAGCTTAACGTGACTTTCTAGGTCTTGGGAGAAAACGAGAATGTCATCCAAATAAACTATGATCCCCTCATCCAGGAACTCGCGCAGGACATCATTAATAAAGGCTTGGAACACCGAGGGTGTGTTGGATAACCCGAAGGGCATGACGAGGTATTTATAATGCCCTGTGGTAGTAATGAAAGCGGTCTTCCACTCATCCCCCGGCCATATGCGAACGAGGTTATACGCGTTCCAAAGATCCAATTTAGTAAAGACGCGAGCCCCATGGAGACGTTCAAGGTTGGACGGAATGAGCGGGAATGGGTACGGGTAGCGCTTAGTTACCTTATTAATCTCACGATAGTCTATACATGGACGAACCTCTCCTCCGGCCTTGGGGACGAAAAAGAACCCAGATGCTGCTGGAGATTTGGAAGGATGAACAAACCCGTTTCTGAGAGCCTCGGCGATATACTCCCTCATAGTACGCGTCTCATTAGCCGAGAGCGTATACGGTCGTGAGTGCGGTAACTTAACTTACCTCTGGACATAGTCCCTCTCGGTAATGGGCTATCAGGGCGGCCTCATTCCAACCGGATCACGCAGCCAAAGTGCGAAACGACAGCGCATAACTGGCTATGGATTGGGACCCTTGTCGTAGCTGGATTAGCTCCTCTCCGCAGGGTCTTCCCTCTACTGGGTGGCTAAAGACGGCCTTGAATGCCTCGATAAACGCGGTAAAGGTCTGGACTTCGGGACCCTGTGCCTCCCATATCGCCGTGGCCCACTCGCATGCCTTCCCGGTGAGCCGTGAGATCACTAGCGCAATCTTATCTTGGTCGCTGGAGATGGAGCGGCTGTGGAGGAACAGCGAGCACTGCATGAGAAAGGAGGGGCAGGTGGCCAGAATACCATCATACCTCTCTGGCTCAGACAGGGAGATGCTCAGTGATGGAGACCCTGGAAGACCGGGTGTTGGAGGAGCCGCAAGAGGGAACGCAGGAACTGCGGCCGGAGACGCCGCTTGGGCGACGGCCGATCGAAGCGACACCAGCCCCTGTTCAAAGTCCGCTTGCCTTTGCAACAGGTTGCGCAGTACAGCAGAAATCTCTCCCAACTCGCTCTGAAGGGTAGAGAGATCCGGTCCCGGTGTCCGAAGTGGGCCGCTGGCATTATCACGCTGAGAATCCTTCCTGGCGCGCTTAGGCGCGTAGAAACTCCTCTTTCTTTTTTAAGGTGAAGGATTTCTGTTATGACGTGCGGGACAAAACAGTCGACAGATCCTGTTCAGTTCAGCTACTGTTTAATAGTAGAACCCCTTGCGTCGGGAAAAAATGATGGCGATCAACAGAAAACAAAACAAAGAACTGGAAGACCGCAGATTCAAAAATGCCGGAAACAAATCGGCCGAGGCACGTGACTCTGGGAACGGGGTCAGCGTCACCAGTGACGTAGCTGCAGACAGGTGACGTAAGGAGATCCGCCACCTGATGTGTGGGAACTGGGTCACGTCACTCTTCCTTCCATGCAGACAGGTGATGATCCGAAGCGCTGTCTGCGAAAGTAGAGACCGTAGCTGAGGGAAGCGATAGTGTAGCTCCGAGTACCTGAGCAAAAACGGAGATCAAGTACAAACACAGGAACAGCGTTAATCAAGCGTGAACTCCGGGAGAGAACAAAGATCCTTCGCGGGGAAGGGGCGATTCTGACTGCCTTAAATAGGAAGTAAAGTGGGTGGAGAATCGTCACCAGCTGTAATCAATAAGACGGAGAGACGGCCCGTGATAGGTGGGGAGACAGGCGAACCGCAGGAACACTGACACAGTAGATGTTTTGCTATCAGAACTGCTCCCTCTAGCGACACTTCTGCTACACTTGGTGGTGGTTCTGTGGGCGGTCTCGCGCAGACTCGGTCTCACTCCAGGTCACTGGAATACTGATTCCAGTTTCCGGTTTTTGGTTAGCTCCCACTTCCTTCCCTTCTATTTCATCCCATCCTTCATCCGTAGGCGATCGTCGTCATCACGGGTTACACTGTCATTCTACTGGCGTCTGGACAGCTCGCCTCCTTTTTATGTTTGTGTTATGTTTTTGGTTTCACTTTATTTATGTTGGAGGTCATTTTTGTTCATTAAAAATGTTAAATGTTTTTGCATTTAATGTTGGACTACGTTCATGTTTTTTCTACGCATGTACCGCGTTCGTGACAGTAACGAACACCAGCTATGGGTCCGTCTAATTCCACGGACCCGTCCCTCATGCTACGTGAGCAAGGACATTTTTTGGGGGAGCTTCGGCAGGAGATTAGCTAGCTTACTCACGCTATGAGTGCGCTTATGGATCGGCAAACCCAACTGGAACAGGGATTTTCTCAAAACGCCGCTCCACCGGACGTAATTTTCTGGATTCTTCATTTGTTGATAAGCGAGGTGTTCCTAAAACTAAGCTTACGCAGTCCATTCGGGTAGTTCTGCTGATGGTCGCCCTCTGCACCCTGGTACCATTTCACATTCTACTATTTCTTGTCACCTGTCGGTTAGTGCTCTTCACACAGTGGATCTCACATTTCTTCTTATTTCATCTCCTTCCCTCTCATTTTAGAGTTGCCTTGGCTTCAGCCGCACGACCCAGCCATCTCCTGGGCTTCTCGGTTTATTACCAATTGGTCACCATATTGTTTTTCTCACTGGCTTCATCCTCCATCACCCAGGCCGTTGCACAGGGACCATAACCTTCCGAAACTTCCCAGTGGATTTCCACCTGACTATTCGGAAGTTGCTTAGGTATTTGGTTCCTCCATGTTTTCCACGCTTCCTCCTCACTGTGTTTCCGATTGTGCTATTGATCTTATTGAGGGGGTCAAATTACCTCTTGTCAGTCCCTATCTCTTAACTCAAACTAAGCTCAGGGCTATGCGCAAGTATATCAAAGAATCTCTTCAACAGGGCATTATTCGTCATTCTGGCAACTGGAGTTTTTTTTTGTGCCTAAGAAAAATTCTTTGTTGAGGCCCTGTATAGATGGGCACTTAACCAAGCCACACACAGGTTGACTTACCCTCTGCCGTTAGTTCCCTCAGCATTAGAACGGTTAAAAGGAGCTTCCTTTTTCTCGAAATTAGACCTGCTTATAACTTGGTACGTATTCTGGAAGGTGATGAGTGGAAGACTGCTCTTCGGGGCAGTATGAGTACTTGGTTATGCCTTTTGGTTTTACCGATGCTCCGGGTATTTTCCAGGCATTTGTTAATGAGGTCTTACGGGATTTTTTAGAGGAGTTTGTCCTGGTCTATCTCTATGACATACTCATATTTTCGTCTGAACTTACCATGCATTGCGATCACGCTCACACTGTCCTTCCGTGTCTGCTACAAAATCAGCTTATGGTACCTGCTGATAAGTGCGAGTTCTACCAAGAACAGATATCATTTTTGGGCTACATTGTTTCTGCCAAGGGATTACAGATGGACCCTGGTAAGGTCCAGGTTGTGGTGGACTGGCCAGTACCTGCTACAGTCAGAGCATTACAGCGTTTCTTGGGGTTTGCTAATTTTTATCGCAAATTTATTGGTGGTTTCAGTTCCTTGGCCTTGCCTCTCATCATTGCTTCTGTATTGGCTCATTCGGATCCTGATTCTTGTTTCTTTGTGGAAGTGGATGCTTCTTCTAATGGGGTAAGGGCGGTTCTTTCTCAGGGTGGCTTTCCTTTCCAGGAAATTGTCTTGTCTGAGTGCAATTATAGTTTTGGGACAGGGAGTTGTTAGCTATTATAATTGCTCTGGAGGTGTGGCGGCATTGGTTAATGGGTTCCAACCACCACTTTGTGGTCATCGCTGATTACAAAAATCTTAAGGGGGCCAATGCCCCTCAGTCACGCTGGTTTTTGTTTTTCAATAACTTTCATTTCACCATCTCCAATGCCTGGTCATCATAACCTTCAAGCAGATGCTCTTTCAAGGCTGCACCCGTGTTGTGGTAGCGGGGGTATGGAGGAGGTGTCGATGCTTCCTGTGAGATGTTTCCTGAATACTATACATTAGGAGTTTGACCATGAGATCGAAAGGGCTATAAAGGGTTGCCCAGCTCCTTCCCACTGCCCATCTGGATTATTGTTTGTACCTTTGCCTTTCCGTACTCGTTTGATCACCTGGGCTCATTCCCTATTGTGTGCAGGACATCCTGCGGTAGATCGGACTATCCAGCTACTTCGCCGTAAATACTGGTGGGAATCTAAATTCTGACGTTCAGCATGTTGTTTCCTCCTGTTCTATTTGTGCAGCTTGCAAGACCTCTAATGTGTTACCCGCTGAAAATCAATCCCTTACCGGTTCCCTCTCGTCCTTGGTCCCACGTGGCTATGATTTTGTTACGGATCTACCGGCTTCCAAAGGGTTCACTGCTGTGGTTACCCTCATTGATCTGTTTTCTCGCGCTGTTTGATTCATTCCTTTGACAGCACTTCCTTCGTATCTTCTTATCTTTTTCCTGTTTTCAGCATACCAGAGGACATTCTTTCTGACAGAGGTCCTCAATTTACTTCTGCAGTATGGAGGGCGTTTTTTGAGAAATTGGGTACCACCGTCAGTTTAACCTCTGGATACCACCCTAAAAGCAATGGGTTATGCGAAAGAGCTAATCAAGAACTTGGAAAGTTTCTTCACATCTTTGCAAGGAACAATGCGTTTCCTTCTTTGGGCTGAGATTGCTCAGAATTCCCTGTGTCATTCTGCCACCGGGTTGACCCCTTTTCAGTGTGTATTGGGATTTCAACCGCCATTTGCGCTGTGGGATACAGAACCCTCCAATTCCCCAGTCGTGGATGCATGGTTTAAGCGGAGTGAGAGGATATGGGCACAGGTTCATCAACGTGTTGACCATGTCTTGCGGCGCAATAAATAAACGCGGATAGTCAGTCCCCAGTTTATGCCCCTGGGGATTTAGTATGGGTCAATTCCCACGATTTTCGTGCTGTATGGGTTCTCGTTAGCTTTTGCCCAGATTTCTAGGCCCCTTTAAGGTTCTGCATCAGATTAACCCGGTATCTTATCGGTTAGAGCTACCTGCTAAATATCGAGTTCATACAGTTTTCCACACATATCTCCTAAAACATTTTGTTGTTGGGCCCCTAGATTCTGTTCTACAAAAGGGTACAGTTTCGCATACAGTATCCCATCCCACTTGCTTCCCTTCTATATCAACCCTTCCTTTGTCTGTGTTCATCGCGTTGGTTCTTGATACCTGACTCTCCATTGTGTTATTCCCATTTCAGGACTAAGCGCTCTGCAGTATCGGTTGCTCTTCATCTCGACGGCATTGGCAATCATCTTCATCGCGGGTTACGCTGTCATTCTACTGGCGTCTGGCCAGCTCCCCTCCTTTTTGTGTTTGTGTTTTGTTTTTGGATTCACTTTATTTATGTTGGAGGTTGCTTTTTGTTCATTAAATATCATTTTTGCATTTAACGTTGGACTACGTTCGTGTTGTTTCTACACACGCACCATGTTTGTGACATCTGCATTGGTTCTCTACATCTGTGTGTTCAGGTTCTAATCTGTAGGAGGAAAGATAAACTCCAAAATGAGTCTCTCTGATAAACTGAACACCAAGAAAGAGGAGAGGTAAGAGACACATGTTTTCAGGTTCAGAATGTCTGATTAGATCAATTCACAGACTGAATCAAGAGGAAGATGGACATCTGTAATGTTTATGTAATGATTGATGTTCATTAGTCTGATTCAGGGTGAGAGATCAGATTCACCTGAACCCAGCTGTGTCTCCATGAAGAGTGCTTGGTCCATGGACTTTCCAATAGATTTTGAACATGAAGACAGTTTTCCTTATCTGAGGTCAGTATAGTTGTATATTATATATACAACTATATATTTATTTCTCACTCACAGAATCAACTGTTGAAAGAAAGAAATTAGTAAAATAATGAGATATTAAATTAATGGATTAATGATGAAATACAGCAGTATTTTATTTATTTTATGTCTTTATTTCTGTTTTATTTCTTTATAGAACCCAGGAGGAGAAATTAAAGATGAAGAACAGAAATCAGATGGAATTCATCTTTAAGGTTTGTACAGTGTCTGAGTTCAATGATTCGGGAAATGTAATAAAATCATTGATGTTATCCATTTATAATGATTTAATTAGACAGGAGTTTTATCTGTAACTCTGATACAGCCAATAATTTACTGCAATTTAAAATAACGGCATGGTGGCTTAGAGGTTAGCACATTCTCCTCGCATTGCTAGGGATTCCCAGTTCGAATTGAATTTTGAGGGCGTCGTAGCTCAGTGGTTAGTGCATTGGGCTATCAATCTGAAATCCCAGGTCCACCGAATTTACCAATGTGGGTTCTTGAGCAAGGCCTTTAACCCTCATTGCTCCAGGGATGTTGTGATTAACTCTGTGCTCACCTTGTAAGTCGCTTTGGATAAAAACGTCTGCTAAATGACCTAATGCAAATGTAATGCAATTCAATGCAATGTAATGTGACCGGCTTCCTGGTTGTGTAATCAGATCTTCATCCATGGCCCTGCCGACGAATACTGGATGGAACCTGAAACAGGACTGGTGGTCATGCAGGACCCCCTTAATGGACTCACATATAGTTTTCCGGTTGTTAGAGTTTTTCCATTTGTTAAATATAGTCACCTGATCTCGACACTATCTGTACATGGCTGTCCTACACTGTTGTTGCTGCCCAGCCACTCAAGGAGCCTCACAAGGTTTCTTCCTTAAATAACAACATAACAGGGAATTTTTTCTTGACACTGTTGCTTCCGCTTGGGGGGTTAAAGGCTATTCATTCTGCTTTGTGACAATATACTGTTGTAAAAAGTGCTATATAAATAAATAACTTGAACTTAACTTGAACTTGAATACCAATCTGGGTGGAGTTTCCATGTTCTCCCCGTGTCTGCTTGGGTTTCATTTGGGTTCTCCAGTTTCCTCCCACAGTCGAAAAACATGGGTCGAGGTTAACTGAATTCTCTAAAATTGCCCCATATAGTATTTGTTTGTGTAAGTGAGTGCGCCCAGCAATATATTAAAAAAATCTATAGTTCTTTATTTGGTTCCTCCAGAGCATTATCTCTAAAGCCGCATGGTTCTTCTAATTATATGGTACTGTTTATTCCTCACCAGGAACTGGAGAACAAACTCATCACTCTGTTAAAGAATGAACTGAAGAAGTTCATGAAGGTACTGAGTTCAGATTACCCATCATACTCTGAGACGGAGTGTGAGAAAGATCTGAGTATCAGAGAAGGATTTTTGAAGATCACACTGCAGGTCCTAAGGAACATGAACCAGACAGATCTCGCTACCACACTGCAGAACAGTAAGAACCCGGAACCATAGAACTAGTACATCACTTTGATCAGTATGAACCAGTTCCTCTAAAGTTATAGATCAGTTCATCTACCATCAGTTCTTCATCAGTCATTCAGTAAAAACTCATAGAGATGATCATGAAGCTTTTATGTTCCTGCTGATATCAGTATTAATTTTTCTAATGTGTTTATTTATCATTCAGTAAAATATTGTTTGTGTTCTTCTGTTTTTTAGAGATGATCTCTGTGTATCAGAATAAAATCAAACCCAAACTGAGAGATAAATATAAAAGAATTAATGAAGGAACCTCACAGTATGGAAGTTCAGCACTTCTGAATGAGATCTACACAGAGCTCTTCATCACAGAGGGGTGGAGTGGAGAGATCAATCATGAACATGAGGTTGAACAGATTGAAGCAGCATCCAGGAGACCAGCAACTCAGGAGATCCCCATCAGATGTAGTGACCTGTTCAAAGAGCCAGTCATCAGAACTGTATTGACTAAAGGAGTTGCTGGAATTGGAAAAACCATCTCAGTGCAGAAGTTCATTCTGGACTGGGCTGAAGGAAAAGAGAACCAGGACGTGACCTTCATGTTCCCACTTCCTTTTAGAGAGCTGAACTTAATAAAGCAGAAGAGTCTCAGTCTGATGGAACTTCTTCAGGACTTTTACCCAGAAATGAGAGAATTTCAATCAATAAACTGGGATTTCCATAAAGTTCTGTTCATCTTTGATGGTCTGGATGAGTGTCGACTTCCTCTGAACTTCCAGAACAATCAGATCCTGTGTGATGTAACAGAATCAGCTTCAGTAGATGTTCTGCTGACCAACCTCATCAAAGGGAACCTGCTTCCACCTGCTTGTATCTGGATCACCTCTCGACCAGGAGCAGCCAATCAAATTCCTCCTGAGTATGTAGATCAGCTAACAGAGGTGCGAGGGTTCAGTGGTCCTCAGAAAGAGGAATACTTCAGGAAGAAGATCAAAGATCAGAGTCTGTCTAGTAAAATCATATCCCACATCAAGTCTTCAAGAAGTTTGTACATCATGTGTCACATCCCGGTCTTCTGCTGGATTACAGCCTCTGTTCTAGAGAGAATGCTGGGTGGAGCAGAAGATGGAGAAGTCCCCAAAACTCTGACTCAAATGTTCACCCACTTCCTGGTCTTTCAGATCAAACACAAGAACCAAAAGTACCAGCAGAACCGTGAGCTGGATCTTCAGCAGATCAGGGAGAGTGTTCTGGCTCTGGGAAACCTGGCTTTCCAACAACTGGAGAAAGGAAACCTGATCTTCTATGAGGAAGATCTGAGCGAGTGTGGGATTGATGTTACAGAAGCAGCAGTGTACTCAGGAGTCTGCACCCAGATCTTCAGACAGGAACCTGAAATTCACCTGGGAAAGGTCTTCAGCTTCATACATCTGAGTGTTCAGGAGTTTTTAGCTGCTTTGTATGCATTTCTCTGTTTTATCAACAAAAAAATAGCAGAACCACAAACCTCTGATCTGTCTGATCTGTTCAACAAGTCCACCATGTCTGAGTTCCTGAAGAGTGCAGTGAACAAGACCTTACAGAGTAAGAATGGACACCTGGATCTGTTCCTCCGCTTCCTTCTCGGCCTCTCACTGGAGTCCAATCAGAACCTCTTACAAGAACTACTGCAACAGACAGGAAGTAGTTCTTACAGTCAACAGGAAACAGTGCAGTACATAAAAGAGAAGATCAACGAGAACCTCTCTCCAGAGAAATCCATCAATCTGTTCCACTGTCTGAATGAACTGAAGGATGAATCTCTAGTACAGAAAGTTCAAAGTTACCTGAAGAAGGGGGATTACAGGTGTCTCAGAGGAGTTCGTCTATCTTCTGCTCAGTGGTCAGCTCTGGTGTTTGTGTTACTGAACTCAGAGCAGCAACTGGATGAGTTTAATTTGAGGAAATATTATCCATCAGATGAATGTTTATTGAAACTGCTACCAGTGGTGGAAGCTTCCACAACAGCAAAGTGAGTTTCTTTTATTTCATAGAATATATTAGAACTGTCCTGTTCTGAAAAATCAATCAGAACCTTGTCACCAATCACAATACAAAAACAAACTGATGCACGGAATGTATTTTTTAAGGAACTTTTATGAAACTTGTATGGTACAGCACTAAAAGTAGGAAGTGCCAATTGCAAGTGCACTTCACCCTCAGGAGTTTTAAAGAGACAGTACACTATTTACTGGCTATTACACAATATAGCGAAAACTCTAATACAGAAATAAATATATTTAAAAAACAATCCTGCAATCCAGTGAAACAGTGATTAGTGTTCAGCGATATGCTTCATATGATAAAGGTCCTAGTTTTCAAGTATTTCATAAAGGTGCTAGACAATAAAAAAATCTGACTCCCCCCCCCTTCCACCCCGTACTGATTTTGTACCGAACTGTGACATCCATGATATTGTTCGGTTTGTATGGTACACTGTTTTGTGTATCGAATTGTTGGTATCATTCTCAGAGTGTATCTACAAGAGCCATATTTAACTCTGTTAATGTGTGTGTGGGTGTTTGTTGGGGGGGGGGGGGGGTTCAGAGGTGTGGTTGTAATCTATCAGGTGAAATTTGTTCAGTTCTGTCCTCAGTGACAATAATCTGGAGGATTCAGGAGTGAAGTTTTCTATGTGTGACTGAAGAACTTTTACAGTGTCATTCTATTATTGTGTATGTTTGATGTTTTGTTATCAGGATGTCCATATATAGAACTTCCTGAAATGTTTCACTTCATCATCAATATTATAGATTTATTATAAGATGATGAATTATTAATCAAATATTCACACAGTATCATTTTAAATCTTTTTTTATATTAATGTGTATGTGTATGTGTGTTTTGAGGTTGTGCAAGTGTAATCTGTCAGGTGAAAGTTGTTCAGTTCTGTCCTCGGTTCTCAGTATAAATTCCAGTCTGAAAAATCTAGACCTCAGTGACAATAACCTACAGGATTCAGGAGTGAAGCTTCTCTCTGATGGACTGAAGAATCCACACTGTAAACTGGAGAAACTGAGGTAAGATCATCACTTTCTTACTGCACTTACACTAAATCACTCTTAAACACTCACTAATGTACCATGCAGTGCAGTGTGTATGGTGTATCTTTTACAGTGTATGGTGTATGGCAAAGGTTACTAATAGGCAGACCGTGATAAAGGGTGGAACTTTTCTTGTCTTTATGGTACGGGCTTCACTGTGCAGTAAACTCACAGACCAATCATGTGCATAGTAATATCACCAAATGTGTTCCTCGGCAAATCAGATCTGTGCAGATTGAGGCGTGTGCAGCATGTAGAGGCGTGGTACGAAGTGAGAAGCAGCAGATAGAGGATAAATTGAGTAAAAAAAAAAAAAAAAGGCTAATCCAGATGGCGTTCTCTAAAAAAAGAAGGGGAATACAAAAGGGGATATAAAGTAGCTTTTGTTTTTACTTGAAGAAAAAAAATGTTTAAGTTTTATAAATAATTCAGTGTTGTCACAATCTGTATTGAAAGAGCAGTCTGGAAACGTGTATGCAGAACAATCGTGATTTATTGGAAAGCAAAACAGAGGCAGGGTAATGCAGGAAGAGCAGGGATTAACTGGTTTAGAGCCAACTGGACCCAGGATGTGGACTGGCACCTGGAACGAGATCCTGGGCAGAGCACAACACCGAACAAACGAACAAAACAACAAAACTAGTTGCAGATAGATCAGAGAAACACTGTAGTAAGAGAACCCTACACTGGCTATGCGTGGAGAAAAGGAAGCTAATCTAGTGAGGTGGTCTGTAACAGGTGCCTAGGGCACCTGTCACCTGTTCTGTGTTTCGTTCCGTTTGTTTCAGTTAATTATCGTTCATTGGTTCATTAGTTTTGTTAATTAACTGGGTATTGTCATTGGTTTGTTTTGTGCACGTGGTCGGGTGTCTTTTTGTATTTATTTCCATTGTTTCTTGTCATCGGTGCTGGTCGTTGTGTTTAATGTCACTAGTCTTTTGTACCTCATGTTTTTTGGTGCACTGCACCTTTAATAAACCCGTTCTCTGCTACCTGCGTGCCTGGCTCCCTTCAGCGCGTGTAGACGCGGCGGCTCTGCGCTTCCTATGCGCATCCGCTTTACTCCGAGGTAGACTACCGTGACAGAATGACCAGCCAGGCAATTTGGGGAGTCCAGAGCCCAGGTAAGCGCATTTCTAAATTTTTCTTTGCGGGGGCCGTGTAACCTCGTACTCGCGGCTCGTTCCGCCGTGTCCGCGAGTGCGCCGCTATGCGCAGCCCGCCGTCCCGGAGCCGTGAGGACGGCTCGATCAGTGTAATGTCGGAGTACTACAACTCTGATGATGAGTGGTTATGGAGGTACGGGTACGAAGCGCTCTGCGCTGAGGAGGGTCTGGACCTGGTTCAGATTTCCGATGATGAGGCGGGCGAGTCATACCTGTATGGGCATATTCTGCCCATACGAACCCTCCTAAACTCTGAGGAGTTCTGGGTGGACGCTCCGGTCCAGCTTGTTAAACCCCCCGCGGCGAAATCCAGACGCAGGGGGCGTCCCCTGGCTCCCTTCAGCGCGTGTAGACGCGGTGGCTCTGCGCTTCCTATGCGCATCCGCTTTACTCCGAGGTAGACTACCGTGACATGGTCTTTAGCAGACAAAATAACAAACCCTAATACAGAACAGGATAGCGTGAAAAAGAGAGTGCAAGATAACACACAGAAGGAAGTAACAGAGATGAATGTGAGAGAGAAGAGAGAGATTCGGTGAACTGAACAGGACGTCGAGCGGATGAAAACGAAACTGAAACGAACAAGGGGAGGGGAGACAGCAAGAGGCTTAATACACAAGGGAGAAGAAGACATTAGTTCACCGATAGCAAGAGGGTTAGTAAATAGATGCGAAACGTTAGTAGACAGAGTGAACACGGATACACAGACAAGCACAGGTGGTGACGCGCCAGAGGGGCGGGCTAGGGTGAGAGCGAACTCCGCCCCAGCCGGCCGAAACCTAACCACCTGTGCAGACGGACAATAAATAATAATGCTCCCGGGACCCAGAAATATAGGGACAGGGGAAATGGTGGAAACAGAAAGAGAGTAACTCAAAAGAACGTTGGGAGCGACAACAAAAGCACACAGACGTTCACTCATGCACACACACACACTACGCTAAACACGGAAGTGAGTACACAGACGCTACACGCTAAACAAACAAATGCGTACTCACCCAGACGAGATAAACCACAAACAGAAGCGGACAGAGACAGATCAAGGATAACAGCAATAACGCTCTGTAAGTATGGCAAAAACCAGGGACAATACTTCGCGTCTGTTCAGCCTGAAAACAGAGTTTAAATAAAGATAAACGACCCATGAGAATAATCAGTCGCACCTGGTGACAGAGAGAAAGCGGAACTAGACGGCGGGGCTGAGAGAGCGAGTGACATTGAAACAGAGAGGCAGAGACAGAACCTGGATTTCTTACAGTGTAGCATTTAAACAATAAATTTGGTTAAAATATATTGAATGATATTTGTAATTTGTTTTGTCTTTTAGTTGTTGACATAAGATGCTCATAGAACTAGGTTACTTCACTACTTCAGTACAAGATATGGCATTAAATCATTTCATTCATAATTCATAATTCATAATTTATAATGGTCTAATTAAATACTCCTGTATGGTATAAAATATTTACTGTGCATTACGTAGTATTGTGTATGCAACATTGTAATCATGTATGGTGTACAATTAACAGTGTTGGGTGGTTAAGTGTATTGTATACAGTATTACATGCATCTAGTTTTTAATGTACAGTGTGTGTGTGTGTGATGTTTGTCTTTCAGGTTGTGTTATTGTAATCTATCAGGTGAAAGTTGTTCAGTTCTGTCCTCAGTTCTCAGTTTAAACTCCAGTCTAATAAATCTGAACCTGGGTTACAATAATCTGGAGGATTCAGGAGTGAAGCTTCTCTCTGATGGACTGAAGAATCCACACTGTAAACTGGAGATACTGCAGTAAGTTCATCACTTTCTCACTGCTGATTAAAGCATCACACTGCTATTTAATCAATGTTTCTCCCCACTGCATGTTTGGAGCAGAGGTTATGCCAAACTCTACACTTAGGGGTTATACATACACTGCTAAATGTCCTCTCATTTATTACTTTTCTCCCATATTTTGTTTTCCTTTATTTACACACATCTGGTAAAGTCACAGGTGGCACGGTGGCTTAGTGGTTAGCATGTTCTCCTCTCAGTGCTAGGGATTCCCAGGTGAAGCTCATCCTTGACTTAGGCTGTCGTAAAATTTTTTTCTTTATTGGTTTTTGTTTAATTTCATTTACCTGAATTCACTTGAAACAACTGAAACAATAAAAAGACAGAACTAAAGTGAAACTCAAAACCAAATCAAACACAAAACCAAACATAGTCCAGATAATCAGTTCCGAGGATCATGACACTCATGATATCTTTCTTTGTAGAACTTCCTCATCATGGTTGGATGACCAGGCTGCTCCAACCCCCCCTGCTCCCCCCAGACACAAACACACACTTAAAGAAAGGAGAATAGACTGGTATTGAATCAATACATATCAGGAAAGTGTTGATTAGGTTTAAAGGCTTTAGAGCTTTATAGTCTGTAACAGTATTAAATTAGTGTACTGTGAAGCTCTAGGTCAGGGGTCTCAAACTCAAATTACCTGGGGGCCACTAACCAGGCTGTGTTTTCGATGAGGGGCCAGATTAAAGAATTGCAACAAAAAGCAGCGGGAAAATGGAAAATCATCTATTTATATAATAACTATGTACAAATATTGTAATTCAAATACATTTTGTACATTGTACATTGCATGTGCTTGCTACCAGAAACTTGACAGTGCTTCTTCTGACACAAATGAGCCACATTTGCTTTAAGTGAGTTTGCAGTGGACACTCTGATGATGACTGGAGATGGGCATCGGTCAGTCTTTATCTGTGCTTGGATTTATTAAATTTTACAGTTGAGAAGAGTTTTTCACACACATATGTACTTTTTTCCAAGTTAATTTTCTTTTATTTTTTGAGAGTTTCAAAAGTGACATTTTTGCTAACAAAATGTTTTTGCTGGGAATGGTGAGCGCATGCGTAGCGTAGTGTCACATCCACTTTACCTTCTGTACCTGCTATTCCCCTTCCTGCCACTGATGGCACTCGGAGTTCTTCTCCAGAGTTCTGATCACTACTTTCGTTTTATCTCTCTATCTCGCTGTTCGGTTGGGTTGGCTGTTTGCATCTGATCTTCGGTAATGCGCTATTTGCGCTGCTTGCGCAGCAGGCGCTAATCACCAGGCAACAGAGCATAAGCAAGAAAATAAAGAAAACACACAAACACCACATTACAAATTAAGAAAAGATATAAAAAATAACATAATAATGTATAAATAATTAAACCAAATTGTGTGCCAGATTACTATTATTATTATTATTATTTTTTTAATGCTTATTTGGTTAACCCTTGAGGGGCCGTATAAGACTACTTCTAAGGGCCGGCACTTTGAGACCCCTGATCTAGCTGAAAGTTGATGTTAGTACACTGGGACTAAGAGTAGATGTTCCACAGTAAACTGATGATGTAAAATGTCATCTGTTATTTAAATGAGTAGGCGGCACGGTGGCTTAGTGGTTAGCACGTTCGCCTCTCAGCACTAGGGATTCCCGGTTTTTTGGCACTTTGGGAAAGATGTAGATGTAACTGATACATCTACATTTCCTTCTGACTTTATTAGAAACATTTACTTTATAATTTCATCACTTATAACATTTATTAATGACTTCATTAAAATCTCAATCATGATATTAATGATTTCTGAACATTTAATATAGTAAGGTTAGTATTTATTACAGATTATTAGTACAGTGATAATTAATACATCTGTGATGTCAGCACCTTATTTAGAACTGATCCCTACAACATACCTCTGTATATATATATATATATATATATATATATATATATATATATATATATATATATATATATATATTTTTTTTTTATTGAGGAAAAAGAAGAATCTTTACATACACAAACAATTTCACACACATTCCTTATATTCCTTTCTCTTCTTCTTCTCTTCCCCCATTTTTGTTTTTTTTTTTTTTTTTTTTTTTTTTTATATTTTCCAACCCTATTCCTTCCCACCCAAACCCAACCTCCTAGAAAAAAAAAAAAAAAAAAAAAATTAAAATAATAATAATTAAAATAAATAAATAAATAAAAATAAATAATAATAATAACAATAATAATAAATAAATAAAAATAAAGGGGGGGGGGGTTCAGTCAGCTGGGGCTGTCTTCAACGACCTAAAGTAATCCAAGAGGGGATACCACTTTTTATGGAACTTTTCCGTATTCCCCCTTAGAGTAAATCTAATTTTCTCAAATTTAAGAAATCGCATGACTTCTCGTAGCCAAACAGAAAACGAAGGGGGGCTTGATGACTTCCAAAGCATTAGAATGCATCGCCTGGCCACCAGGGAGGTGAAAGACAATACATCTAACCCTGTAGCGCTGTACAGGGATTCGTTAAGGGGGAGACCAAATATCGCCACCCAGGGACACATTTCTAGAGTGGTCCCCAGGACCTTTGACATAGCATCAAAATACCCGCTCCAAAACCTCCGAAGCGCAGGACAGAAAAAAATACATATGTCCCAAATCACAAGGAGAGGCTCCACACCTGTCACAAACATCTCTGACAGAGTCAGGGTAAAATTTGGCGAGCTGAGACTTTGAACGATGGACCCTATGTAAAACTTTAAACTGTATTAATTGTAGCCTTGCACATGGGATAGAGCGGCGAACCGCATTAATTGCTCTGTCCCACCACCGCCCAGTAAAAGTATTAGCTAGATCTCGCTCCCAAGCTAATTTAGCCCTATCGATCATCGGTGCATCTAGCTCCAGAAGTTTGGAGTAAATCCTGGATATAAAAGATTTTTCAAGAGGATTCAATGTCAAAAAGTCATCCCAAGGTGGAGCACTTGGAAGCTGAATGTAATCAAAAAAAAGAGAGGAAAGACAGTGTCTGATTTGAAAATAACGAAACAAATGTGAAGCTGGGAGATTGAACTCAGATGATAACTGTCCAAAAGAACAAAGAACTTGGTTTCTATAAAGGTCTCGAAAACATTTAATACCCCTGTTGTGCCATGTTTGGAAGCACGAATCACCCTGCGCCGGAGGAAACAAATGATTGTTTAAAATGGGCAATGACAAGGAGGGTGTTGTATACCCAAAACACCTTCTAAATTGCACCCAGATACGTAGAGTAGAAAGCACTAAGGGGTTTTTTGTGTAATTGGACAGTTTGAGCGGGAGGGACGAAGCCATCAGTGCCAGTGCGGATGAAGATTTAAAAGAATGGGTCTCCAGTGTGCACCACTGTAGATCAGGGGAGTGAAGCCAGCACAGTAACCTTTGGATGTGTGCTGCAAAGTAGTAATATTTAAAATTAGGTAGTGCAAGGCCTCCTTCAAATTTGAATCTCTGTAACAGAGATTTACCTACCCTGGGAACCCGTCCCTCCCACAAAAACGTAGAAATGAGCTGGTCCAACGTTTTAAAGAAAGTTTTTGGTAAATACAATGGAAGAGTTTGAAACAAAAAAAGAAACTTTGGCATTACATTCATTTTAATGACATTTATCCTACCGATTAACGAAAGGGGAAGAGATCTCCATCTCTGTAAGTCTGTTTTTATTTTATCTATCAGCACGGAGTAATTCGCACCAAACAATTGCAGCAAAGTGCGGGAAACATGAACACCTAGATATCTAAAGCCGTCAGGTGTCAATTTGAATGGCACATCTGCTTGATTTAGACGTAAAGCTAAAACGTTAACAGGATAACATTCGCTTTTTTGGAGATTAACCTTGTAACCTGAAAATGTGCCAAATGTCTTAAGAAGTGTAAGAATGGGGGGAAGAGAGTTAGCTGGATCGGACACATATAAAAGTAGGTCATCCGCATATAATGACAATTTTAAATCCACCCCAGCCCGAGATAGACCTCGAAATGATGTGAGCGATTTTAGTGCCACGGAAAGTGGTTCGATAGCTAAAGCAAACAGCAACAGAGAGAGAGGGCAACCTTGTCTAGTCCCACGTGACAATGTAAAGTATTCCGAATTAGAATTATTCGTACGCACACTAGCTCGGGGAAGTGTATAAAGTAATTTAATCCAGGATATGAATTTCTCGCCAAATCCAAATTGATGTAAAACTGTAAAAAGATATTCCCATTCGACCCGATCGAATGCTTTTTCAGCATCCAGTGATACTATGACTTCAGGAACAGAAAGGGAATGATCAGAATAAACCACATTTAGAAGTGTGCGAACATTAAAGAAAAGATGACGACCTTTGACAAAACCATTTTGATCATGTGAAACTACATCCGGGAGTACATCCTCAAGACGTGAGGCCAAAACCTTAGCTAAAATTTTGACATCAACATTCAGGAGGGACAACGGTCTGTATGAGGAGCACGATGTTGGATCCTTATCCCTCTTTAGTAAAAGAGATATAGATGCCTCCCGTAAAGTTGGTGGAAGAGAGCCCGAGCTCAGGGACTCGTCAAACACGGCCAACAGCAACGGCGCCAACTTGTCCTTAAATTTTTTGAAAAATTAGACCGGAAAACCATCTGGTCCCGGTGCCTTACTGGTTTGCATATTGTTAATAGAACTAATAATCTCAGCCAAAGTTAAAGGGGAATCGAGATCACCAGCCACGCTCGGGCCCAAAGTTGGAAGCTCCAAATTGTCAAAAAAGGACGACATCTCTAGACTATCAGGCAAAGATTCGGACTGATACAGTTGCATAAAAATCCTTAAAAGCGGAATTTATGGCCAGCGGGTCTGTACAGAGCTCACCAGCGGAATCAACAATACGAGAAATGGACCGTGAGGCCATCGTTCCCCTCAGCTGATGTGCTAGCAGTCTTGATGGTTGGTCGCCGTGTTCAAAAAATGCACTCCGTGTACGAAGGAGGAGCTTCTCAACTTCGGCTGTGGAATTTAAGTCATACTCTGTTTGTAACTCCAAACGTTGTTTCAGTAGCTGGGGTGACGGGTTCGCTGAATTAAGTTCATCCACTTTAGCGATATCAGTTAGCAAAGTCTGCAACTTGATCTTACGCGTTTTGTTCGAATGCGACGTGTAAGATATAATTTGGCCTCGCAGATAAGCTTTAAGTGATTCCCACAAAAGGGAGTAAGAAACTGAATCACTTTTATTAAGAGCTATATAATCATCTATTGAGGATGAAATAAAATTATTGAAAGCGTTATCAGATAATAGGAGTGTGTTTAACCTCCACGGAGTAGTAAACCTGTAACTTTTTGGAAAATTAATGCTAAGTGCCACCGGGGCGTGATCTGAAACAACTATTGGGTGGTAGCTGATATGTTTAACCCTTGAAATAATAGAATTGTCAATAAAAAAGTAGTCAATACGTGAATAAACTCTGTGTGGGTGGGAGTAGAATGAAAAAACCTTAGCTTGTGGGTTATAAAATCTCCAAGGGTCAAGGAGACCGTTAGTAGACATAAAGTCAGCCAACGCTTCAGAAAGTAAGGAGCGGGGTATAGCACGCGAATCTGATCTGTCGAGTGTTGGATTAATTGTACAATTTAGGTCCCCCCCTAGTATCAAAGAATGAGTGTGCAAATCAGGTAAAGATTGGAATAGCTTGTGAGCGAAACCCGGGTCGTCACAATTTGGGGCATAAATATTCACAAGCAGAACTGGGACATTACATAATTTTCCACGGACTATTAAAAATCTTCCATTTACGTCAACAATAACATCATCTACATCGAACGAGACCCCACTTCTAATAAGGATAGCTACTCCTCTGCTTTTAGTTCTGAATTTAGAGTGATAAAAACTATCAATCCAAGAGCATTTCAATTTGTTGTGGTGTCCATTCTCAAGATGTGTCTCCTGTAGGAATATAATGTCAGCATTTAATAATTTGAGATGAGCAAAAGTTTTGGCACGTTTAACTGAATTATTTAAGCCTCTGACGTTCCAGGATATGAAATTTAGGCTAGAGCCCGGTAGAGATTGAGGTGCACTCATTCAATTAAGTTTGTAATTGTAATAGTGTGAAGCCAAAACAGCCGGCTGAGGGAGAAGGGCAGTGGGAAGGAAGGGAAAAAAAAAAAAAAAAAAAAAAAAAAAAAAAAAGGGGAGGAGGGAGGGAATAATAATAGTAAAAGAAATAAAAACAAGATAAATAACCCCTACCCCCGCCCCGCCACATCCCAACCCGAACAGAGGGGAAGGACGCGACGAAAACAACCCCCAAAATGTGCGCCCCCGATGGCTCAACATGTGTCCAAACCCGGACTCCGCAGGGCAACAAGTACCATATTAAAAAATCCTTATGATGTGCAGTCTGTACACAAGTCTTACATAAAAAAAAACAAAAAGATAACAAGGCTTAATCACAGCATCACCGTGAATGTCATCAATAAACCGCATAAAAGCTTATTGGTCCAAACGAAAACAGCCATAACATTGTGAGAACCAAACATCCTCCCTTAAAGCACTTCGGGACTAGATTCAAACATCAACTTTAAAACACAATATGTAACAGTTATTCTCTGAGTATATGCAGAGCAAGCAGTGGTGCGCGGTCCCAGCTTCAGGGCGCGTCCCAATCCGCAACACGATGCACAGCAGCGTGGTTAATTTTCAAGTGCACTATGAAGTGCGCGACAAGGAAGTGAGAACGGGTTCCATCCACGCTACCCTCAGAGGTTTCAGTCGTGAAGCCAAGAACAGGGTCTGTCCCAAATCCAAAATAATATCTATTAAGTTCACTTGAACGGGAAGTGTGTGACGCGGGTCCCAACGTCTCCGCGTGTATTAACAGTACAGGAACGAAAGTTAAATCTCTGGCTCCGAGTCACAATGTTTAAAACTCAGTGGATCTTGGATATAAACTCCTTTGCCTCCGCAGCGGATGTAAACACCGTGTCTTTGCCGTCCACAGTAACACGAAGCCTCGCTGGAAACAGCAGTGCAAATCTCACGCCTTTCCCGCGCAAAAGCGAGCGCACCTCGTTAAACGCGGCGCGCTGTTTGGCCACTTTAGCGGTGAAGTCCTGGAATACAGCCAGTTTCATACCTCTAACTTCCATCCAGCCTTTCTGCTTCGCACGTCTCAGAACGTCGACACAGTCAAAGTAACGGTGAAAACGAACAATGATCGCTCTGCTTACACCGGCTCTTTTTGGAGCCAGCGTCCTGTGCGCGCGGTCCAATTCAGGCAGATTCTCCAGGCCGAGCGCTTCTTTAAGTAATTCAGAGACCGAGGCGGGGGTCACCGAAAATTCTTCAGGGACCCCCTGAATCCTGAGATTCTGGCGCCGCGATCTCGACTCCAAATCATCAGCTCTGGCACTGAGAGCCTCCACCTGTTTCTCCAGGGCCTCTGTCTTTGCTCGCAACGTGACAGTCTCATCAGAATAAGAGGACAGGGACCGCTCCATCTCACCAACTGTGGACTTCAAAGTTGAGAAGTCCGTCCTCAGAACTGATATGTCCTTAATCATCTCCTCCCTCATCGCCCGCAACTCCTCTTTAAAAATCGCCCTCAGCTCAGTCAGAACCTGCAGGACAATGCGTGATACCAGAGCAGGGTCGTCGGGGGGGGATGTCACAGGTGAGGTCGAGGATGAGGCCGCCAGAGCAGGCCCTATGAGCGGCTGAGAAGCGCCAGGATCTTTGTTCGCTTTAGAGGCATTTTGAGGCATGGTGAGTGCAATTTAGTAATTATAAAGCTTACACCTACTGTTTGTCACCTTGTGTTTGGACAGCGTGTGTCAGAAGTGCATTAAATTAAATTAAATACTGCTTTCCCTACGGAGCCCGTAAAATCGCGTCTAGCACATGTCGAGCGGAAACCGGAAGTCCACCTCTGTATATTTTAAATGAGATTAGTGATAGTTACAATGAAGGTTACATGAAGTACATGCAAGACAAATAAAAGCGCAAATAAAATAAAAAAAGTGCAAATAAAAGTGCAAATAAAAGTGTGTTGGTGTGTGTGTTTCAGGTTGTGTAAGTGTAATCTATCAGGTGAAAGTTGTTCAGTTCTGTCCTCAGTTCTCAGTTTAAACTCCAGTCTGAAAAATATGAACCTAAGTTACAATAATCTGGAGGATTCAGGATTGAAGCTTCTCTCTGATGGACTGAAGAATCCACACTGTAAACTGGAGATACTGCAGTAAGTTCATCACTTTCTCACTGCGCTTACACTACATCACGTTTATACCTGTAACTTGAAACCTGGTAGATATTGTGTTTGACTTAATGTTTGTTTGATGTGATAATCTTTAAATATTAAACTCTCTTCATCGTGATAATTTATTATTTGTGACAGTGTTTATGAGAGATACAATGATTGTGAGGTGATTTGGTACGTTCTCTGTGTGTGTGCAGATTGAATAATTGTGGTTTGACAAAAAAAGGTTTTGCTGCCGTTGCTTCAGCTCTGAGATCAAACAACATATCAAAGCTGAGAGAACTGAATCTGTATAACAATAAACCAAGAGAATCAGGAAAGAAACTTCTCACTGATTTACAGAAGGATCCTCACTGTAACCTGAAGATATTACAGTGAGTTACACACACACACACACACACACACACACACATACAGGTATTTACTCTGATGACCACATGATTGTGTCTGATTTGGTTTATTCTCTCCTACAGAATCTGAACTGAATTAAGTGAAGTGCCGATACACATTACACAATCAGGCAAATATTTTTGATTATTTATTTTTTTTAATTTATTAATATATATTAATATATTAATTATATATTAATATCTATATAATAATATATATATATATATATATATATATATATATATATATATATATATATATATTTTTTTTTTTTTTTTTTTTTTTTTTTTTTTTTTTATTATTATTATTTTTTTTTAACAAAATTTAAGTCCATGGGTTACATCATTTCTGTAACTAAAAGGTTGCTCTATATGGCATTATTATTTAAATAATGCTAAAGCCTGAGTGTGAAAGCAGCATATAACAAGAAACAAGGAACTTTGTTTACTTAAAAATGAGGAATAAAATGAAGTGGAAAGAAAAAAATTATTAATAAAATAGAAAGAAACAAACGTGACTAGATGACAAAGTCAACAAAGCATGTGGAACAAAGCCCTTTAGTAAATGTGATTTCAACTGATTTCAACTCCTGGTATGTGAGAGCTTTTTAGGCCCTGAGATGAACTGGCAAAATTAGAGCTTTAAAAAGTTAAATATTGCTGCTTTTTCATCCACTTCTATCAAAGTCCCTGGAAAGGGCCTTGTGGTGTGCCATAATCATATAGTAGTTAGTGCTCTGCATTGTGCCCGCAGCAACCCAGAAAGCCCGGGTTCAACTCTTGGTATATGAGTTTTTTGGTTTACCTTGCTGGTTGTGAAAGATAGATTTTTAGACACCATGATTGTCTAGCAGAATTAGAATTTGGAAAGGTCGAAAAGCACTGCTTTTAAAAGGACGTTGTGGTAGGATGTTGTATTGCGCATCGTGACTTCAGCAACTTTTTGTTGAATTGAGGTTATGGCAAGCTCCTAAAACACCAAGCTTGCCTTTTGTCTTAAGTTTAAAAACTCTTTAGCATCTTGTAAGGGCTGATTCTATTAAAAACATATTGCATATTTGTAATGTCTCATGCATCTGAATTTGGTTTGGAACGTTCCAGGTTCAAAACCTATAAACATTTCATACACTGTTTCTGAGCACTCAGTCATCTTTGACTAGGGAACTCTGGTTGGTCTTGGTATTTGCTGCTCTGTTTTCGTTGGTAATAACCAAATTGATTAGCTTTTAATTTAAATAATGTAACTATCATTTTGCCATATTACTGACTTCATCCACCTCTATTAGTATTTGTTCCTCCTGTCACAAGAAACCAAGTTCAAGTAAGTTCAAGCTCTTTTACAAGCACTTTAGTTTATTGTCACAAAGCAGCTTTACAGTGTTATAAACCTTTGTACCCCCAAAGAGGGTTCCGCCAGCTCTCATGAAAAAGAAATTCACATATTACAAGAACAATAGAAATCAATGCTTCTGTTTATCAAAACCTAGTGTGTGACATCAACAACATTTCATCACTTTAATACACCTTTATTTTGGAAAAGTGTGCCTGATGCTGCATAGGATTTAAACACAATCTTTAAAACTCGATTTAAACATTTTTTTGTTTGTGGTTTACATTTTTAATGTCTATTATTCTGATAATCTGTATGTAATTATGTAATACTTTCTGATGTACTATTTGTTAATTTGTTGCGTTTTTATACAGGGGTGTGGTAGCTCAGTGGTTAGGGTGTTGCGCTATCTATCAGAAGGTTGTGGGTTCAAATCCCAGGTAGAAGAAGTTATCAGGGTAAACAGGTCGGTCCTTGAGCAAGACCCTTAACCCTCATTTATCCAGGGATGCTGTGACTCCATCCAAGTTGGGGTATTTGTAAGTCACTAAATGACCAAATGTAAATGTAATGAATACTGTATTTGTATACAGGTACAGATCAGTCTGCTGCAATGCACCCCCCCCCCGCCCCATATATACATAATGAGAACCCTCATCAGACACACACTCCTCACGTGTACATGTGTACATTCCTCCATTTACAGTTCTGCCTGTAACCAACTTTCAATCACAATTTCACTGCCATGTTCCCAGCACCCAGATACCATACCTCCATATACCTCAGTAGTAGAAGACAGAAACTCTTTCAGGAATAATCAGTCATTTGTTGTTCTAGAGCTGATTTTGATTAGGTGATCTAGTATATTTCAAATAAATTTTTTACCCAGCTAACCAAATTACGTTGTTACGTAGGTCCAACGTAACCTGCTGACCAAAAAATTTGTCTCTGCGAAATATCCAATTACGTCTAATAGTCACCAGTTAGTAATGGGTACATAAATGCGTTATTGATGTCACTGTAGCTTTAAGCAAATATTACAATTTACTTTTTACAATTTAAGCTAACATGATTGAAAAGAAAGAAAGTGGCTAACTGTTAACTACAGGTAACTAATGAACATGATGTTACAGTGTAATACATAAAGACTTTTTCTGCTGTACTCTGTGAGTTTGTCTTACCTGCCATATGGTATAAAGATGCTAATATCCATAACTACACTCCAAGCTATTTAACATTTATGATGATGTATCTAAAGATTTATTTATTAAAACTGACTGTTTAACACCGAAAATACTAAAATTATAATACAAAAAGGCAGGTTTGACTAAAACAATCCATTATGAACATTATTTTAGACTTTTATTAATAAGAAATAAAACAATGTTTGTGATTTATCATTATTAATAAAGCTGTTTTAAAACCAATTCATGTCACAGTCACTTTTTTCCTGATAGTTTTCAGTTATTTGGAATTTATTGTCATAATATGTGATTTAAACCAAAACAAAAATTTTACCCATTAATAAATACATTTATTTAACTTACTGTCTGGCCACGTAACTACAACATACTTTAGATTATATTATTCAAAGGTAATTTATGGACCGTCTCGTGATGTAACCAATAGATCACGGTTATATTAAGCACCAGACACCAGTATTTGCCTGAGAGTCAGCTTCTGTCGATATTTGCCAGGCCTTCTGAGAGATGTTTTATCCCAGTTCTCCCCATCTGTTTGTCTGTATGCCCATGACATTAACTCATCCATCCTTGAATCTGTCAATGAAGTTGGATCCAGCCATGTTCTTGATGCAGGAGGGCATGTTTAAGAACTCCATGAGCCATATACATTGGCAAGATCAAGTCAGGTGATATGTTGGTGTATTGTTTTATTTATTTTACTGTAGGGCTGCAACAATGAATCAATAAACTCGATAAAAATCGATTGTGAAAAGTGTTACATCACCTGCAGCGCTTTAACAAAAAGTGTGCTGAAAAAAATAATAAGAGCATGTTGAACAGAACGAGGGGGAATCTGAGAAACAAGTTTAACAAAGTTTACTAAATTCTGCAAATTAAACAAAGCCTCGGCTTAAATCATCAAAGGTGTGGGAGCTGATAAGTTTCATGAAAAACTTTCAGAAGTCGGCAGTTTTGAGCCAAAAGAATTTAATGAGTTTTACTGAATAGACAGTGTAAAATATCAAACAATTTAAAATATAGACGATAGCAACACGTTGCCATCCCCTGAGAGCACTGCCCGAAGTCCTCCTCTTCATCCATATAAGTCCTTCAGGAACACGTGACTTGCTTCGAGACTATGCGTCTCCAGACAACATGAGAACATCCACCAGAACATCTCTAACTTCTCCTCCATCTGGTCCTGCTTGCTGTTCCTTACAGGGGCATGAATTTATGACATGTTCCTGTTGACTGTCCCAGTATTCAAATCTCACCGCTTACCCTTTTGGACATTCCTACTCTCACATGAACTATTCAACTATCATGAGTTACAATTTATTACTTCTAAGTATTATAAAAACCTTACAGAGCACTTCACGCTTCACACAACTAAAGAATGTGTAACACACAAGCTCTGTAATAATGATATGATCTGCACGGAGCACCACGGTGATGATACACCACCTGAAACGAAACACAGATGAAGGAGCACAACAGCAGAATAAATCATTACATCTCAAGTTTCTTTAGTTTTGAAGTGAATCAACGTAACGGTGCACTCACACTAAGAGAACCAGAGCACAGTTCATGGTGTTTTTGGTTGTTAACTGGATAATGACAGCAATGGAGAATGTGTGTTACTTTTTATTTTCGTTTAATTAGCTTAAGCAGTGTTTGAAAGTGCTTTATAAATACATACAACTTGTACACAATGCTGGTGTCATGCTACCGGAGGAGTCGAGGGAAAATTGACGGTTCAAAACAAAATAGTCTTTATTGCCTCCAATACTGTGTACGGGGTAAAACCCCAAAACGAGAAACACACAGTCACTTGACGTAAGGCAATGACGTCACCAGTCAGAGGAGTCTCCTTAAGAACCGAGGAAGATGCGGTGAGGAACGCGGCAGGGCGGGCACGCAGGAGCTGGAGTTCCGAATTCTCTGACGTGTTCCCAGGTGTCACATCCTAGAGGAGACCAGCGGGCAAAACCGAATCGCTCAGGCTCAGAAGTAAGCAAAGCGTACAAGGCACGAGCCACATACTCTGACATAACCAGTCGTAACTAAAAACCTCTGCACTGGTGGATCCGGGACGCCATCTTAAATAGAGTCTGCCACTGATGAGGCACACCTGCAGGCAGCTTTCTAGGGAAAACAAAGAAAGCTGAGAGGGCGGAAGCGAAAAAAAAAGTCATTAGTCAATACTATAAAGGAAAACTAGGTCATTCACAAAGTAACAGTCAATAGAAGTCCACTCAACTCAGAAATCAAGGTTAGACCCAACAGCAAACGTAGAGTCTATAATCCATAGAGAGGAAGCAAAAAGTCAATAATCCATGGTACGAGCACAAAGTCTAAATCCACTGAATGAGCGCAAAGACCCGAGGGAGCACGAACATAGAAAAGAATCTGAACAGGGAGCAAACGCTCGGGTTGGGAAACAAAACGAACTGACACTGAGTACCTGGGAAGAGTTTAAATAGTGCCAGGTTAATTAGTCGCAGGTGCACTAGAGTGGCGGAGAAGGCTAACAGTGTCGAGGTGAATTTGTGGTCGGAGATCACCTGATACGCTGTCCACAACACGCCTCCCATCATTAGCAGTGACAACATGGCGACAGCATAAATGCCCATAGCCTTAGGGATCCTTCTCGTTAGCAGATTCATCGTGGGGCATTTCTGGGGCCTTTTTGCAATGAGTGTAGTTCTCTCCCGTCAGTCTTTACGGCAGTGTTTGTAGTCAGAAGAACTTGGAATGGCCCCCTCCACCTGGGCTGGTTCCAGCGCTTTCTCCGTAAGTCCTTTATCAGCACCCAGTCTCCGGGTTGAAACGGGTGAAGTGGATGATCAGCTGGCTCCGGTAGGATCACCTTTACCTGTTTGGACACCAAGGAAAGCGATTTATACAGTGACATACAGTACTGGAGCATTGGTTCATCAAGGAGGTGGTCGTCTAGGTCCTGTGGACCTATACCGGTGTTTGGAGGTCTGCCAAAGACAATCTTGAACACTGACAGCTTGGTTTTTTTCTTGTGTGCGTGTTCTACACTGCCACAATACCAGGGGTAGACACTTATTCCATCCCAGACCTGTTTCCTGGCTCAGTTTTGCCAAACCTTATTTAATTGTGCCATTAGTTCTTTCCACTGCTCTCGCACTCGCTGGGTGATAACTACAATGTTTTTTCATGTCTATTCCTAAGTACTTGGTGAGACTGAGTTGTCCCCTTGAACAAATGGTATCCCATTGTTGCTAGAGATTCTCCAAGGCAGGCCCCATCTTGGAATGATTTCCCTCAGAAACGCCTTGGCAACTGCTTCTCCGTCCTGTTTACCTGTTGGAAAAGCCTCCACCCATTTACTGAACATGTATACACAAGCAAGTAAATATTTCTTCCCTTCAGCTAGTTCACATGCTTTGGTTAACGCCACCAGCTCAGCTGCCTGTGCTGAGTAAGATGAAGGGAAGGATTCAAGCACCCCATGTGTTGTGACTATGGCATATGCAACCCTATTGGTACCTGTATTGTCACGGGTAGCTGAGCCATCTACGAACAGATTAATTTCAGCATTTTCGAGTGGTTTATCTTTTAGGTCTATTCTGAGTGTGAATGTGGCATAGCAGTCATGCGGTTAACCTTCCTCCTCTGTCGGGACGAGTGTTGCTGGATTTAGTGTTGTGCACCTCCTGACTGTAATGTTAGGCATGTCTAGGAGTGCTGTATGATACCTGAGCCATATTTGATGACAGGTGTGCAACCTTCTGGTCCTGTAATATTCTTACTACTGCGTGGGGGACAAAAAGGGTTAATTGAGAGTAGCCTACGATGTCTTGTGATGCAACGAGTGCTTTTTCTGCTGCTGCTACTGCCCTGGCGCACATAGGGAGGCCTGCTGGTACTGGGTCTAATTTACATGAGAAATACGCAACTGGTTTCTGCTTGTTCCCATGTGTACTTTATATATTCAGGGATGTGATAGACATTAACATGTGCCATGCTGGTTTAAAATATATTTGACAGATCATGGTAATTAACTTGATCATGGTAATGTTAAACATTTGAATAACTTGCTTTATAATGAGTGGGGTTGAGGTGACTGTGAAAAGGCAGGGTGTGGAAATGGTTTCTGTGGCCAGTGTTAAATTTTAGAGATTCCCAAAACTGTTCTACTCCGTTTTGTTTGCATAATTTTTTTAATGCATTGCAAAGGGGTGTGTTTTATATAATCTGCTATGTGTGCGTGTTAGGTTGGGTAATATGGTAGTGTAAATACTTTACTTTTACGCTAAGATTATTAATTTACAGAGGTTTATTTAATGAATCGCATAGTGCAGGGGTTAAAGTTAAAGTTTTCAGATGAAGTAGCACCCATTATCAAACCAAAACTTGTAAATGCCACATTTTTTTTGTCATGAAACGACACATAGCAAACATTAATTAGGTGTATATTAAAGCAATAAGGTATGAGAAGGTGTGGCATTAGTGTGAATAAATCATAAAAAACTAGGTATTGCTGGGTGCGATATGTAGCGGAGTTCAGTTATACCTCTTTCCCTGGATTTTTTCACAATAATACCCAACCTGGGTGCCACGGTGGCTTAGTGGTTAGCATGTGAGCTTCTCAGGGCTGGGGATCTAGGTTAGAATCCTGATCTGGGTGAAGTTTGCAGTTTGACACTGTTTGGCCAGAGGGGGCGCTATTTCTCAAATACTGCTAATAACTTGGAAATATTTTCATCTACAGTAGCATATATGCACTCATCTGATGCTCTACTACATTCTAAACATCTTTCCAAATACATGTCCATTAAAAAAAATGTCAACTTCTCCCGATATTTGAAAAAGTGCAAAATCTGCACTTTTCTAACTCTGATATGCACGAAAACATACATCTGTACATATGTCTGCAGTTCTTACAATCATTTTGGTTCTTCTTCATGCACACAGATCTGCATATATATATATATATATATATATATATATATATATATATATATATATATATATATATATATATACGTTACACAGTCACTACCTGTGTACGACTGCAGTCTATAGTCACACAGTCACAACCATGCAGTCTACTTCCTACTATCATGTTGTCCAGACCGCCTGCTACTAGCTTAAACACCTTAATTGCCACTTGCAGCTATATTTTATTCTAACTTTTGTAACCGTTTTATAAAAGTAATAAGGCACTTCAGGTTGTGTATTCATTGTTTCTTTCCCTTAATCCCCTACTATCCTATGTTCTATTCTCCAGTTTTGATTCCAGCACACTAAATTCTTTTCATTCAAAGCTGTATATTCTATATTTCATGTCAAAAATGTGTGTTTATACAGAATGTTTATACAGAAACTTATATACATTTTAATTATTTACAGCTTACAATTCTCACTGCACACATGTAAATAGTACCTCCCTCTAACCCTCATCTCATTCACTATTTTATGTACAGCCACATGTATATAACATCTATATCACTCTGTTTACATTTACCACAGTCTATATTTATCTATCTATCTATCTATCTATCTATCTATCTATCTATCTATCTATCTATCTATATATATATATATATATATATATATATATATATATATATATATATATATATATATATATATACAGTATATATATAGAGAGAGAGAGAGAGAGAGAGAGAGAGAGAGAGAGAGCGAGAGAGAGATGGATTGCACATTCTGCACATTGCCTTGTATTTGTACATGTGTAATGACAATAAAGTTTAATCTAATCTAATCTAATTTCTAATCAAACTCTCCACAGTGACGTCATCTCCATAAATCTTTACGATCTCAAGCCGTCGTTAATTCATTTTAATCAGCTCAGTGACACCAGCGCCCCCTAGAGTAACAGAATTCAGTGTTCCAGATGAATGTAGAGGTTTAAATGACTCGCGGTCAGTAAGATTGATTTAAAGAGCGTTTTAAAGGTAAGTAATTGGATTTTTCTTTATAGATTCACTGTACAATTCAAAGATCTGAAAACATGAACACAAAGAGAATATTAATCACCTGCAGTGAAACAATAACACATACGTCACACAGAGCAAGTGGCTTTTCCTGGTTCACCTGGACACCTGAACTGTGCACACTGCGCATGCGTCATCCTCGTATCGTTAAGTCAGACTTCAGTGAAAGTGAAAGCTGATTGTGTTGCGTAGAAGAAAATAAAGTCGTTTATTAAAAACACGGTGAGTGAATATAAATCTATACTATGTTAATGTTATTGTTTGTAGCGGAAGTAGAAATGTTTTTGACGTTTGTTAATTTAGTAGAAATAATAATTTAAGTTTCTTTCTCTATACTGCGCTCTTTGGAAGTAAAATGTCGCACCGTTATTCTGTTGTAGATTAAATAATCATCAGATTACCTGAACATCTCTCAAATTATGAGGATTATCAAATAATTTAACATCATAACGTTATACTTATAATACTTAATAAATCAGATCATATATGTAAATAAGTAAATACTAACGTCCTTCATGCTTTAAAACACACTTCCCATGATGCATTCTGTTTATTAGCATCAGGTTAAAAAGAGAAAGATAAACCTTTCCTTTTATTTTTAAAAACATTTCTTCTCTTATATAATTTTAAAAAATATAATTTAAATTTATAAATTAAATATAATTTTATTTATATGACAAATTTATAAAGGAGGGTGGCACGGTGGCTTAGTGGTTAGCACTTAGCTAGGGATTCCCGTGACCGGTTTGGATGGAGTTTCCATGGTCTCCCCGTGTCCGCTTGTGTTTCCTCCGGGTTCCTCCCACAGTCCAAAAACATGGATCAAGTCAAATGAATTATCCAAATTGTCCCATATAGGGTGTGTTTTCTGTGCGTGTCTGTGTGAGTGAGTGTGTGCCCAGCGATAGATTGGCGCCCCGTCCTGGGTGTATTTGCCGAGACGTTCTCCCATGGATGGGCATGGGGAACCCCCACGCGACCCTAATAGAGGATAAAGCAGAATATCGATGGATGGAATTTATAAAAGCCTTCTCACTCTTTATGTGTTTATGCTTCAGCAGCTCAAATCGACTCTGCTCATTTCAAAATAATTTTTAATTTTTAAAAAAAAAGATTAAGAGAAAGAAAATAAATATTTTTAAAAACAAGGAAAAGTTTCTCTTAATCTTTTGACTTGAATACATAATTTCTTTTGAAATTAGCAGAGTTGATATGAGCTTCTGAAACATCCTGACACAAAAAGGTGAGCCTTTATTCTCACCTTAATAGATTCATATTATTCTGTACTAATTATTAGTTAACAGCGTTAGGAGGTACCAACCAGTAAGATAGACCAATGAGAACCAAATAAGAGTTTAAATGTACATTATAGCAAAGTACATTATAAAATTCCGTCAAATCATAGGGTCGCTGGAGGGTTCCCCGTGCCCACCCAGGGGAGTACGTTTCAGGCTCTGGGCAGAAACACGAAGGACAGGGCGCCAATCTATCGCTGGGCACACAATTACTCGCACAGACACATACACATACACACACTATATGAGGCAATTTGGAGCATTCACTTTACCTTGATCCATGTTTTCGGACTGTGGGAGGAAACCAGAGAACCCAGAGAAAACCCACACAGACACAGGGAGAACATGGAAACTCCACCCAGATTGGGATTCGAACCCCTAGCGCTGAGAGGCGAATGTGCTAACCACTAAGCCACCTTGCCACCCACATTATAAAATAATATATAACATTTAAAATACCATAAGCTCCACTAGATGGCCAGCACATGCCACCTTGCTCTTCCGTTTTGCAGGGACAGTAAGGCTGACTGCACCATACTGCCTTAGAACACCCAGAATGGCTGGACCCTGTGTGCTCCCTAATTCCCCCTGAACATGATGACCACTACGGTCATTGTTGTTTTTCCAGTTGTTAGTTTTTCCATTTGTTTAATATCTGTACATAGCTGTCCTACACTGTTGTTGCTGCCTGGCTGCTCAAGGAGGATGAGTCCCCCACTGAGTCTTGGTCCTCCCAAGGTTTCTTCCTTAAATAACAACATAAAAGGGAGTTTTTTCTTGCCACTGTCGCTTCGGCTTGCTCTTTGGGGGTCTAAAGGTTTTTCATTCTGTAAAGCTGCTTTGTGACAATGTACTGTTGTAAAAAGCGCTATATAAATAAATTACTTGAACTTGAACTTGAACTCAAAGAAACAAAATGGGGAAAGCAAAAGCAGAGAAACAGCTGCTAAGCCTACCTGATATCTGTGCTGGAAGGGAGTGGTGAATACATAAGTGCCCCTCCAAACAAACATACTGTATCTATGTACAATATCCCAGCATCCAAATGCAGAACTGTGTCCTTTAGGGCTGTATTCAACAAAGAATTTTCATAGTCGAATCTGATTCGTCAGATTTTCCCTATAGTCGACTGATAGTCGAATCCGTTAAAATTTCACCACAAGATGGCGCTATAAGCGTGGTTTTTAAAAAAGATTTTTTTAATATATTTTACTTGTTTTTCTAGAGCACCGTAAATGGGATCCCCGTTCTGGACTTTTTTCCACTTCAAAGGAAAAACCTAAAAAAAAACTAAAAATTAGGATGATTTTATTTGACAAAAGGCTATATATATAACGAAAACAAAGACATTTCATGTAAAAACTAATGCTTAGCAGCAGCCATGCGCACCCCCATGTGGTCAAAATGGTACATTCGACTATGAGGTTCATAGTCGACTACGGTTCTCCGAATCGAATCGTTGAATCAGCGAATATTGCAGCTCACCCCTAGTGTCCTTAATCCGATCCATAATTGATTTCTGCATTGCAGGTGGAGTTTATTACACATGCACCTGAGCTGTAACACCGCAGTATTAACTGCATGGAGAGTGATTTTTTTTACAGGGTATCACATTACAAGATCCGTTTATTTAGAAAAAGGAAATCAGAATAATGTGAATTGTTAATGTTGAACAATTCATTTATAGATCTCAGTTAAACTGATCATCTGTTTCTAATGTATAGTTCATTCTTCATAAAACAGAACTGATATCTGAAGAGGAAATGAAACATTTAATGGAAAGATTGAGGGAAGAAAACACAACTGTTTAATTTTTTATATTTAAAATTCATTGATCTCTTGATTCCTCATGAAAAATCAAGACCCCTGACCAAGTATTGCAATTTACAGCATGTAATAATGGCTTCTCACTACATGATTATTCTTGTATTTCACCTGATCAACATATCAACATGATTGACCTATTTAAAAAAAATGATTGAGAAAATCAAATACATGAACAGAATTAACTGTTCTTTAGTATAGACTTCCAGCTGTTTACCCATTTTTTTTTCCAGAATCAAACATTCTTACAAAAAAAGAAAGGAAAATTCCACACAGACTGACATCAAAAACATAAATAAATAAGAAATATCTAGTACACAAACACAAACACCTCAATACCTAGTTGAAAATAAATAATAATAATAATAATAATAATAATGTAAGAAATCCGGGTTCTGCATCTGTCTCTCCGTCACGCTCTGCCACTCGCTCCCTTAGCCCCACCGTGGTTCCATTGACTCCCGAGATCTTGATGGGAGCTGGTAGAGGGACGGAGGGGACCTGGAGACGTCGTACCAGGTGTTCCTCAATGAAGTCCCCCTCTGAGCCCGAGTCGATGAGGGCGGTCACTGTGAACGTGCGCGACAGGTGAGATAACTGGGTGAGAATCCGAGAATTGCCCTTATAAACAGGTTGAATAGGGCTCACCTGGCGGACGCTGGGCGTCGGAGGTCTTGTCCCGGTCCTCCTCGCTCCTCCTGCTACCTCTGCCTGCTTGTCCTCCGCTTTGGGCGTTTTCTTGAGGCATTGCGCCACCCGATGTCCTGTTCCCCCACAGTAACGACATGGGTGTTGACGTGGCCGCTCTTGCCGTTGCCGTTCCGGTACCCCGGTCTGCCCCAACTCCATGGGAACAGGAAGCGGGGCAGCCATCGCAGGTTGTGGGGTGTACGTTCCCTGAGAAGGGTCAGGCGGGGTGGCGTGCTGATCCAACTGGATGGCCAACTGGATGACTTGCGACAGGTCCAGGTTGAGGGAGCGATAAACCAGCTCCCTCTGCAGAGACAGGGACAGACCCGCCTTGAACTGGGAGATGAGCGCCACCTCATTCCATCCACTGGCGGCCGCCAAGGTGCGGAACTGCAGCGAATACTCCGCAACCGATCTTCTGCCCTGATGAAGCAGTCGCAGTTCGTCTCCGGCCGCCGCACCATGACGAGGATGATTAAAGGTGGCCCGGAAGGACTCTAGGAAGGCCGTGAGAGAGGTGACGTCAGCCCCGTTGTTATGCCAGATGGCCATAGCCCATGCGGACGCCGCACAGGTGAGTCGGGAGATGAGCAGGGCGATGGCGTTCCGGTCCGTGGTGGGTGGCCGGCTGGCGAGGAAGAGAGAGAACTTCAGGAGGAACTCCTCGCAAGATTCGGGGTCCCCGGAATAGCATGGCGGTTCCGGGATGGGGATGAGCGTCGTGCCATCTCCAGCCGTGGGGGAGGACACCCCAGCAGTGCCCGTGATGGCCCCTGTGGACGACGGGGCAACCTGAGGAGACAGGTTAAGTGTAGTGTTGCTGCTGGGGTTACCCACGGTGTCACCTGATGGCGGGACAGGTGATTTGGCGGCTCCTGTGGACAGTGTCTGCACCTGCTGTGTCAGGAACAGCAGAGCCTGTCCTTGGTCCAGGACTTGCTGCGTGAGTCACTGGAGGAGCTGTTCCGCCGTCTCCATGGTGTGGCGAAGTATTGTCCCTGATTTATCATACATACCGAGCAATTATTTGGCTGCTATTCTCTCTGCTTTGTGTCTCGTGGTATATCTGGTCTCGGTGAGTGCGTGTCTGTTTATGTTAGCTGTGTGTTAGCATCTGCGCTCTCACCTCCGTGTTTAGGTTAGTCTCTGTCATTGTATGAGTGAACGTCTGTGTCTTTCTGTGATCGCTCCCTGTGGTTTGTCTAAACCTCTTTCTGTTTTCAGTGTTCATCCTGTCCCTAGTGTCCTGCGTCCCGGGAGCGATCTCTGTCTGTCCGCTCAGGTGGTTCGGCTTCGGCCGGGTGGGGCGGAGTTCGCGCTCACCCTAGCCTGCTCTGCTGGCGCGCCACCACCTGAGGGTGTCCGTGTCTCAGTGTTCACTCAGCATACTAACGGTTCCCTTCTTTTTACTAATACTCTCTATCTCGGTAAACTAACGTTATTTCCTTCCCTGTGCACTAACACCTTTGCTGTCTTCCCATCCCTTGTTTGTTTCAGTCTGGTTCCGAGCCGTCCGTCGTCCCGTGTAGTTCACCGTACCTCTTTGTGCACTTTCTACACGCTTTCTTCCTTCAGGTTTTTGTCTAACACTCCCTCTGACACGCCTGTTCTTTCTGTCTTAGGTTTTGTTATTTTGTCTATCCTAGACACCCTCACTAGTCGTTTCTGCTTCTTCTCACGCATAGCCAGTGTAGGGTTCTCTTACTACAGCGTAATTATATCTGTGTGCTTTGTTTTATTTTGTTATTGGTTTGGCTCGGTGTTGTGCTCTGCCCAGTCCTCCGTCCAGGTTCCACACCCCGGCCTGGGTCCAGTTGGCAACGCTCCCCTCGCACAATCCTCCTCCTGCACTACCCTACCTCTGCCTTGCTCTTCAATAAATACCCTTTGTTCTGCATCCACGTCTCCAGAACTATCTTTACAGACTATTTGTGACAAATAATAATGATAATTATTATTATTATTAATTTAATTAAAATAATAATTAATTAATAAAACTAATGACTAAATTACAAATATATATATATATATATATATATATATATATATATATATATATATATATATATATATATATATATATATATATAAAATGTCAGGTTGTGAGGGTTGGGTCCCTTCCCCCTGTCTCCCGTGTATCGGGTTTTGGCCGTTCGGGGCTTCCGTAGGTAGGGCCCAGCCCCTTGAGCAGGGATTGGGTCCTACCTGATCACGTGCGACCTGCTGACTGCATTTCTAGCATGCCTCCGTAGCAGTCAGCAGGCCAGCATTATATACTGAGCATTACAGAACACACACGCTTGTGTGCCGATGCTCATATGCCACGTCGGGTGTATCGTGTGTTTTTTTATTTATTGCTATGTTTCGCCATTGACTCGACTCGCCCTGCATTCAGCGGCTTTTCCGCTGCTTGCTCTGTTTATTTTGTATTTAGGTTCTCGGCACGTTTCGTCGTGTCCGCAGCAGCGTTCCCGCTGTATCGTTTTTGTTTTTGTTTATTTGCTCTCGGCTCCTTCAGCGGCGTTCCCGCTGTGCTACGCTAATAAAAGTGTTTTTTGGTTCCGTTACCTGGTCGCCTGGCTCACTTTATCTACACCGCACCGCGCTGCCCTGCCAGCTTCCGGACAGTGCACTCCGATTCGTGACTATATATATATATATATATATATATATATATATAAACAAAATATTTTTGGGATTAAATATGTGAAGCACTGGGCGATTTAACTTTTTTTCCTTTTAAAATGCTACATCAATTTAATTTTTGAATGCAAAGATTTATCTGTTCTTTAAATACAGTGTCACATCTGACTTCATAGACTGTGGATCCTGAAGCTTCCTACATTCATCTACCATCAGCTTCCAGTCTCATTCTGTATTTCGTTTTCCAAAACTAACATCCTGACTTTGCTTTTTATTGTATTAACATTGGTAGTGTTAACCTTTAAACACATTGAGTTGGGGACTGAAACATACTGTTGATGTTCTGCATTGGTTCTCTGCATGTGTGTTTAGGTTCTAATCTGTAGGAGCAAAGATGAACTCCAAAATGAGTCTCTCTGATAAACTGAAAGAGGAGAGGTGAGAGACACATGTTCTCTGGTTCCAGAATCTCTGATTAGATTAGTTCACAGACTGAATCATGAGGAAGATGGAGATCTGTAATATTTATGTAATAATTGATGTTCTTTAGTCTGATTCAGGGTGAGAGATCAGATTCACCTGAACCCAGCTGTGTTTCCATGAAGAGTGATCAGTCCATAGGCACTCCAATAGATTTTAAACATGAAGACAGTTCTCCTGATCTGAGGTCAGTATAGTTGTATATTATATATATTTATTTCTCACTCACAGAATCAACTGTCAAAATAAATGAATTGATAAAATAATGAGTTAGTAAATTAATGAATTAATGATGAAATACAGCAGTGTTTAATTTATTTTATGTCTTTATTTATGTTTTATTTATTTATAGAATCCAGGAGGAGAAATTAAAGATGAAGAACAGAAATCAGATGGAATCCATTTTTAAGGTTTGTCTGAGTCTGAGTTCAATGTTTCAGGAAATGTAATAAAATCATTAATGATATCTCCATGTATAATGATTTAATATAAACGTTCTAACAATCTAAACGTTCTCACGTGGATGGGCATGGTGTTCCCCCTCTCGACCCTAGTAGAGGATAAAGCGGAAGATAATGAATGGATGGAAAATAAACTCTACAGAGGCTCATAGAATGAATAGACCAATAATAATAATAAATAATAAAAAATATTTAAAAAATAAGAAAGTTAAGAATGATATAAAAAAGAAAGAGGGCCAGACAATATTCAAAATTTTATAACTATAAAAACTTTAAAGTAAAAAATCTATAGTTCTTTATTTGTTTCCTCCATAGCATCATCTATAAAGCTGTATGGTTCTTCTAATTATCTGGTACTGTTTATTCCAAACTAGGAACTGGAGAACAAGCTCATCACTCTGTTAAAGATTGAACTGAAGAAGTTCATGAAGGTACTGAGTTCAGATTACCCTTCATGCTCTGAGTATGAGAAAGATCTGAGTATCAGAGAAGGATTGTTGAAGATCACACTGCAGATCCTGAAGAACATGAACCAGACAGACCTCGCTACCACACTGCAGAACAGTAAGAACCCTGAACCATAGAACTAGTACATCACTTTAAATAGATCAGTTCATCTACCATCAGTTATCCATCTTCAGTAAAAGCTCATAGAGATGTGTTTATTGGTCTGTTCTAATGTGTTTATTGATCATGCAGTAAAATATTGATCATGTTCAATTCTTCTGTTTAATAGAGATGATCTCTGTGTATCAGAAAAAACTCAAACCCAAATTGAGAGATAAATATAAAAGAATTAATGAAGGAACCTCACAGTCTGGAAGGTTAGCACTTCTGAATGAGATCTACACAGAGCTTTTCATCACAGAGGGGTGGAGTGGAGAGATCAATCATGAACATGAGGTTAAACAGATTGAAGCAGCATCCAGAAGACCAGCAACTCAGGAGATCCCCATCAGATGTAGTGACCTGTTCAAAGAGCCAGCCATCAGAACTGTACTGACTAAAGGGGTTGCTGGAATTGGAAAAACTGTCTCAGTGCAGAAGTTCATTCTGGACTGGACTGAAGGAAAAGAGAACCAGGATGTGACCTTCATGTTCCCACTTCCCTTTAGAGAGCTGAACTTAATAAAGCAGAGAAATCTCAGTCTGATGGAACTTCTTCAGTACTTTTACCCAGAAATGAGAGAATTTCAATCAATGAACTGGGATTTCCATAAAGTTCAGTTTATCTTTGATGGTCTGGATGAGTGTCGACTTCCTATGAACTTCCAGAACAATCAGATCCTGTGTGATGTAACAGAATCAGCTTCAGTAGATGTTTTGCTGACCAACCTCATCAAAGGGAACCTGCTTCCACCTGCTCGTATCTGGATCACCTCTCGACCAGGAGCAGCCAATCAGATACCTTCTAAGTGTGTAGATCAGGTAACAGAGGTACGAGGGTTCAGTGATCATCAGAAAGAGGAATACTTCAGGAAGAAGATCAAAGATCAGAGTCTATCCAGTAAAATCATCTCACACATCAAGTCTTCAAGAAGTTTGTACATCATGTGTCACATCCCGGTCTTCTGCTGGATCACAGCCTCTGTTCTAGAGAGAATGCTGGGTGGAGCAGAAGGTGGAGAAGTCCCCAAAACTCTGACGCAAATGTTCACCCACTTCCTGGTCTTTCAGATCAAACACAAGAACCAAAAGTATCAGGAGAACCGTGAGCTGGATCTTCAGCAGATCAGAGAGAGTGTTCTGGCTCTGGGAAAACTGGCTTTCCAACAACTGGAGAAAGGAAACCTGATCTTCTATGAGGAAGATCTGAGAGAGTGTGGGATTGATGTTACAGAAGCAGCAGTGTACTCAGGGGTCTGCACCCAGATCTTCAGACAGGAACCTGAATTTCACCTGGGGAAGGTCTTCAGCTTCATACATCTAAGTGTTCAGGAGTTTTTAGCTGCTTTATATACATTCCTCTGTTTGAACAACAAAAAAGTAGCAGAACCACAAACCTCTGATCTGTTCAACAAGTCCACCATGTCTGAGTTCCTGAAGAGTGCAGTGAACACGACCTTACAGAGTCAGACTGGACACCTGGATCTGTTCCTTCGCTTCCTTCTGGGCCTCTCAGTGGAGTCCAATCAGAACTTCTTAAGAGAACTACTGCCACAGACAGGAAGTAGTTCTTACAGTAAACAGGAAACTGTGCAGTACATCAAGGAGAAGATCAATGAGAACCTCTCTCCAGAGAAATCCATCAATCTGTTCCACTGTCTGAATGAACTGAAGGATGAGTCTCTAGTACAGGAAGTTCAAACTTACCTGAAAAAAGGAGAATATTCGTGTATCAGAGGAGTTTGTCTGTCTCCTGCTCAGTGGTCAGCTCTGGTGTTTGTGTTACTGAACTCAGATCAGCAGCTGGATAAGTTTGATTTGAGGAAATATTATCCATCAGATGAATGTTTATTGAAATTGCTGCCAGTGGTGGAAGCTTCCAGAACAGCACTGTGAGTTTGTTTTATAAATAACAATAAATTAATACTGTAAAATTGGAATGAGAGAAATAATTTAAAACTGTGTATTTCTGTATTCATGTCCATATATAGAACTCCCTGCAGTACAAGTTTTAATTCATCATTAATATTATAAATTTAATCTAATAACATGATGAATTATTAATCACATTAACACACAGTAGTAATTTATTTTCTTGTTTTATATGATTATTTTCATTAGTTTATAATATTGTAGTCAATAAAGGAATAAGGCATGAGAGGGCGTGGTAATATTGTGAATAATTCACGGGATATAGGCGTCGTGCCTAATAACTCCACTTTTCTGTGATTTATTCACAATAATGCACAACCACAAGTGCCTTATTGCTTTTTTAAAACTACAAATTACAAACACACTATAACACAAAAAACATGTTTTGATTCATAAAACCGTTTATTGAAAGCAAAATCTCTAATAAACTGGTCCCCCATGACATAATCTAGTCTGGTTTTAAAAGTAAACACTGACCAAGATTAACAGGTTTCCGGTTTCTATAACAATAAAATACCATCTGCCATCTAGTGGACAAATTACAGAGCGCAGTTTTTAAAAGAATGTATTAAATATCAGGCATTGATACGATTGTGAAGCAGTCGAAGTGTGTGTTGTTGTCAATAATGTCTCAGCCAATCAGACTTAAGAACAGGAACTACCCGTTTTAGAATCATATCTAAAAGACTTACATTTGTTATGCATCACAGTTGGAGCTAAAAGTTTTGTGACTGAAACATTTTTTGGTTATATATATTAAATATATGACATAAAGTTTGCTGCTTTGATGTTTTTAGATGTTTTTGTCAGATGTTTTTTTTACAATTTACTGAAGAACATTTACTGAAGAACAAGTAACATTTTTTTTTTAATTATTAGTAGCTTAGTAACATTTCTTCAATTTTTTTTAAATCTCTGCTTGAAGCCCATTACACTGTCTGTGTTTCGCTTGATCTTCTGCTTGATGTGGTCTGGGGAGTTTTTCAATTTAAATATTTTGTAAATAAAATTTTTAAAAAGTATTATATTTCACCAAATCGCTCCTCGATTGTTGTGAGTAATTGCTTTTAGAGGATGTTCAGTAGATGTGGCTATTCTTTATTATTGGCAGTGTTCGAACATTCATTCATCATCTTCCGCTTTATCCTACATTAGGGTCACACAGACACGCAGGTTTTGGGCACTGGGCAGATACGCCCAGGACAGGGCGCCAATCCATCACTGGGCACACACTCACTCACACAGACACGCACGCATACACACTCTATATAGGGGAAATTTGGAGAACTCAATTGACTTGATCCATGTTTTTGGACTGTGGGAGGAAACCGGAGAACCCGGAGGAAACCCACGCGGACACGGGGAGAACATGGAAACTCCACCCAGATGGGGATTCGAACCGGGAACCCCTAGCGCTGAGAGGCGAAAGTGCTAACCACTAAGCCACCGTGCCGCACCAATTTAAATATTTTGTAAATAAAATTTTTAAAAAGTATTATATTTCACCAAATCGCTCATCGATTGTTGTGAGTAATTGCTTTTAGAGGATGTTCAGTAGATGTGGCTATTCTTTATTATTGGCAGTGTTCGTTCATTCATTCTTTATCTTCCGCTTTATCCTATATTAGGGTCACACAGACACGCAGGTTTTGGGCACTGGGCAGATACGCCCAGGACAGGGCGCCAATCTATCACTGGGCACACACTCACTCACACAGACACGCACGCATACACACTCTATATGGGGCAATTTGGAGAACTCAATTGACTTGATCCATGTTTTTGGACTGTGGGAGGAAACCGGAGAACCCGGAGGAAACCCACACAGACACGGGGAGAACATGGAAACTCCACCCAGATAAGGATTCGAACCGGGAATCCCTAGTGCTGAGAGGCGAACGTGCTAACCACTAAGCCACCGTGCCATATTGGCAGTGTTCTTATACAATATTGTGAGCAAACACCCTTTCTTAAATAAAACAAAACCCCACACATTTATATTCTTATATTATACGCTTTTACAGCATGCTGAGTGTTTACATTTGAGTGTTTACATTTGAGTAACCTTGCCCTGATTTAACGAATTCTTCCACACTAATAAAATTGAATTAGTGTGGCATTTTGTGGTGTGGCAATGAAACTGCAGAGAAAATAGTATTAATTTTTAGTTTCAGGTTAATTGTCATATCAAGGAATGACTGTAATTCAATGTAATTTATTTGATCATGTTTTAATTAAATCTAAATTTATTACAAATTGTCACCATCACAGCACTGAATAAGCAAATTGTAACAACATTTGTGTTGATCTACACACTTTTGAACATTCATTCATTCATTCATTATCTTCCGCTTTATCCTATATTAGGGTCATGGGGGGGGTTCCCCATGCCCATCCAGGGGAAAACGGAAATCCCTAGTGCTGAGAAGCGAACGTGCTAACCACTATGCCACTGTGCCCACTTTTGAACATGACTGATAAATTATTATAGAACAGAGACCATAATGACAAATGATTTTGTGTGTGTGTGTGTGTATGTGTGTGTTTATATTCCAGGTTGTGTAACTGTAATCTTTCAGATGAAATTTGTTCAGGTTTGTCCTCAGTTCTCAATTTAAACTCCTCCAGACTGAAAGATCTAAACCTGGGCTACAATAATCTGCATGATTCAGGAATGAAGGATCTCTCTGATGGGCTGAAGAATCCTCAATGTAAACTGGAAACGTTGCTGTAAGTTCTATTGGTTTACAGTAAAAATTTAACTGTTCAATTGATGGCTGGAGACAGAAGACAGGGTTGGGAAATATACAGCCCCACGAGGGTTAAGCGCACACAATGGTAACATTAGTGGCCCTGGGATTTGACCTTTAGATTGACAGCACAACACTCTAAACACTCTTTAACAACTGTTGAAAATCTTATGAGAAATGCAGTTTAACTTCTACTAAGAAATAGGAAATAAATACATGTACATTTAGTTGTAAAGATGAGGGGAAGTTATGTTTATTAATTGAATTATTACTTTAATCCTGAAACTGATTGGTGTGTGTGTGTGTGTGTGTGTGTGTGTGTGTGTGTGTGTGTGTGTGTGTGTGTGTGTGTGTGTGATGTTTATCTTCCAGGTTGTGTAATTGTGATCTAACATGTAAAAGTTGTTCAGTTTTGTCCTCAGTTCTCAGTTTAAACTCCAGGTTAATTCACCTAAACCTGAGTTACAATAAACTGGAGGATTCAGGAGTGAAGCTTCTCTCTGATGGACTGAAGAATCAACACTGTAAACTGGAGAAACTGCAGTAAGTTCATCACTTTCTCACCTCACTTACTCTACATCACTCTTATACAGAATAAGATTCAGATATTTACATTAAAAGTTCAGATATTTAGTGTTGATTAGTTTCAGAGAAAGCTGCTGTCTGTATAATAATAATATTGTAATGTCAGGGGTGTGTGTGGGGAACAGGGCCATCACCAGGGACTCTATGACCAGTGGGGACTGTTTGGGAGTTTTGTTTATGCCCCATAATTTATATAATTGTCAGCTTTTGAGTGAAGGCTGTTATAATTTATCTGGTTAATTTGTGTATATTCAATATGCAGTATTTACAAAAGGTATTTAGTCACATGTCTTAAACTCAACCAAGACTTCTGTTCTGGTCCATCAAGACTTATATAGTGCTTTTAAAAACAGTACATTCTCATAAAGCTGCCATATAGTTTCCTAGGTCTGAACCCTCAAACAGAAGCCATCAAGTCTATAAAATACTGGAACATTGACAGTGCTGCAATCATAACTGATACAAATTGGGGTGAACTGGAGAGGGTGGAGTAATGGTATAGTAGAGTTATGGGATCAGCCAGTTTCCTTTTATTAAATCCAATGTGGAATAAAAGCAAGCAGCATTCAACCAATTGAGAATTTACTGAACAGAAGTCATGGGATAGGCAACAAATTAAGACACAGATTTAGACTAACCCATTGGTCTTAACATGTTTTTGTACAAAACATGTAGGAAAGATCCATTAGCACATGTGCAATATCGGCAGCTTGGGGCAGTAAATGATGCACACCATATGGAATACCCAGAACCACATCTGTAATGTGTGTTTGTGTGTGTGTTTATCTTCCAGGTTGTGTAACTGTGCTTTATCAAATAAGAGTTGTTTAGTTCTGTCCTCAGTTCTTAGTTTAAAATGTTCCAGTCTGAAAGATCTAGACCTGAGTTACAATAACCTGGAGGATTCAGGAATGAAGCTTCTCTCTGATGGACTGAAGAATCCACACTGTAAACTGGAGATACTGCAGTAAGTTCATCACTTTCTTACTGTAATCACACATAAATACATTTGGTGTCTTGTAACTGAATTTTCATCTGAGATATGTAGGTGATCATTTTCAGGATACATGTTTGACAGATCATTTGTTAAATGAACCAGCTCTGTGAGTGCTATAGAAATCATCAGGCTGCTATAAAATTTCAGGTCGATGTGCTCTTATAAAAATCGGGAAAAAATGTTATAGATGTCACACTCGTCTACATGGGGCTAAGCACGGCTGCGCAAATGAGACGCAGAGCCGCAGCGCTGTAAGGTGCAGAAGGGAGCCAGGCACGCAGGTAGCAGGAACACAATTTATTATGGTGTAGTGACACCAAACACACCGGTACATAAAACGAGTGGACATGAAACTTAAGATGCGCACGGACGACAAGGAACACCGGAAATAAATACATAGACACTTCTCATCACGTGCACCAAAAAAACAATAACCAGAAGGAGTTAATTAACTAAACTAATGACAAATGAACGTTAATTAACTCAAAAGAACGAAAAGAAACACAGAACAGGTGACAGGTGCCATAGGCACCTGTTACATTACCCCCGCCCCTGCGGTCGCGCAACGGGGGGACGCAACCAAGAAAAATAATAACAGGGGGGGGGGGGCTGAACGCCCTCTGGCTGCGAGGTCAGGTGGGCGCCCACGGCGGATCAGGAGTGGGCCACGCCCTCTGACTGCGTGGTCCGGTGGGCGCCCTCTGGCTGCGTGGTCCGGTGGACGCCCTCGGTGGACGAGGAGTGGGCCACGCCCTCTGGCTGCGTGGTCCGGTGGACGACCTCAGCGGACGAGGAGTGGGCCACGGCCTCTGGCTGCGTGGTCCGGTGGACGCCCTCGGCGGACGAGGAGTGGGCCACGCCCTCTGGCTGCGTGGTCCGGTGGACGCCCTCGGCGGACGAGGAGTGGGCCACGCCCTCTGGCTGCGTGGTCCGGTGGATGCCCTCGGCGGACAAGGAGTGGGCCACGCCCTCTGGCTGCGTGGCGAGGCGGACGCCCTCTGGCTGCGTGGCGAGTCGGACGCCCCTGCTGCTCGGGCTGGGCGGCGTGCGGCCCCTGGACCTCGGGCTGGGCGGCGTGCTGCCCCTGGACCTCGGGCTGGGTGGCATGCGGCCCCTGGACCTCGGGCTGGGCGGCGTGCGGCCCCTGGACCTCGGGCTGGGCGGCGTGCGGCCCCTGGACCTCGGGCTGGGCGGCGTGCGGCCCCTCGACCTCGGGCGTGCAGCTTTACAGTGTTGTAAGCCTTTAAACCCCCAAAGTGCAAGTCGAAGCGACAGTGGAAAGAAAAACACTCCCTGTTATGTAGTTATCTTAAGAAAGCATCCTTGGGGGGATCAAGACTCAGTGGGGGAGTCATCCTCCTTGAGCGGCCGTGCAGCATCACCAGTATAGAACAGCCATGTACAGATTGTGTGGTGATCAGGTGACCGTATTTAACAATTGAAAAACTATATAAGTCCATTGAGGACGTCCTGCAGGATTGCCAGTCCAATAGAAATCCAGGTTTTATTCTATAATTGTCGTAGCTCTAGTGCAGAACCATGGATAAAGAGCTGACCACACCTCCAGGAAATTAGCAACACCTTAAAAGAAAGAAGTCCAGTCACAAATCTCTCGTCTTTGGGTACATTCTCCAAAACTTGTGGAGCAGCAACACCTCCACCTCCACCACATCCTTAATGTTTGCCCTCTTGAAGATTTTTCTCCAATCGTCTAATGAAAGTAGAACAGTTGATTCCACAGGATCATTTTGCTAGTGTGTTCTTTTTGTGTGTGTGTGTGTGTGTGTGTGTGTGTGTGTGTGTGTGTGTTTCAGCTTGAATAAGTGTAATATATCAGGGGAAAGTTGTTCAGTTCTGTCCTCAGTTCTAAGTTTAAACTCCTCCAGACTTAAAAATTTGGATTTAAGTAACAATAATCTTGAGGATTCAGGAGTGAATCTTCTCTCTGATGAACTGAAGAATCCACACTGTAAACTGGAGAAACTGAGGTGAGATCATCACGTTTTTATGGCACTTACAATAAATAAAACACCTAATGGTGTTTTGTTTAATTTGTTTGTTTCGTATAATATTCTAATTAGCATAAAAAAATGTCATTATTTATGAGACCTACAGTGATTGTGAGTGGGGGACACAGTGCATTTGGTTTTCTATGTCTGTGCAGGTTGAATACTTGTGGTTTGACAAATGAAGGTTTTGTTGCCGTGGCTTCAGCTCTGAGATCAAACACCATATCAAAGCTGAGAGAACTGAATCTGGACAACAATCAACCAGGACAATCAGGAAAGAAACTTCTCACTGATCTAGAGAAGGATCCTCAATGTAACCTGAAGACACTACGGTGAGTTACACACACACACACACACACACACACACACACACACACATACAGGTATTTATGTGGCAGTTAGGGTGGCACTTAGGGTGACCAGATGTCCCACATTGTGCACACAGTTTCGTTACTTTTCACGCGTCCCACAAATTGAGACGTTGTCCCACATTGAAAGTCTGACTCCAGTTTTGAATTGAATTTGAATTAGATGGCTGTGTTGTCTGTTATCGGGGGAGAGGTTTAAATGTCAACCAATCGGGAACGTGGATGCATGTTAAGGGCATGCCCACCAACACAAACAATGCAAATCAGGTCAGAACAGCACCGGCATGCAGCACGAAATATGAAGGAAAGAGAGGTAAACATGACCCTACAGCTAAAAAACCAAAATGCAGATACAACAAAGACTGAGAAACTATCTGTCCCTGAGTGAAACCAGTGCAAGGTGAGTCCGATAAAGTTTTGTGTAATGGTTTTTCCGTTTCACACCGAGGTGAATACACACAAAAAAATGTGTTGCCGAAAAGGATGCTTTCCAGTCTATGCATGTGTTCCTGCTAAAACCCAAACAAGATTCAAACACAGATAAAGTAACAGCAGCTGAACTAACTAGCGTTTACCACACTGTGAAACACTCCCTATCATACAGGTTTAAAACACATTAAAAAAAACACACACATTTATAAAAAAAAGTGTATATATATATATATATATATATATATATATATATATATATATATATATGCCCAGCGATGGATTGGTGCCCTGTCCTGGGTCTATCTGCCCAGCGCCCGAGATGTTCTCCCCTGGATGGGCATGGGCAACCCTACCGCGACCCTAATAGAGGATAAAGCGGGAGATAATGAATGAATGAATATATATATATATATATAAACACACACACACACTTTTTTATTTGGCAGTGCATTGGTGTCCCACATTGTCCCACACAAACATAGTCTTGTCCCACATCTGGTGAATTGGAATCTGGTCACCCTAATGGCACTGTGTGTTTTGGATGCATAAAAAAGTGTTTCCTGAGACATTAAAGTTAAAAAGACTTAAAATCTCTTACCCCCATTTAAAAAAAAAAAAAAAAACTTTTAAAAGGAATTGTATTTTACTTGTTCTCTGGTATGTCTGGTTTGGTTTCAAAGGAATAAAATACCAGGTCAGTAGAGGGCGCTGGGTATGTTAGGGATTAATGACCAATGCCATTCACGAATATAGTGAGGAGTTGAGCCACACGGGTAGTGAGACAGCGCAGACGCTCAGGACTGATGGTGTCCTTTTTGATTGTTTTCATTCATTCATTCATTCATTCATTATCTCCCGCTTTATCCTCTATTAGGGTCGCGGTGGGGTTACCCATGCCCATCCAGGAGAGAACGTCTCGGGCGCTGGGCAGATAGACCCAGGACAGGGCGCCAATCCATCGCTGGGCACACACTCACTCACACAGACACACTCTATATGGGGCAATTTTGAGAATTCAATTGACTTGATCCATGTTTTTGGACTGTGGGAGGAAATCGGAGAACCCGGAGGAAACCCACGCAGACACGGGGGGAACATGGAAACTCCACCCAGATGGGGATTCGAACCAGGAATCCCTAGTGCTGAGAGGCAAACGTGCTAACCACTAAGCCACCGTGCCGCCTTTTTGCTTGTTTATACAGGTAAAATGAAACCACAACCAGAAGAGAATATAAAATAATAAAAGTAAAAGCCCCAGATTGTAACCGTTACGGGTGAGAAATTTGAATGTGGTTTTAGAAGCGGCGGCAAGTGACATCCATGTAATTTATGGCAGTCCGATTTGGCGCGAAATGCTGAAAAGCGTCTAACACGGGTTTACTATTATAACACGCTACAAGTTATGGAAGACTCGATTTCAACACTGTAGTCTATAAACGTTTTGTTCATAGTGACAAGGAGCAGACAAGGACAATTATATTGTTGGGCTCAACGTATATATGGAAAGTTTATGTGGGACGTTTAGGTACTTTTTAAGTTATGGAAGAGTTATAAAGGAAAGTTCATGCAGGATGCTTATTTGTAATAAAAATGGATGTTAATGTAATGTAGTACATAATTAGATTAATGTAATATTTTGTTTGCTAAAAATGTGTTGTAAGTTCTGCAAAAACGGCATTCACTAATAGAGTGAGACGTTGAGCCACAAGGCAGCACTGATGCTCAGGACTGATGGTGTTCTTTTTGGCTGCTTATACAGGGAATTAAAATTTTAATTTAATGTGCTGCGCCAAGGATCGACCTCCTCATCATTCTTATACATCCATCATCTTCCGCTTTATCCTCTACTAGGGTTGCGGGGGGGGGGGGGGGGGGGGGTGGGGGGGGGGGGGGGGGGGGGGGGGGGGGGGGGGGGGGGGGGGGGGGGGGGCCATCCAGGGGAGAACATTTCAGGCGCTGGGCAGATACAACCAGGACAGGGCACCAATCTGTCGCTGGGCACACACAAACACACTCTACAGTATATGGGGTAATTTGGAGAATTCAGTTGACCTTGATCCATGTTTTTAGACTGTGTGTGGAAACCGGAGGAAACCCACGCAGACACGGGGAGAACATGGAAACTCCACCCAGATTGGGATTCGAACCGGGAATCCCTAGTGCTGAGAGGCGAACATGCTAACCACTAAGCCACCGTGCCGCCCATTCTTATACATGTAACATTTATTTTCGTGACCAACTGATTGTGTCTAATCTGGGGTTTTTCTCACCTACAGAATCTGATCTGTTTTTCTACTGAGTCAATCTGATCCCTGATCAAAAGTTGTCTAGCTCTGATACATACATGGGAAGCAAAAACTTGTATTTGTATTTGGCAAGAGATATCACGTCATGTTGAGTAAGTTCCAATGTAACTTAAAATTTAAGTTTATTATTGACTGTTTAAACACTTCAAATTTGATGCTTTTTCATATTCATATCCTGATTGAGATAATAACTATGGTTAATTGTTTCGAGCATGCCATTCTCAATAATAATGTCTTAGAGCAGCGGTTCTCAACCTGTGGGTCGCGACCCCGGCTGGGGTCGAATGACCAAAACACAGGGGTCGCCTAAAGCCATCGGAAAATACATATTTCCTATGGCTTTAGCCGCTGAGAAGCCGCTGGGAAGCTCCAACCTGCCTCTGAACGCAAGTAGCCGGCTCCCGATTCCTGTACCAAAGATGGCTGCCGTTGACGTCATCATATCGCGGTATTTTGTCAGCCGCGCCTCATCTAAGCATCACAAGGCTCTGCCTCCCGCCTGATTTTGTTTCTATCTGTCTGATCGCTAGTTCCGCACCTGCAGTCATTGTCCTTGTGTAAAGTGCTGTGGTGAATGTGAATACGGCCCCCTGGTCATAGTAACAGGTGTGTAATAGAAAACAACATAAGAAAAAGTAAATAATAAATAATTTAACGAACTTTTTAGACGCGACCATCTTTAATTTTTTCCTTAGCAAACTGTCTCAATGGATCGTGTAGACAAGAATATTAGAAAAAGAAAATACACTGAGGATTTCTTGAAGTATGGTTTTACCTCAATAATTACAGCAGGAATTGAGAAACCACAATGTGTTATTTGTTGTGAAGTTCTCTCAGCTGAATCTATGAAGCCGAACAAATTAAAACGCCATTTTGATAGCAAGCATCCAAGCTTTGCTAACAAGGATGTCGACTATTTTAGAAGCAAAGCTGATGGTCTCAAGAAATCTAGATTTGACACTGGTGGCCAGTACCACAAACACAATGTAGCAGCTGTTGAAGCGTCATATTTGGTGGCACTCAGAATCGCCAGAGCTATGAAACCTCACACCATTGCTGAGGATTTACTGTTGCCAGCTGCAAAAGACATGGTTCGCGTGATGATTGGAAATGAATATGTACAGAAATTGAATGCAGTTTCCTTATCTAACGACACTGTCCGCAGAAGAATAGAGGACATGTCTGCCGATATTCTTGATCAGGTGATCCAGGAAATTAAATCTGCACCACTACCAATATTCAGTATCCAGCTTGATGAATCTACAGACGTGGCAAACTGTGCACAGTTATTGGTTTATGTGAGGTATATTAATGATGGCGACTTTAAAGATGAGTTTCTTTTTTGCAAACCGCTTGAAACAACAACAACTGCACATGATGTTTTTGACACAGTTGATTCTTTTCTAAAAGCGCATAACATCTCCTGGGAAAAGGTTTGCGGTGTTTGTACAGATGGTGCTCCTGCCATGCTAGGATGTCGCTCAGGATTTCAACGTTTGGTACAAAATGAATCGCCAAAAGCAATCGGCACACACTGTATGATACATCGCCAAATATTAGCGACGAAGACACTGCCACAAGACTTAAAAGAGTTAATGAAAAGAGTCATAACGTGTGTCAATTTTGTTAAGTCGAGCGCATTAAACAGTCGACTGTTTTGGCAACTGTGCAACGAGCTGGATGCACCAAACAATGCTCTGTTATTTCACACTGAAGTCAGATGGTTGTCAAGAGGAAAAGTTTTAAAACGCGTCTTTGAGCTTCGTAATGAACTAAAAACATTTTTTAATCAGAAAGAAAGACCGCAATTCGAAGCACTTTTTAGTGATAAATCTGAGCTGCAGAAAATGGCTTACTTGGTGGACTTTTTTGTCATCTTGAATGACTTAAATTTATCACTGCAAGGACCAAATGCAACGTGCCTTGATTTGTCCGAAAAAATTAGATCATTCCAAATGAAACTTCAGCTTTGGAAAACTAAATTGGATCAAAATAAAATTTACATGTTTCCTACATTAGCTGCCTTCTTTGAGGAAAATTACATTGAGCCAGACAAAAAAAATATTTTGATAACGTCTGTGAAAGAACATTTGCACATGCTTGCAGATGAAATTTCATCATACTTTCCTAATATTCCTGACACCCCATTTGCACTTGCCAGAAGTCCATTCACAGTGAGAATTGAAGATGTTCCGGAGACAGCGCAAGAAGAGTTCATTGAACTAATTAACAATGATGCAGCGAGAACAGATTTCTCTACGATGCCCCTGACAAAATTCTGGATTAAGTGTTTTCAGTTATATCCTATTCTGTCTGAGACTGTGCTGCGCCTTCTTCTTCCTTTTCCAACCACTTATCTTTGTGAAACAGGGTTTTCCAGCTTGCTGGTAATCAAATCTAAATACCGAAGTAGACTTGTTGTGGAAAATGATCTTCGCTGTGCCCTTGCAAAGACTGCCCCAAGAATTTCTGAATTGGTAAGCAAGAAGCAACCACAACCATCTCACTGAATTTGGCAGCATACTGTTTCAAAATATTGCACTGTTGTTTACTGTTATATTACTGTTGTTTGCTATTATATTACTGTTGTTTACTGTTATATTACTGTTATATTTAAACCCATGCTATGCCATGGTGAAATGTTTTATTTGGAGTTGTTGTTGTATTTAAACCCATGCTATGCCATGGTGAAATGTTATTTATTTGCAGTTGTTGTATTTAAACCCATGCTATGCCATGGTGAAATGTTATTTATTTGGAGTTGTTGTTGTATTTAAACCCATGCAAAGGCATGGTGAAATGTTATTTATTTGGAATAAGTAAAAAATATTTCTCAACATATAATATTGTTTTTGTGATTAATCATTATGTTTGATTTGTAGCAATGAGAATACATAATGCATACCAGGTATTTACATAACTGTAGCAAAATTAGTTATGAAGTAGCCAAAAAAATATTTTTTTGGTTTGGGGTCACCGCAACATGAGGAACTGTATTGTGGGGTCACGGCATTAGAAAGGTTGAGAACCACTGTCTTAGAGCAACTTAAAGTTATCAAAGGTTTAGTTGTGTACTTCTACAAAGTATTATTTACAGTACAGAAACCAAAATTAGCTCTGTATCGGATTGGTAATGAAGGTTTTAGAGTCTTGTGTAAAGAAATGTAAGATAATAATGAATTTCCATCCAAATCATTGTGAATGTATAGTTGTTTAGAAATGTTTAATGTTGTTAATCCTGGGATGGTAATTGATTGATTGATGATTGTTCGTTTACTTTTAATACTTTCCAAATTTCTAATACTTTGTATTACATACCTTACAATGGCTAACTTAATTATACCTACTTTACCCATTTAGCAATGTGCAAAATAAAAGTACTGATATGCAATATCACTGTCATTGTCCTTGACTTCTACTTCTATTAAAGCCTTTACAAAAAACTCCAGTGTTCTGACCGACACTCCAAAGGAGAACAAATCGAAATAGAACCTTCTACAATATGCAGTCCATCTTTTTCAAACCAACAGAAGTAAGGGCATGCGTATGACTGATTTATCATAGGATTGAGACATTGATGAGTTTGAGGACTACATATTGTAGAAATAAGGAAACTTGTGCTGTATTGAATGAATAATGATTCTGTGTTATTAATGGTTTGCATTATGCCATGTCATTGGTATTTATACAATCCTCTCGTTACGGTGATTACCTGTAAAAATGTACATTATACTGTATCAAGTATCATACAGTATATTTATACCTGGTACGTGTTTCTTATACAAATTATTTATCTTAAACATGTGACTTTACCAGCTTTTAAGATGCAGATACTCAAAGGGCACAAACAGGGGACAAGATTATCTCAAACAGAGCGATAGGACAATTGGTTCTTACTCATCAGTGAGTTCTAATAATGTAACTTTTACAGGAACAATAGAGACCCCAAAGTGATGATCAAATCAAAGTGAAATAAATGATTTGTACTGTTACAGCTGACTCAGTTGCCATCTGATACCTGACCTTTGCATATTTAAATGACCAATGTGTTATGGGGGGAAGGGAGCACCCAATATACAAAGGAAATGGTGTGTTCAAGTAGTTAAAATAAACTCTTAAAGTATAATTTTAATGCTTTAATTAACAATAATGACTGCCTAAATAAACAGAAACAATTATCATTGGCCCGTGTGGGTGAGAAAGTGCTTGAGTAGGTTTGAACGTCACATACCTCTGACACAATGAAACGTAAATGAGATTTACATTTACATTACATTTGGTCTTTTAGCAGATGCAAAAGTGTGTGTGTGTGTGTTTTTTACTCAAAGCAACTTACAATTTGAGCACAGGGTTTATCACAACATCCCTGGGGCAATGAGGATTAAGGGCCTTGCTCAACGACACACTCTGGTAACTTCAGTGGACCTGGGATTTGAACTCCCAACCTTCAGATTGATATCCCAACACCCTAACCACTGAGCAACCTTGCCCAAGTGGAAATGTACGTGGAAAATAAGTAAGAACAAACTCAAATATGCCTGCGACACTACAACACAGGAGGATAACTGAGGGGTGATTCCATATGCCAGAAAACTCTTACACACCCACAATTTCAACAATAAACTAGACAATTTTTGTTACTGCAGCACTTGCTTGCTTGAACACAACGGCACCGGTCAAATAGTGAACTCACGTGTACACAAGACGCCTCAGCGTCGTACCACACAATAATACCAAAAGGTATTATTGAGTTTGGACAACTTCATTCATTCATTCATTATCTCCCGCTTTATCCTCTAGTAGGGTCGCGGTGGGGTTCCCCATGTCCATCCAGGGGAGAACGTTTCGGGCGCTGGGCAGATAGACCCAGGACAGGGCGCCAATCCATCGCTGGGCACACACTCACTCTCACACACACACACACACACACACACACACACACACACACTCTATATGGGGCAATTTGGAGAATTCAATTGACTTGATCCATGTTTTTGGACTGTGGGATTAAACCGGAGAACCCGGAGGAAACCCGCACAGACATGGGGAAAACATGGAAACTCCACCCAGATGGGGATTCGAACCAGGAATCCCTAGCGCTGAGAGGCAAAAGTGCTAACCACTAAGCCACCGTGCCGCCCTGTTTGGACAACTTATTTCCATTAAACAGTATATGCGATTTATGTAAGTAAAATATTCGTAACTTTGTATTGTAATCTTTTTTAATCTTACCTTTTTACTTGTAATAAACTTTGTTATTAATTAAAACTTTGTTCCAGCTGATCTTTTAAGGATGAAATCGAAGGCTAATGTATCTCCTGTTAATTGAATATTATAAGCAAATATAAGATTGACCGGTGAAGGATATAAATCACTTTAGGATCCACATTTTAATATAGTTTGTACTATATTGACATATATCAACATTCATGACCCAGTCACCTTTTTTCTGATAATTTATTGTCATAAAATCTGATTTAGTCAAAGAGAAAAATTAACCCATTAATAAATACATTAATACCCATTAATAAATACATTTATTTAACTTGGCATCTGGCGACGTAACTACAACCTATTTTAGATTATGTTGTTCAAATGTAATTTATGGAACGCCTGGTGATTTAACCAATAGATCAAGTTTATATTAAGTACCAGACCTTGTATTTGCCAGAGAGTCAGCTTCTGTCGATTTTTGCCAGGCCTTCTGAGAGCTGTTTTATCCCGGTTCTCCCCATCTGTTTGTCTGTATGCCCATGACATTAACTCACCCATCCATGAATCCATCATTGAAGTAGGATCCAGCCATGGTTTTGATGCAGGAGGGCATGCGCCATTAACATTGGCAAGATCAAGCCAGGTGACATGCAGGTCTATCTTTATCGGTTTATTGTAGGGCTGCAACAACTTGTCACATGATTTACGCGTTACTCGCATTGTCACCTGCAGCGCTTCAACCTGCTCTTATTATTGTTTTTTTAGCATTGATGAACAGATCGAGGTGAAATCTGCGAAACAAGTTCAAGAAAGTTAAAAAAAAAAAAAGGCCTAGGCTTAAATCATCAAAAGTGTGGGAACTGCTAAGTTTCATTAAAAAAAAGTTCAGAAGTCAGCGATTTCGTTCCAAAAGAATTTAATGTGTACTGAATAGACAGTGTAAAATATCAAACAATTAAAAATATGGACGATAGCAACTCGGTGTCATCCCAGTGGCGGCTGGTGCTAAAAAAATTAAGGGGGTGCAAACAAATGAAAAAATTTAAAACAAACAAAAACAAATCTTCAAAAATAGCTTTACTTAAACATGAATTTTGAATTTGTAAAAATTTTTTAAATTAGAATTTTAATAAATTCTAACATGGTTATTAGTGTTAGCAAGCTCCGTTCTTCCCCGGAGGAGATCGGCTACGCGGGGAAACTGCGTACGCCGCTTACGCCTGTTGAGCATTTCCCTGGAACCGGCTACACGGGGAAAGAATGCGTACACCGGTCCGGGGTAAAACACTCCCACGGATACAACCTGTGTGGGGATAGTGCTCAGCGTTGTAACATGGTTGAGCGCGGAAGGAGTGTCCAGAGAACACCAGGTATAAAAACAAAAATGGGTTTATTATTAAAAATGGTGACGGAACACCAACGGAAATGGGGAACAAACGAAACGCACCAACACCGAGAATAATCCACAAACAAAGACGTGCACGGGGAAGTGGGAATACGGAACTTAAGTAAGAAAAACACCAGGTCACGTGCACAAAATAAACCAATCACCCAACGGAGTCCATGAACAACACAAACGAGGGACAGGTGCCCGAGGCACCTGTGACAATTAGACACATGGTACAAATAAATACATTTCTCATTAACTATTTGCAGTTCATAATTAATTCAGTGTAATATCTGAACAATTTTAAGGGGGCCGGCGCCCCAGTGCCCCCTATGGACCACCCGCCACTGCCCCCGAGAGCTCTGTCCTCTTCTTCGTCCATATAAGTCCTTCAGGAGGGCGTGACTTGCTTCGTCTGTGTGTATGTGTCTCTAGAAAACATGAGAACATCCACCAGAACAGAAAAAATTATTAAATGTGGAACATCTCTAACTTACTTACTGCCCCCTACAGGGGTATGAATTTATGACTTGTTCCTGTTGACTGTCCCATAATTCCACTCTTTCTCTTACTCATCCCACAATTAGTCATTTTATCTTTTCCCTGAACTATTCAATTCTCATCATGAGTTACAACTTACTTCTAATTATTATAAAAACCTTACGTGGGCAATGACAGTGAGACCTGGAGAGGTGTGATTGGGAGGAATGGCCTCTCTGATCTGAACCCGAGTGGTGTTCAGTTGTTGAACTTCTGTGCAAATCATGGTTTGTCCATCACGAACACCATGTTCGAGCACAAGGGTGTCCATAAGTGCTCATGGCGCCAGGATGCCCTAGGCCGCAGTTCAATGATCGACTTTGTAATTTTGTCATTGGACTTGTGGCCATGTGTCTTGGACACTAGGGTGAAGAGTGGGGCTGAGCTGTCAACTGATCACCACCTGGTGGTGAGTTGGATCAGATGGCGGTCAGACCAGGCAGATCTAAACGTATAGTGTGGGTTTGCTGGGAACATCTGGCAGAAGATCCTGTCAGACGGATGTTCAACTCTCACCTCCGTCAGAGCTTCAACCACATTCCGGGGGAGGTGGGGGACATTGAGCCTGAATGGGCCATGTTGCGTTCCTCTGTTGTTGAGGCGGCGGACAGGAGCTGTGGTCGAAAGGTAGTCGTCGGCACCGAACACGGTGGTGGTCGCCCCGTGTAAGGGATGCCGTCAAGCTGAAAAAAGAGTCCTATCAGGCATGGTTGGCTTGTGGGACTCCAGAAGCAGCTGACCGGTACCGACAGGCCAAGCGATTTGCGGCTTCGTGCGTCGCGGAGGCAAAAACCCGGGGTGTGGGAGGAGTTCGATGAGACTTTGGAAAGTGACTTTCGGTCGGCTCCTAGAAGATTCTGGCAAACTGTCAGGCGACTCAGGAGGGGAAAGCAGTGTGCCACCAACACAGTATATAGTGGAGGGGGTGCACTGTTGACTTCGACTTGGGACGTCATTAGGCGGTGGAAGGAATACTTCAAGGACCATCTCAATCCCACTAATATGCCCTCCGGAGAGGAGGCAGAGTCAGAGGACCCGGGAGGAGGCTTGTCCATCACTGTGGCTGAAGTCGCTAAGGTAGTCAGAGGGCTCCTTGGTGGCAGAGCTTCTGAAGTGGACCCAGATCCGCTCTGGGTCAGGGATCAGATCTTGCCTCAAGTGGAGGAGTTTAAGTATCTCGGGGTCTTGTTCACGAGTGATGGTAAGATGGAGCGTGAGATTGACAGACGGATCAGCGCGAGGTCAGCAGTGATGCGGACCCTATACTGGTCTGTTGTGGTAAAGAAGCAGCTGAGCCACAAGGCAAAGTTCTCGATTTACCAGTCAATCTACGTACCGACCCTCATCTATGGTCATGAACTTTGGGTAATGACCGAAAGAGCAAGATCGCGAATACAAGTGGCCGAAATGGGTTTTCTCCGCAGGGTGGCTGGGCTCTCCCTTAGAGATAGGGTGAGAAGCTCGGTCATCTGGGAGAGACTCGGAGTGGAGCCGCTACTCTTTCACATCGAAAGGAGCCAGTTGAGGTGATTCGGGCATCTGGTGAGGATGCCTCCTGTGCGCCTTCCTAGGGAGGTGTTCCAGGCAAGTCCAGCTGGAGGGAGACCCCGGGGAAGACCCAGGACACGCTGGAGGGATTATATGTCTCAGCTGGTCTGGGAACGCCTCTGGGTTCCCCCAGTTGAGCTGGTGGAGGTGGCTGGGGCGAGGGAGGTCTGGGTCTCCCTACTTCGGTTGCTGCCCCCGCGACCCGAACCCTGGACAAGCGGAAGATAATGGATGGATGGATGGATGGATGGATGGATGGATGGATCCACTTTAAAAAACCACCCGACTACGTCGCAAAATAAACACATTTATGAATTAATCAAACTAACAAATTAATCAAATGTTTTTAGGTGTTAAAGCACGAAGTGCATGAAACCTATTGTTTTCGTTCAGATTTTTCTTATTATATATATTTTTTTCCTTCAGAAAAACGCGATGGGCAGACAAAATTTTAGCTGCTACAGCCACCCAACCGGGAGGTTACATCCAGATGGTGTGCATCTTCTCATATAACAAATTCCAGACCTATTCACCTATAGGTGGCGCAATAGAGCAGCAAAATGCGTTTACACTTCTAACTTCTACCACCTACTTCTCACAGTCTTCACACTTTTTTCCAATCTCCCAAACTCACAACAAACCAGTTTACCATTTAGATCCATAAGCTCCGCCAACATGCTGAATGCATGCAACATGCAAATTAATCTACATGTCATAATTCAAATTAATTCATCCTTCATTCAAAAATCTACAACGCAAATAAGATTCATTCAAAACTTCCACAACTTCACACACACATTCAGCATGAGTCCCTGAGGACGTCCAAGAAATTTGGTGCACTTATGTCCATAGGTGGCGCTATGACAGCTACATGTCTGTTTCTCACCGACCACACATCGAGCTCAACACCCATCATCTTCTGTCCAGTCTATAACAGATTCCCAAAATGCAACTTTCTGTCCCAAAGCATATGACAGCCATCAGCCAATCAGCTGTCAGCAGGCTTTTCACACCCTTCCTGTTGTCAGTAGACTAAATTCTTTTAATTCAAAGCTGTATATTCTGTACATACATGTGTATATTAACATTTCATGTAAAAAATCTGTATAATGTTTATACAGAACCTTATATACATTTTTAAATCATTTATAGCTTTCTATTCTCACTGTAAACATAGTAAATAGTACCTCTATCTAACCCGTCTTATGTATAACCACATGTATATAACATCTATATCACTCATCATATCATTTACCATAGTCTATATCTATCTATCTACATTTACCAGACACTTTTATCCAAAGCGACTTACAAGGTGTGAACAACACAACAACCCTGGAGCAATGAGGGTTAAGGGTCTTGCTCAAGGACCCACATTGGTAACTTCAGTGGACCTGGGATTTGAACCCCCAACCTTCAGATTGATAACCCAATGCCCTAACCACTGAGCTACCGCACCCTCTAATACTAATATCCTTCATGCTTTAAAACACTTCCCATGATGTATTCTATTTCCATCCATTCTGTTTATTATCTTCAGGTTACAAAGAGAAAGACATATTCCTTCTGTTTTAAAAAAAATTCTTCATTTATATATATTTAAATATTACAATTTAAATATATAAATTAAATATTAAATATTTATATTACGAATTTCTTAAGTTGAGAATGTTGTTTATGCTTGTGTTTATGCTTCAGCAGCTCAAATGGACTCTGCTCATTTCAAAAGAAATTATGCATTCAAGTCAAAAGATTAAGAGAAAAAGAATATATTTTTTTTAAAAACAAGGAAAAGTTTCTCTTAATCTTTTGACTTTAATGCATAATTTATTTTGAAATTATCAGAGCTGCTGAAACATCCTGACACATAAAGAGTGTGAAGGCTTTATTCTCACCATAATTCATTCATATTATTCTGTACTAATTATTAGTTTACAGAGTTAGGAGGTGCCAACTATGTGAGACAGAACCACAAGAACCAAATAACAGTTTAAATGTATATAATAGCAGTGTGTATTATAAAATTCCATCAATTATCTTCCGCCTAATCCTAGGGTTGCGGGAGGGTTCCCCATGCCCACCCAGGGGAGATCGTTTCAGGCTCTGGGCAGAAACATGAAGGATGGGGCGGTAAAACCTATTACTGGGCACACACTTACTCGCACATACACATACACACATTATAGGGGCAATTTGGAGCATTCAATTTACCTTCATCCATGTTTTCAGAAACCAGAGATCCCGGAGAAAACCCACGTGGACAGAGGGCGAACATGAAAACTCCACCTAGATTGATTCAAAACCAGAATCAATTATTCGAATTGATTCGAAACCCAGATTAACCAGATCGGTATCAGATGCACTGCAGGTGGAGTTTATTGCACATGCACCTGAGCCGCAGTATTAACTGCATGGAAAGAGATTTAAATTTTTTACAGTATATCACATTACAAGATCCTTTTATTTAGAAAAAGGAACTCAGAAATAAAATAATGTGAATTCTTAATGTTGAACATTTAATTTATTGATCTCAGTTAAATGGATCATCTGTTTATAATGTATAGTTTATTCTTCATAAAACAGAACTGATATCTGAATGTGAAGTTTGAAGGATAAAAACACAACTGTTGTAATTGTAATTGTTGTAACAATTGTAATATTTAAAATTAATTGATCTCTTGATGGCGGCACAGTGGCTTAGTGGTTAGCACGTTCGCCTCTCAGCGCTAGGGATTCACGGTTCGAATCCCCATCTGGGTGGAGTTTCCATGTTCTCCCCGTGTCCACGTGGGTTTCCTCCGGGTTCTCCGGTTTCCTCCCACAGTCCAAAAACATGGATCAAGTTAATTGAATTCTCAAAATTGCCCCATATAGAGTGTGTGTGTGTGAGTGAGTGTGTGCCCAGCGATGGATTGGCGCCCTGTCCTGGGTATATCTGCCCAGCGCCCGAGACGTTCTCCCCTGGATGGGCATGGGGAACCCCACCGCGACCCTAATATAGGATAAAGCGGGAGATAATGAATGAATGAATGAATGATCTCTTGATTCTTGATAAAAAAAAAAACAAGAACCCTGGCCAGCAAGTAATTTACAGCATGTAACAATGGCTTCTCACTATAAGTTTATTCATGTATTTCACCTGATCAATAAATCAACATAACGTATAAATAGTATAAATACAGATACATAAACATAAGGAAACTATTAGTACAGACTTCCAAATTTGTACCCATTTTTCCCCAGAACCAAACATTCTTACAAAAACATAAACAGGAAAATTCTACACAACAGACATCAAAAACGTTAATAAATGCCACATCAGTTTAATCTTTGAATGAAACAATGATTGATCTATTCTTTAAATAGAGTATCACGTCTGACTTCATAGACTGTGGACTTTGAAGCCTCCTACATTCATCTACCATCAGCTTCCCGTTTCATTCTGTATTTTGTTTTCTAAAACTAGCATCCTGACTTTGCTTTTTATTGTATTAACATTGGTAGTATTAACCTTTAAACACTTGGTGTTGGAGACTGAAACATACAGTTGATGTTCTGCATTTGTTCTCTACATATGTGTGTGTTCAGGTTGTAATCTGTAGAAGGAAATATGAACTCCAAAATTAGTCTCTCTGATAAACTGAACACCAAGAAAGAGGAGTGGTGAGAAAAACATGTTTTCTGGTTCAGCAGCTCATTACATCAGTTCACAGACTGTGTCATGAGGAAGATGGAGATCTGTAATGTTTATGTAATAATTTATGTTCTTTAGTCTGATTCAGGGTGAGGGATCAGATTCACCTGAAACCAGCTGTGTCTCCATGAAGAGTGATCAGTCCATAGGCACTCCAATACATTTTAAACACGAAGACAGTTCTCCTGATCTGAGGTCAGTATAGTGGTATAATTTATACACAGTATGTACATTTTATATGTAAATGAGAAATACATACACACACACACACACACATATATATATATATATATATATATATATATATATATATATATATATATATATATATATATATATATATATATATATATATATATAAAGAGAGATAGAGATCTCACACAGAATCAACAAATAAGATAATGAGTAAATGAATGACTAAATGATGAAATACAACAGTGTTTAATTTATTTCATGTCTTTATTTCTTTATAGAATCCAGGAGGAGAAATTAAAGATGAAGAAAAGAAATCAGTTGGAATCCATCTTTAAGGTTTGTACAGAGTCTCAGAGTTCAATGTTTCTGGAAATCTAATAGAATCATTGATGTTATCTCCATGTATAATGATTTAATCAGACAGGAGTTTTATCTGTAACTCTGAGTTCTGCCACATATAATATAGTGTAATATAAAATAACGGCAAGGTGGCTTAGTAGTTAGCACGTTCACCTCTCAGCCTCTCAGCCCAAGGATTCCTGGTTCGAATCCCAATCTGGGTGTTTCCATGTGCTCCCCCTGTCCATGTGGGTTTCCTTCGTGTTCTCCGGTTTCCTCCCACAGTCCAAAAACATGGATCAAGGTGAATTCTCCCAAATTGCCCCATATAGAGTGTGTGTGAGTGAGTGTGTGCCCAGGGATAGATTGGTGCCCTGTCCTAGGTGTATCTACCCCCCCGGTTAATGACAGAAAAATCCACAATGGTAACAGAAATAACTTTAATCTGATAAAAGTAATAATAAATAAAAAATTCTATGAAAATGTACAAATGAAAGTCAGACATTGCTTTTTAACCATGCTTTAACAAAATAATTTAAAAAAATAAACTCATGAAACAGGCCTGGACAGAAATGATGGTACCCTTAACTTAATATTTTGTTGCACAACCTTTTGAGGCAATCACTGCAATCAAACAATTCCTGTATCTGTCAGTGAGACTTCTGCACCTCTCAGCAGGTATTTTGGCCCACTCTTCATGTGCAAATTGCTCCAGTTGTCTCAGGTTTGAAGGGTGCCTTTTTCAGACGGCATGTTTCAGCTCCTTCCAAAGATGCTCAACAGGATTTAGGTCAGGGCTCATAGAAGGCCACTTCAGAATAGTCCAGTGTTTTCCTCTTAGCCATTCTTGAGTGTTTTTAGATGTGTGTTTTGGGTCATTATCCTGTTGTAAGACCACGACTGAGACCAAGCTTTCTGATACTGGGCAGCACATTTCTCTCTAGAATCCCTTGATAGTCTTGAGATTTCATTATACCCTGCACAGATTCAAGACACCCTGTGCCAGATGCAGCAATGTAGCCCCAGAACATAACAGAGCCTCCTCCATGTTTCACAGTAGGGACAGTGTTCTTTTCTTGATATGCTTCATTTTTCCGTCTGTGAACATAGAGGTGATGTGCCTTGCCAAAAAGTTCCATTTTTGTTTCATCTGTCCATAGGACATTCTCTCAGAAGCTTTGTGGCTTGTCATGTCAACATGAAGTTTGGCAACTTCCAGTCTGGCTTTTTTATGTTTTGTTTTCAACAATGGTGTCCACTTTTGCTCAAACATAATAAAAAATAATAAAATAGTCAAGAATTATCTAGAAATGAGGGGTCAGACAATATTCAAAATTTTATAACAACAAATTTCTGTAAAGTAATAAATCTATAGTTCCTTATTTGGTTCCTACAGAGCATTATCTCTAAAGCTGCATGGTCCTTCTAATTATCTGGTACTGTTTATTCCTAACTAGGAACTGGAAAACAAACTCATCATTCTGTTAAAGAATGAACTGAAGAAGTTCATGAAGGTACTGACTTCAGATTACCCATCATGCTCTGAGACGGAGTGTGAGAAAGATCTGAGTATCAGAGAAGGATTGTTGAAGATCACACTGCAGGTCCTGAGGAACATGAACCTGACAGACCTCGCCACCACACTGCAGAACAGTAAGAACCCAAAACCATAGAACTAGTACATCACTTTACCTTTAGAGGAACTGGTTCATACTGATCATAGATTAGTTCGTGATCAGTCATTCAGTAGCTAATAGAGATGATCATGGCTTTCATGTTTCCTGTTGATATCATTATTAATGTTTCTAATGTGTTCATTTGTCATGCGGTAAAATATTGACCATGTTCTTCTGTTTATTAGAGATGATCTCTGTGTATCAGAAAACACTCAAACCTAAACTGAGAGGTAAATATAAAAGAATTAATGAAGGAACCTTACAGTCTGGAAGTTCAGCACTTCTGAATGAGATCTACACAGACCTATTCATCACAGAGGGGTGGAGTGGAGAGATCAATCATGAACATGAGATTAAACAGATTGAAGCAGCATCCAGAAGACCAGCAACTCGGGAGATCCCCATCAGATGTAATGAGCTGTTCAAAGAGCCAGCCATCAGAACTGTACTGACTAAAGGAGTTGCTGGAATTGGAAAAACTGTCTCAGTGCAGAAGTTTATTCTGGACTGGGCTGAAGGAAAAGAGAACCAGGACGTGACTTTCATGTTCCCACTTCCTTTTAGAGAGCTGAACTTAATGAAGCAGAAGAATCTCAGTGTAATGGAACTTCTTCAAGACTTTTACCCAGAAATAAGAGAATTTCAATCAATAAACTGGGATTTCCAGAAAGTTCTTTTCATTTTTGATGGTCTGGATGAGTGTCGACTTCCTTTGAACTTCCAGAACAATCAGATCCTGTGTGATGTAACAGAATCATCTTCAGTAGATGTTTTGCTGACCAACCTCATCAAAGGGAACCTGCTCGCACCTGCTCGTATCTGGATCACCTCTCGACCAGGAGCAGCAAATCAGATGAGTATGTAGATCAGGTAACAGAGGTGCAAGGGTTCAGTGATCCTCAGAAAGAGAAATACTTCAGGAAGATCAAAGACCAGAATCTGTCTAGTAAAATTACCTCCCATATCAAGTCTTCAAGAATGTCTGAGTTCCTGAAGAGTGCAGTGAACAAGACCTTACAGAGTCAGACTGGACACCTGGATCTTTTCCTTCGCTTCCTTCTGGGCCTCTCACTGGAGTCCAATCAGAACCTCTTAAGAGAACTACTGCCACAGACAGGGAGTAGTTTGTACAGTAAACAGGAAACAGTGCAGTATATAAAAGAGAAGATCAATGAGAACCTCTCTCCAGAGAAATCCATCAATCTGCTCTACTGTCTGAATGAACTGAAGGACGAGTCTCTAGTACAGGAAGTTCAAACTTACCTAAAGAAAGTGGGTTACAGGCGTATCAGTGGAGTTTGTCTGTCTCCTGCTCAGTGGTCAGCTTTGGTGTTTGTGTTACTGAACTCAGAGCAGCAGCTGAATGAGTTTAATTTGAGGAAATACCATCCATCAGATGAATGTTTATTGAAACTGCTGCCAGTGGTGGAAGCTTCCAGAACAGCACAGTGAGTTTGATTTATTTCATAGAATATATTAGAACTGTACAGTTCTGAAAAATCAGTCAGAACCTTCTGACCAATCAGAATGCAAAATCGGACTGATGCACTGAATGTATTTTTAAGGAACGTTTATGGAACTTTATGGTACAGCACTAAAAGTAAGAAGTGCCAATTGCCAAGTGCATGTGCCACAGGAGTTTTAAAGAGACAGCACACTATTTATTGGCCGTTATACAATGTAGTAAAAACTTTAATACAGAAATAAATGTATTTAAAAAACAAACCCTGCAATACAGTGAAACTGTGATTAGTGTTTCGCGAAATACTGGTAAAGGACCCCTGTTTCAAGGTTTCAAGTATTTCATAAACGTTCTGTGTGTATGGTACACAGTGTTGTGTGTATGGAATAGTTTGTAGAATTCTCAAAGTGCATGTACAAGAGCCATGATATTTATCTCTGTTAGTGTGTGTGTGTGTGTGTGTTTGTTTGTTGGGGGGTGTTTCAGAGGGGTGGTTGTAATCTAACAGGTGAACGTTGTTCAGTTCTGTCCTCAGTTCTCAGGTTTAAGCTTCTCTCTGATGAACTGAACTTATAGCTATCATTCTATCATTGTGTGTGTTTGATGTTTTATTATCAAGATGTCCATATATAGAACTTCCTGCTGTACAAGTTTCACTTCATCATCGATATTATAGATTTATTATAAGATGATGAATTATTATTCACTTTCACATAGTATCATTTTCATTCATTCATTCATTCATTCATTATCTCCCGCTTTATCCTCTATTAGGGTCGCGGTGGGGATCCCCATGCCCATCCAGGGGAGAACGTCTCGGGCGCTGGGCAGAAAGACCCAGGACAGGGCGCCAATCCATCGCTGGGCACACACTCACTCACACAGACACACTATATATGATGGGGCAATTTTGAGAATTCAATTGACTTGATCCATGTTTTTGGACTGTGGGAGGAAACCGGAGAACCCGGAGGAAACCCACGCACACACGGGGAGAACATGGAAACTCCACCCAGATGGGGATTCGAACCGGGAATCCCTAGCGCTGAGAGGCGAACGTGCTAACCACTAAGCCACCGTGCCGCCTAGTATCATTTTAATAAATAAAAAAAAAAATCTTTTTATATATTAACACATTTATTAGTTTATTTTAATGCAACAACAAAAAAGCCTTACATTTATTACACATTGTATTTATATAGACTATAGTGTGTGTGTGTATGTGTGTTTCAGGTTGTGTAAGTGTAATCTATCAAGTGAAAGTTGTTCAGTTCTGTCCTCAGTTCTCAGTTTAAACTCCAGTCTGAAAAATCTAAACCTCAGTAAGAATAAACTAGAGGATTCAGGAGTGAAACTTCTCTCTGATGGACTGAAGAATCCACACTGTAAACTGGAGATACTGCAGTAAGTTCATCACTTTCTCACTGCACTTGAACGTGTCTAGGTGCGTGTCTAGAAACGATACAAACGTAGTCCAACGTTAAATGCAAAAACGATATTTAATGAACAAAAAGCGACCTCAAAAATAAATAAAAAGGAGGCGAGTTGGCCAGACGCCAGTAGAATGACAGTGTAACCCGCGATAAAGATGATCTCCGACGCCGTCAAGATGGAGAGCAACCGATACTGCAGAGCGCTTTGTCCTGAAACGTGAATAACACAATGGAGAGTCAGGTAACAAGAACCAACGCGATGAACACAGACGAGGGAAGGGCTGAAATAGAAGGGAAGGAAGTGGGAGGTAACCAAAAGCTGGAAACCAGAATTAGAATTCCGGTTACCTGGAGCGAGACCGAGTCTGTGAGAAATCACCCCCAGAACCACCACCAGGTGTAGCAGAAGTGTCGTTAGAGGGAGCAATTGTGACAGTACCCCCCTCTCAAGGGGGGAGACAGAGGAATAGAGGGAACAGATTTACCTCGACGATGCGGCCGACCACACCCACAGGGGGCAGGCTTCTCGGGATGACTGGCGTGAAAATCATCAATAAGTTTAGGATCCAAAATATCCGAGCTATCTACCCAGCTGCGTTCCTTGGGACAAAACCCCTCCCAATCGACCAGGTACTGAATGGTGGAACCACGTCGACGAGAATCCAACAGAGTGGACACCGCGAACACATCCGGAAATGACTGCAAAACAGTACCCTCTTGTAGAACAGAATCTAGGGGCCCAGCAACAAAAGATTTCAGGAAGGTTGTGTGGAAGACTGGATGAACTCGATATTGAGGAAGTAGCTCTAACCGATAAGGTTTTTTTTAGCCTAGAAATCTGGGCAAAAGCTTACGGGAACCCGAACGGCATCGAAAATCGTGGGAATTGAGCCATACTACATCCCCAGACGCATAAACTGGGGTCTGACTACGATGATGATCCGCAAAGGACTTATTGCACTACAAGACGTGGTCAATGCGTTGATGAACCTGTGCCCATATCCTCTCAATCCGCTTAAACCATGGATATTGGAGGTTTCTGGATCCCACAGCACAAATGGTGGGGGAAATCGCAGTACGCACTGAAAAGGGGTCAACCCTGTGGTGGAATGACAGAGGGAATTCTGAGCGATCTTAGCCCAAGGAATGAAACGCGCCCAATCCGAAGCGTTGTTCCTAGCAAAGATGCGAAGTTCCAAGTTCTTTATTAGCTCTTTCATATAACCCATTGCTCTCAGGGTGGTATCCAGAGGTTAAACTGATGGTGGTACCCAATTTCTCAAAAAACGCCCTCCATACTGCAGAAGTAAATTGAGGACCTCTGTCAGAAAGAATGTCCTCTGGTATGCCGAAAACAGGAAAAAGATAAGAAAACAAAAGCTCTGCCGTCTGAAGAGCAGAAGGAAGTGCCGCCAAAGGGATGAATCGAACAGAGCGAGAAATCCGATCAATGAGGGTAACCACAGTGGTGAACCCCGCGGAAGCTGGTAAATCTGTGACAAAATCAATAGCCACATGGAATCAAGGACGAGAGGGAACCGGCAAGGGATTGATCTTCCCCAATGTATGGTATTCAGGAAAGATCGCGCAGGAAGAATCTACTCCTTCTCCATACCCCCACTACCACGACCCGGATGCAGTCTTGAAAGAGCATCTTCTTGAAGGCTTGATGACCAGGCCTATAGGAGGTGGTGAAATGAATTTTTTTGAAAAACAAAGACCAGCTTGACTGACAGGCATTGAGGCGTTTCGACCCCTTAAGATATTCAAGATTTTTGTGATCAGTTATGACCACAAAAGCGGTGGTTGGACCCCATTAACCAATGCCACCACTCCTCCAGAGCAATTTTAATAGCTAACAATTCCCTGTCCCCAATACTATAATTGCACTCAGTCTGAGACAATTTCCTGGAAAGGAAAGCCACCAGATGACGGCGTGAAGATGACTCCAGACCCTGAGAGAGAACTGCCCCTACCCCTTTAGAAGAAGCATCCACTTCCACAAAGAAATGAGAATCAGGATCCGGATGAGCCAATACAGGAGCAGACACAAAACGGGCCTTGAGGTCAGCCTAATCTGCCTCCTTGTTCTAGTGGAGGAGCTTGGGTTTACTCTGCAACAGATTGGTGAGACACAAGTCAATGGAACTGAAACTGTGAATAAATTTGCAATAAAAATGAGCAAACCCCAAGAAACGCTGTAATGCTCTGACTGTAGTAGGTACTGGCCAGTCCACCACGGCCTGGACCTTACAAGGGTCCATCTGCAATCCCTTGGTGTGAAAAAATGTAGCCCAAAAATGATATCTGTTCTTGGTGGGACTGACACGAGGTAATTTGACCACCTCAATAAGATCAATAGCACAATCGGAAACACGGTGAGGAGGAAGCGTGGAAAACGTGGAGGAACCAAATACCTGAGCAACTTCTTATATATTTTGATGGAACTCCACTGGGAAGTTTTGGAAGGGTACAATCCCTGGGCGACGGAGGATGAAGGTGAGTGAGAAAAACAATATGGTGACCAATTGGTAATATCCCGAGAAGCCCAGGAGATGGCGGGGTCGTGCCGCTGAAGCCAAGGCCACCCTAAAATGAGAGGGAAAGAAGGAGATGAAATAAGAAGATGAATAAGAATGTGAGAACCTCTGTGTGAAGAGCACTGACAGGTGACAAGAAATAGTAGAATGTGAAATGGTACCAGGGTGCAGAGGGTGCAACTAACCCGAATGGACTGCGTAAGCTTAGTTTTAAGAATACCCCACTTATCAGTAAATGAAGAATCCAGAAAATTATCCATCGCCCCAGAGTCCAGTAATGCCACCAGAAATACATTTGTTCAAGAAAGTAAGCCTAACAGGCAGTAAAAACAGTTGTTTCAATTGGAACATGCTCACCACAACAGAATCCTGAGAAGAGCTAATGGCTCTCAGACTAGTAGCCGAAGACAGGCTTCATTGGGGTCTCCAGATCCAACGAGGAAACGGCAGGTGAGGCCGTAGTATGCGGAAGCAAGGGCAAAGCCATTTTAGATTGCCAGAGCTGATCCAAACGAATAGTGGTGGTGATAAGTTCAGAGAGGGACATGCCCTCATCCTTAAAAAGTAGCTCCTCCGCAATCTCCTTCCATAATCCTGAGCAGTAAGCTACCAGAAGGGCCGGCTCATTCCAGCTGCTATGAGCCGCAAGAGTCTGAACCTCCAGCGCGTAATCAGCGTACCTTACTTAAGTTCAAATAGTAGATTCCCACCGCACGTCCTTACGCGGGTGAAAAAATGTACTATGAAAACGTTCCATAAATAGCTGGAAGTTACTCGATTCGGCTGTGCGAGCGTTCCAGAGAGCCGATCCCCAGTTACCAGGCCGGCCACATAAACGAGAAATGATGAAGGCCGGGGAACGATTGGCGAAGAAAAGAGAGCGTTGAAGTAGAAATAGCTCACATACCTCTGGATCTCCATCATAACGCTCTGGTTCTGACACTGGAAGAGGCGAGAATGGCATACCGGCTGCTGCCCTGGCTGCGGAAATGCTGGAAGAACTCCCGGCGGAGCAGTGTTTTGTGAAAATCCCTGTTCCAGTCGGGTTTGCTGATCCATAAGCGCACTCAAAGCTCGCCAATCTCCTGCCGAAGCTCCCCCAAAAAACGTCCTTGCTCACATAGCGCAAGGGATGGGTCCGTGGGATTAGCCAGATCCATAGCTGACATTGGTTACTGTCAGAAACGCGGTGCGTGCATAGAAACAACACGATCGTAGTCCAACGTTAAATGCAAAAACGATATTTAATGAACAAAAAGCGACCTCCAAAATAAATAAAGCGAAACAAAACACAAAAACAAAAAGGAGGCGAGCTGGCCAGACGGCAGTAGAATGACAGCATAACCCGCAATGAAAATGATCGACGTCAAGATGGACAGTGTAACCCGCGATAAAGATGATCTCCGACGCCGTCAAGATGGAGAGCAGCTGATACTGCAGAGCACTTAGTCCTGAAACGTGAATAACGCAATGGAGAGTCAGGTAACAAGAACCAACGCGACGAACACGGACGAAGGAAGGGCTGAAATAGAAGGAAAGGAAGTGGGAGGTAACCAAAAAACGGAAACCGGAATCAGAATTCCAGTGACCAGGAGCGAGCCCTAGTCTGCGCAAGACCGCCCACAGAACCACCACCACGTGTAGCAGAAGTGTCGCTAGACACTGGTACACTAGTGTACCATACAGTGTAGTGTGTATGGTGTATTTTTTTACAGTGTATTGTGTATGGCAAAGGTTACTAATAGGCGGACCATGATAAATGGCAGAACTTTTCTTGTCTTTATGATACGGACTTCACTGTGCATTAAACTCAAAGACCAATCAAGTGTGTAGTAATATCACCAAAGATGCTCCTGGGCCAATCAGATCTGTGCAGATTCAGGTGTGCACAGCATGCACAGACAAGGTACGAGAAGCAGCAGCAAAAAAAAGGCTAATCCTGATGGCGTGCTCTAAAAAATGAAGAGTTAACCACAAAAATAGAGAGGAATACAAAAGGGGAAATAAAATGTTAAGATTTGAAATTGAGTTACCAAGAAGACTGCAGTTTTATTTACTCTTTCTATTTGTATGCACATTATGATATAGTTTTTAATGTACCGTAATGTAATGTGGGTGATGTTTATCTTTCAGGTTGTGTTATTGTAATCTATCAGGTGAATGTTGTTCAGTTCTGTCATCAGTTCTCAGTGTAAACTCCTCCACTCTAATAAATCTAAACCTGAGTTACAATGAACTGGAGGATTCAGGAGTGATGCTTCTCTCTGATGGACTGAAGAATCCACACTGTAAACTGGAGATACTGAGGTGAGATCATTACTTTCTCACTGCACTTACACTAAATCAATAAATCACTCATACAGTTTAATATCCATGGTACACTATGTGCTCCTTTATTGACTGTGTTCCTTTAATCTTTGAAATTGTAATTTTTAATCGCTTTTTATTGATTAATTGGTTTATTTTAAACCAATTTTTATTTCTCATTATTCATTGTTAATTTAATGCACCTGTTTCCCTCTTTAGTCCTTTTTTTCTTTATTTCTTTGCCTCCTCACGCTTGTTTATTTTCAGTTTCAGGTACAAGCTAAAGGGTATCAGGTAGATGTTCCTGATTAAAGCATTAGATTGTTTATTTTAAAAAATTTTAATTAGCTATTTAATCAATGTTTTTCCCCACCAGATGCTTGCAGCAGCGGTTGTGCCAAGCCATACACTTAGCAGTTATACATACACTACTAAATTTCCTCTGATTTATTATTTTACTCCCTATTTATTTTATATAGTCTGTTCTCATTTATTTACACACATCCTGTAAAGCCACGTTTTATGTTGTGTTCCAGCCGCCGCAGCAGCGGTGGTGGTTTGTTTCATCTGAAGTTCATCCTTGAATTAGGCTGTTGCATACTTAGCATTTTTATTGTTTTTTGTTTCATTTTATTTACTTGTCAACTTTTTTTTTTCATTTTGTTCATTGTTTATTTTTAATTTTTTTCTCAAATCAAACTCCTGCTATTGTTGCTGGCATAGTGTGCTTAGTTTTAGCACATAAGGTTTACATAGAGTTCGGTTATCCCCAGTTGGAATCTCGCTCGGGACAGGTGTTAAGTTTTTTTTCCCCCTTTGTCTCCAGTGTGGAGTCTTTTCCGCCACAGGCAAATTAAGTTATTGTAACCCGGGGTGTAGTCCACCTCTGCTGGTACATTTTCCTCTGCGTTGTGTATTTTTTTTGTTTTAGAGAAAGAGGCAGACTGGACACCAATACTGTTCTTTTTTATGATCGCAGCTCAGTAGCAGCAGTTTATTTAGTGACAGTCTTTCTCACAGCACACGTGTAGCTCTCTCCATCACACACACAGCATAGCACAGCTCTCAGCCACCTTCACATAGTATAACACAACACTGACTTAATACAAACTTTGTCACTTTCTGCTTAATAAAATACTGAAAATCTGCACAATATGAACTTGTAGAATTACACAGCTAGTACAGCAATATTTTAGCTTAAGAAAAACACATATATTTGAGTGAAGTACAAAACTGCAAAAATAAAATGCAAAAGGTCTCAATATTAACTAAATATTACCCTATATAGAGTTTAAGAACTTTCTGTTACATTTTAAAACAACATATAAACATGGATGGCTTTATAAAAACAATTATTTTTAACTAAATGCTCCTTAGCACATCTTACCTTCACATAGTATAACACAACACTGACCCGCGCTGCTTCTGAGCAGGCAATTACAGTAGCTTGGGTCAAAATGCCACCTAGCGACTCGGAGGGGAACTACTGCCTACACCCACCCCTACTAAGGATGATGGCAGCCCTGCCATCAAAATAACTCTGACCGCAAAAAACTAGAACATTAACTGGGTCTATAAGTTACTTAAATGAATTTTTGTGTGCCTGTGTGTGTCATGCATGTGATGTATTGTTTCTGCCATTCCCCATTCTCGCCAGCTCCCATATTCTCCGTCCTCTGTTTATCTTGTCCTCCATTGTCTCTTCTCCAGGGACATACAAATGATACGACAGTCTATTTGGTGCTCTCCTCTTTCTTGAAGGATTGCGGCGGGGGGCATCTTTACTGTCGGTGCACTCTTTGAGTACTTGCGGGGTCTGATCGTCTTGGGTCAAAGTTTCGTCTGGTGCTCTTGTACTGGGGTCACCATTCTGACTTTGGGTCAGGCCAGCGAAATCCTGGTCATCCGAGCCATTTCCCATGTCAGTGTCATCTTCAGAGACATCGCATCTCAGTTCTGCGGGTCCACATCCAGTCTCATGGTTGTCAACATCACTCTCACATACTTCTGAGTCCTCACTGTTGCTCAAATTCTCTTCCTCAATCTCCTGACCCTGCACAGGCACCAAGGGAAAGAACATGCATTGAGTCATGAGATTCTGATGAACCACTCTTTCTACAGAGCCATCTTCCGACTTAACAACATACACGGGTATCCCAGGCTGTTTCTTTATGACCAGGTATGGCTTTGGTTCCCACCTATCTCCCAGCTTCTGTCTAGTTTCCGTGTGACAGACCTTGATTAGTACTCTGTCACCTGGTGTGAATTGTCTGACCTTGGCTTTCACATCATAGTGTTTCTTTTGGGTTTCTTTGGCATGTCTGGAGGTGAGGTTGGCCTGCTCACAAGCATATTTGAGGCAATCATGAAGGGTTTTGGCATACTCTGAGTGTTCACAGTAGCCAGTAGTTGGAGCCAATCCAAATACAAGGTCAATCGGTAGTCGTGGGTGTCGACCAAACATCAGGTAGTAAGGTGTGTAGCCTGTGGAGTCATGGCGGGTACAGTTATAAGCATGAGTCAGCGCATCAATGTACTCATGCCAGCGTGCTTTTGCCTGAGGTGGCAGCGTGCCCATCAGGTTCATCAGGGTACGGTTAAACCTCTCGGTCATCCCATTACCTTGCGGATGGTAGGGTGAAGTGTGGCTCTTTTGGGTACCTGTTAGCCTGCACAACTCTTTGACAACATTACTCTCAAAATTTCGTCCTTGGTCCGCATGGAGCTTTGCTGGGAACCCAAACTTGCAGAAGAAGTTCTTCCATAACACCTTTGCTACTGTTTCTGCCTTTTGGTCCTTAGTAGGATAGGCCTGTGCCCAGCGAGAGAAATGGTCTGTTACCACTAGGATGTTCTCAAAGCCACCTTTGGATTTCTTAACAGTCAAGAAGTCAATACAGATGAGTTCCAGGGGTGCATTGGTGTGGATGCTGACAAGGGGTGCTCGGAGATTGGAAGTTGGTGTCTTTCTTAGGCAGCACCTTTCACATTGTTCACACCATGTTTTGACATCACTGAACATCCGGGGCCAGTAAAATCTTTCCCTGACCAGAGCAAACGTGCGTTCCACCCCAAAATGCCCTGAATCATCATGAAGTGACGACTTGACATAGCCACGGAACTTCTCTGGCAGCACTAACTGGTAGAAGGCTCCTCTCACATGCCGGAACAGGATGTCATCCTTCACCACGAGTCTCTTCCACTCCTTTCGAAGAAGTTTTTCATGCTCATTACTCCGATAGAACGCTTGGGCTTGGCATACTGAGCTTTGTAGTACAGGGCGGGCCCAATCACAGGGTCAGTTCTTTGGGCTGCTCTTATCTCTTGTTTGGACATGCTTGGCAGGGCATCACTACCAGCACTACAGAACTGGTCTGCAGCATTCATTGTCTCACTTGCACTAAACTCACTTGGTGTACCTTCTCTCTCTTGTGAATGTTTCTGGGAAGATGTGGCTACTAACTGTGGGCATGTGTGTAGGGCCTTTGCGACCTCACTGGTTGGCATTCGTGATAGGCCGTCTGCATTGGCATTACACCCTCCCTGTCTGTACTGAATATCGAAATTAAACATCGAGAGATGTGCCACCCAGCGCTGGCCTGTTGCATCTAGCTTAGCAGTGGTCATCACATACTTAAGCGGATTGTTGTCTGTAAGGACTGAGAACTTATGCCCATACAGATGGTCATAGAACTTTTCTGTCACCGCCTATTTTAAGGCTAAAAACTCCAGCTTGTGCGCAGAGTATCGTGTTTCTGCTGGACTCAAACCACGGCTGGCATATGCAATCACTCTTTCTTGACCATCTTGAAATTGAGCTAACACTGCACCCAAGCCTGCTAACGATGCATCTGTCTGGAGCACAAAAGGCTGACTATAGTCTGCATAGCCAAGGACTGGAGCTGTAGTACATTTACATTTACATTTACATTTAGTCATTTAGCAGACGCTTTTATCCAAAGCGACTTACAAATGAGAACACCACAAGTCAGAAGCCATGGAGAAAACCAACTATACTGTAAGTTCATCAACCTGATTGTTATTCGAAGCTGCGCCCCCCCCCCCCCCCTTTTTTTTTTTTTTTTTTTTTTTTTTTTTTTTATAACAGGTATTTGGTAAATAGATGCGTCTTAAGCAGTTTCTTAAAACTGTTTAGAGATTCTGCCTTACGGACAGAGTTGGGAAGATCGTTCCACCATTTTGCAGTGGTGAACGCCACAGAATGAGAATTAGCTCCTCGGTGAGGTGGAATCGCCAGGCGACAATCATCACTGGAGCGAAGTGAACGAGTCGGAGTGTATTTTGAAAAGATAGAGTGAAGGTAAGAGGGGGAAGATCCAGAAATGGTTCTGTATGCCAGAGTCAGCGACTTGTACTGAATGCGAGCAGCTACAGGAAGCCAATGGAGGGAAGTGAGTAATGGAGTGACGTGAGTTCGCTTGGGCTGGTTAAACACGAGTCGGGCTGCAGAGTTTTGAATTAGTTGAAGAGGTCTGATGGTGGAATTTGGGATACCGGCAAGAAGTGAATTACAATAATCAAGCCGGGATAAGACTAGGGCTTGAACAAGCAGTTGGGTAGCATGTTCAGTCAGAAAGGGTCTGATCTTCCTTATGTTATAAAGAAGGAATCTACAAGAACGGGCGGTTTTGATCACATGATCAGAGAGTTTAAGGTGGGAGTCTATAGTGAACCCAAGGTTCCGGACCGAGTCAGTTGGGGAGATTGTGGAGCCATCAATTTGGAAGGTCAGGTTGTGATGGATTGAGGGTTTAGCAGGGATAATGAGAAGCTCTGTTTTTTCTAAGTTTAATTTGAGATGACGGGCCTTCATCCAGACAGTTATGTCGGGAGGCATGCAGATACCCGATTTGAGATGGTGGTGTCATCAGGGGCAAAAGACAGATGAAGTTGAGTGTCATCAGCATAGCAGTGGTAAGAGAAACCATGCGCCTGGATGACTGTGCTCAGTGATGTCATGTAAAGAGAGAAGAGGAGAGGACCAAGTACAGAGCCCTGAGGCACACCAGTGCGTACTTGGTGAGAGTTAGAGATCTCCCCATTCCATGACACTTTGAAGGTCCTTCCTGTGAGATAGGATCGGAACCATTCAAGTGTCGTATCAGAAAAGCCTAATTCAGCTAGAGTGGACAGTAGAATCTGATGATTTACTGTATCAAAAGCTGCCGAAAGGTCTAACAAAATGAGGACCGAGGATTGAGATTTGGCTTTGGCAGATTTAAGTGAGTCAATCACAGAGAGTAATGCTGTCTCCGTGGAGTGACCACATCTAAAACCGGATTGATTGGGATCGAGGAGATTATTCTGATTAAGAAATTTGGAGACCTGTGTGGATACCACCCGTTCAAGTGTTTTAGACAGGAAAGGTAAAAGAGAAACAGGTCTGTAGCTCTCGACCAAATTTGGGTTGAGCGTAGGTTTTTTGACTAGGGGTTTGACTATGGCTTGTTTAAAACAATTTGGAAAAGTCCCTGACGTGAGAGAGGAGTTAATGATGTGTGTGAGAGCTGGTGTGATGGAGGAGGCAATGGATTGAAGAAGGTGGGATGGGATGGAATCAAGGGGGCAAGTAGTTGGGTTACTGGCAAGAAGAATTTTGGAGATGTCAGATTCTGTGACAGGGGAGAAGGAGGAGAGGGTTTGATGGTAAGCTTAGTCTTTAGAGTCTGAAAGGCATTCTCACACTCCTCTGTCCACACAAATGGAAGTCCAATTTTTGGAGGTTCTTTCCTGCCTCTCTTTTTCTTTCTTGGGTCACCTGAGGTTAGTCGGTACAGTGGTGCTGCAATTGATGCGGTAATACCCTGCAAAGTCCAGGAATTGCAACAGCTCTTGCCGGTTTTCAGGCACTTTCCATCCCGCCACTTTACTGATCTTGTCTGGGTCAGTCTTAATGCCTTCGCTGGACACCAAATGGCCCAAGTAGAGTACTTCTCGTCGCAGCAGTTGGCACTTTTGAGGTTTCAACTTTAGGCCATACTTCCTCAGTCTATTAAAGACTATCTGCAGTCTCTCCAAGTGCTCGTTGAAGGTTCTGGAGAAAATAACTATGTCATCCAGATAAATGAGCAAGCTTTCAAAGTTAAGATCACCAAAGCAGCATGTCATTAACCTTTGGAATGTCGAGGGTGCGTTCTGCAAACCAAACGGCATCCGTTTTGCCTCAAACAGTCCCATTGGTGTACTGAATGCTGTCTTGTGTTTATCAGCCTCCGCCACCTCCACCTGCCAGTATCCAGAGGTTAAATCAAGCGTGGAAAAGTACTTAGCCTGCCCCAAGGTCTCCAGAGCCTCCTCAACTCTAGGAAGAGGAAAGGCATCACGGGTGCTGCAGGAATTCAGTTTCCTATAATCCATACATATTCTCAGAGAGCCATCTTTTTTTGTAACGACCACAATAGGTGAGGCATATGGGCTCTTACTGGGACGTATCACACTTGCTTCTTCCATCTCTGTGATGGCTTTTCTCACTGCCTGGTACTGGGATGGTGGTATCTTCCTATAGGGTAGCCGATAAGGCTTGGGGTCCACCAGTGGTATCTCATGCTTAACAACTGTAGTGTGCCCATAGTCCAAATGATGTTTAGAGAACACATCACTGTTCTTCATGATGACATCCTTCATCTGCAGATACTGATTCTCTGTCTCAAAACAGACACTGCTTAGGTCTAAAAGGGAGATAATATTTTGTTCAGGCTTACTGTGAGGCTTGTCTTGAGCTGAACCTGCTTGAATTGTGTGGGCTTAGGGGTTCAGGCTACCGGGTGGCAGCTTAAATGTCTCTAAGCCCACCTCCTCCCCCTTTCCAACACCTTTTTTACCAAAAAGACCTCAGCAATGGGGGTTTGCGGCCATATCTGCATAGGCCGTCCAGACAGATTTATTATCCGAACAGGAACACAGTTTCTTCTAACATTTGCTACGAGTCGACCAACAGCTAGACCTTCAGGGAGTATCTGGGAAGCCAACCCTTCAACAAGGGCTGTATATTCTCGTCTCCTAGGACCTCCAAAGACTCTACCAATCACACTTATCTCCTTCCCAGGAGGAATGACCTGTGCTCACTGCCCATTATACTTCACAGGCCCCACTCTACCAGTGCACTCATCTGACTCGGCTTCTTCAATTTCCACTAGGGCAGAGTACCATTCAGAATGAGACTGCTTGACCCTGGACAGGTACTGTATGCCAAATTTAGACTTCAAGTGTTCTTGTGATGCACGTATAACATTTGTGCCTATCAGCAATGGAACAAAGGCCCTGTAGTTGCAGGCTGGGACGACAAAGGCTGGAACTCCCTGATAAGACTTATCCAGAAATGAAAGGTTTAAATGCAGAATGCCAAGATGCTGCACCAGTTGGCCCCCAGCACCCTCAATAGGAATGTCAGTAGGCTGGAGGGTTTGAGAGTGCAGCTCAGGGTGTTTGCGCCAGAACTTATCAGTAATTGTGGTCACTTGTGATCCAGAATCAATAAGGGCTCTGCATTTCATTCCATTCACTGTAACATCACCTTCATTTGTTGGGCCAATCAGAGGAGTAGCACTTAAATGCTCACTGTCTTTGGGGGACTCTTGAAACACGCCCGCAGTTGCCCCTACATCCACGGGCTCTATGCGTTTAAATGCTGGCGAACCTGACGTTCTCCCTGAGGCTGGTCATCAGTAGGCAGAACAGCTCTACATACTCTAGCTACATGCCCGGTTTTGCCACAATGGAAACACACTAAAGGTGAATTGTTTAATTTCGGTGGCGCTACGGCATGAGTTGGTTGGGGTGTAGTTGCCATTTTGGACTCTAAAGCTGCCATTCTGGAAATCTGTTCTTCTTGCGTCAAAGCCAGTTTTTTTACCAAAGCTGTTAACTCAGCTAGCTCAGAATCACGTCTTCTCACAAACTCAGGTTTAGGTGTCTGTATGCTTTCTGTACTTGTAACTTGAACTTGGTTGATGGGTCGTTTTGCTCTTGACTGTGCGGGAAATTTTTTTAATTCTCTGGCCAGTTGACGAAGTTCTGACTGGAGTTCCCGAAAACTCATGTTCCGTGGTTTCATTGGGGAAATTCGAATGTACACCTCTTCATCATGAAGTCCTCTCAAAAATTGACGAGTTAACTTTCCATCTCTGTCTGCAAAGGGATTACCACCATTCTGTGTTTCTTCTACTGTGCGAAGGATGGATTCTAAAGCAATGGCATACGAATATGCAGTCTCACATGGCTTTTGTGTTCTCTCATAGAAATCAGCAAGTGGGTCAAGAGACGATTGGATATCACCATATTCTGCTCTCAGTTCATCAAGTGCTCTGCTTGGGAACTGCTCATTGATGGGTAAATTCAGTACTAGCTTTCTGGCCTCGCCACTTAAATGTCGAACCACTGTAGCAAAGCCAAGGTCAGGCGGCCTCCAGCATTCAACAAATACTGCATGTCTCTTATCCAGTCATCCACTAAAAGCTTGCACTCAGCACTTCAACTGAACACCTGGACATTTCTAATTTGGTGAGTTTGGGTAAATCCACATGCTTGGGTGGGTCTATCAGGGTTTTGGGATGAGGCACTCATGATCGGTGCTGCACAAACATCTGAGGTCGGTAAGTGATTAGCAGTGGCGTTATATTGAGATGGAGGTTGATTGTGATATTGTGGGGGTGTGGGGTAAGGCTGTTGCTGACTAGGCGCTGGTGCCTGATGAAAGGCATGGGCATCGTTTGGGAGACTATAGTGGGTCTGTTGGGTAGCTGGGTGCACTGGATACTCAGCTGGGATGAATCCATGTTGATGGCTATAATGGGTTGCATGTGCTGGCAATCTGTAGTGTAGCTGTGGGGTGTCATGATGTACATGAGTGTTCTGTAAGCCTTGGTTAGCTAAGCTAAACACTGGGGTTGGGCTGGTATGTGGCAATGTGTACAGCTGGCTATGCTGTGTAACTATAGGTGAACCCTCTGATGGCTGAGGGAGTACATAATCCTCAATGCACACTTCTAAGTCATGATTGTGGTTACCTGAGTGTGGCTGCGCTATTTCATGTTTGATAGAACACCATGGTGTTTCAGAGGTAAGCTGCTGTCTTACTAGATTAGGTCTATGGGGGGTGTCACCACTAGCCATTTTTATTTAGAACTTCAACAGTGTAAGTAGATTTTAATGTGTGATAAGTGAGTTAGTCAATAATAAAAAAAAAAATAATATTTAGATACAGATTAATCATAAAACTTCCCAACACTCTAAATGTAAGTAATGTAACTCTTATCACAGTCTATTTACAAATGAACATGTGCACTTTTTTTTTTTTTTTTTTTTTTTTTTTTTTTTTTTCAAATAAAATTTAAAAGAATTTTAAGTCCAAAGGATATAGATCTATGACTGTTGACTTCGATCCGGGTCACGGCACCAAAGATGTAACCCGGGGTGTAGTCCACCTCTGCTGGTACATTTTCCTCTGCGTTGTGTATTTTTTTTGTTTTAGAGAAAGAGGCAGACTGGACACCAATACTGTTCTTTTTTATGATCGCAGCTCAGTAGCAGCAGTTTATTTAGTGACAGTCTTTCTCACAGCACACGTGTAGCTCTCTCCATCACACACACAGCATAGCACAGCTCTCAGCCACCTTCACATAGTATAACACAACACTGACTTAATACAAACTTTGTCACTTTCTGCTTAATAAAATACTGAAAATCTGCACAATATGATCTTGTAGAATTACACAGCTAGTACAGCAATATTTTAGCTTAAGAAAAACACATATACAGTGGGTTGCAAAAGTATTCATACCCCTTGAACTTATTCTATTATATATTTTGTCACATTACAACCACAAACATAAATATATTTCACTGGAATTTAATGTGAAAGACCAACACAAAGTGGTATACAATTGTGAAGTGGAAGGAAAATTATACATGAATCAACATTTTTTTTACAAATAAAAAACTGAAAAGTGCGACGTGCAAAAGTATTCAGCCCCCTTTTCCCTGAGTGCAACCAATTGCATTCAGAAGTTGCCTGATGAGTGCTAATGACTCAAAAGGGTCCACCTGTGTGTAATCTAATCTCAGTACAAATACAGCTGCTCCGTGACGGCCTCAGATGTTGGTTAAGAGAATATTGGGGAGCAAACAGCATCATGAAGTCCAAAGAACACACCAGACAGGTTAGGAATATGGTTTTGGAGAAGTTTAAAGCAGGCTTATGTTATTAAAAGATTTCCAAAGCTTTGAACATCTCACGGAGCACTGTTCAATCCATCATCCGGAAATGGAAAGAGTATGGCACCACAGTAAACCTGCCAAGACAAGGCCGTCCACCTAAACTTGCAGGCCGAACAAGGAGATCGCTGATCAGAGAGGCAGCCAAGAGGCCCATGGTGACTCTGGATGAAATGCAGAGAGCCACAGCTCAGGTGGGGGAAACTGTCCACAGGACAACAATTAGTCGTGCACTACACAAATGTGGTCTTTATGGAAGAGTGGCAAGGAGAAAGCCATTGTTAAAAGAAAACCATAAGAAGTCCCGTTTGCAGTTTGCCAGAAGCCATGTTGAGGACACAGCAAACATGTGGAAGAAGGTGCTTTGGTCAGACGAGACCAAAATTGAACTTTTTGGCCACAATGCAAAACGCTATGTGTGGCGGAGAAATAACACTGCACATCACTCTGAAAACACCATCCCCACTGTCAAATATGGTGGTGGCAGCATCATGCTCTGGGGGTGCTTCTCTTCAGCAGGGACCGGGAAGTTGGTCAAAGTTGATGGGAAGATGGATGGAGCCAAATACAGGGCAATCTTGGAAGAAAACCTGTTGGAGTCAGCAAAAGATTTGCTGATTTGGGGCGGAGGTTCACCTTCCAGCAGGACAACGACCCTAAACATAAAGCCAGAGCTACAATGGAGTGGTTTAAAAAAAAGAATATTCATGTGTTAGAATGGCCCAGTCAAAGTCCAGACCTAAACCCAATTGAGAATTTGTGGCAAGATCTCAAAACTTCTGTTCACAAACGCTCTCCATCCAATCTGACTGAGCTTGAGCTGTTTTGCAAGGAGGAATGGGCAAGAATTTCAGTCACTAGATGTGCAAAGCTGGTGGAGACATACCCTAAAAGACTTGCAGCTGTAATTGCAGCAAAAGGTGGCTCCACAAAGTATTGACTCAGGGGGGCTGAATACTTTTGCACGTCGCACTTTTCAGTTTTTTATTTGTAAAAAAAATGTTGATTCATGTATAATTTTCCTTCCACTTCACAATTGTATACCACTTTGTGTTGGTCTTTCACATTAAATTCCAGTAAAATATATTTATGTTTGTGGTTGTAATGTGACAAAATATGGAAAAGTTCAAGGGGTATGAATACTTTTGCAACCCACTGTATTTGAGTGAAGTACAAAACTGCAAAAATAATATGCAAAAGGTCTCAATATTAACTAAATATTACCCTATATAGAGTTTAAGAACTTTCTGTTACATTTTAAAACAACATATAAACATGGATGGCTTTATAAAAACAATTATTTTTAACTAAATGCTCCTTAGCACATCTTACCTTCACATAGTATAACACAACACTGACCCGCGCTGCTTCTGAGCAGGCAATTACAGTAGCTTGGGTCAAAATGCCACCTAGCGACTCGGAGGGGAACTACTGCCTACATTATTATTCTAGAAACAGGAACTAAGACCCAGCTCTTGATGTGTACTAATGATCAGAACTGTTCCTCTGAATTATTCTCCAACTCATGATGTCATTCTTTGTAGAACTTCCTCATCATGGTTGGATGACCAAGCTGCTCCGACACCCCCCCCACACACACACACTTAAAGGAAGGACAACAGAGTGATATTGGGGATCAATACATATCAGGAGTTGATTAGGTTAAAAGAGTGTTATAGTCTGTAAATTTATTAAATGCTCATTTGTTCAGAGTAGAAACACCAACAATGTGTTCAAACATCAAATTTACTTTGTGCAGAGTCACAATAAAGTTTTACTAACACAGGAAGTGATGTAACACTCAGTAACTGATACATCCACATTTCCATTCATTTATTAGAAATAATAACTTTATAATTTCATTATTTATAACATTTATTAATGACTTCATAAAAATCTCAGTCATGTCATTAATGATTACAGAGCATTCCGTTAATTTAGTAAGATCAGTATGTAATAATTAATACATCTGTGATCTCAGCATCTTATTTAGAACTGATCCCTACAGCATACCTCTGTATATTTTATATGAGATTAGTGATAGTTATAATGAAGGTTACATAAAGTACATACAAGACTATGTAAATAAAAGTGTGTGTGTGTGTGTGTTTGTGTGTGTTTCAGGTTGTGTAAGTGTAATCTATCAGGTGAAAGTTGTTTACTTCTATCCACAGTTCTCAATTTAAGTTCCAGTCTGAAAAATCTAAACCTGAATTACAATAATCTGGAGGATTCAGGTGTGAAGCTTCTCTCTGATGGACTGAAGAATCCACACTGTAAACTGGAGATACTGCAGTATGTTCATCACTTTCTCACTGCACTTACACCTGGTGTGGAACCTGGTTGATATTGTGTTTGACTTAATCAAGTTAAGTTAAGTTCAAGTTATTTATTTATATACCGCTTTTTACAACAGTACATTGTCACAAAGCAGCTTTACAGAATGGAAAGCCTTTAAACCCCCAAAGAGCAAGCCGAAGCGACAGTGGCAAGAAAAAATATCCAGTTATATTGTTATTTAAGGAAGAAACCTTTGGAGGACCAAGACTCAGTGGGGGACTCATCAACAACAGTGTAGAAGCCATTAATGTTTGTTTGATGTGATATTCTGGTTATCTTTAAATATAAAACTATTCATTGTGATCATTTATTATTTGTGACAGTGTTTATGAGAGATACAGTGATTGTGAGGTGATTTGGTAAGTTATCTGTGTGTTCTGCAGGTTGAATACTTGTGGTGTAACGAAAAAAGGTTTTGTTGCCGTGGCTTCAGCTCTGAGATCAAACACCTGAGAGAACAAAGCTGAGAGAACTAAATCTGTACAACAATAAGGAGAATCAGGAAAAAAAATTCTCACTGATCTACAGAAGGATCCTCACTGTAACCTGAAGATACTACGGTGAGTTACACACACACACACACACACACACACACACATACAGATATTTACTCTGGTGACCCCCTGATCTAATACCTGATCAAAAAGGATTATGGGAAGCAGATGAAGTTGTCTAGCTCAGATACACGCCATACACACATTGTTGAAGAGTCCATTCCTACACCTTGTATAGCAAGAGAGATCAATGTCAGAGATCAGCAACATTAGAAAGTCTATAGAGAGTGGAGTAAGTTACAATGTAACTTACAATTTAAGTTGATTGTTTAAAAATGACTGTTTAAACACTTGAAATTAGATGCTTTGTCATTTTCATATCCTGATTGAGATAACTGTGGTTTATTACTACCATTCTTTATAATAATGTCTTAGAGGAACCTAAAGTTATCTAAGATTTAGTTGTACTTCTACGAAGTAATTTTTACAGTACAGAAACCAAAATTAGCTCTGTGTCGGATTGGTAATGAACATTTTAGAGTCTTGTGTAAAATAATGTATGATAATTATTAATAAATATCCATCAAATCACTGTCAATGTATAATTGTATAGAAATGTTTAATCTTGTTGATTCTGGGATGGTAATTTATTGTTTGTTTGTTCTTCCTATTTAAGACCATACTTTTAATACTTTCCAAATTTCTAATACTTTTGTATTACCTTACATGGCTAACTTTATTGTACCTATTTTACCCATGAAGCAATGTGCAAAATAAAAGTGCTGATATGCAATATCTCAAGAGTCTCTTCTTTGAATTCTACCTCTAATTAAAGCCTTTATAAAACGTCAGTGTTCTGACTGACACTCCAAAGGAGGACAAATCATCTTAGAACTTTCTACAATATGCAGTCCATCTTTCTCAAACCAACAGAAGTTTTAATATAAACCAGAGTGAAGATTTGATTCAATACATCCTTCCACTTTCTGGTTTTATTTACGTAGCTGTTTTGTAGATAAGTTATAAATCATTGTCTTTGGTAATAATGTCGTTATGCACCTGTTACAGTGAGCTGCTTGTGCTGGGAATAAACGGGACATGTTGGATTATATTCAACATATATTTGTGTATTATTTGCCTTATATACAAACATGGTGTCAGAAGTAAATCGACTATGATGGTGTCAACCAACATACCTGCTCCTGAGGGCATGCGAATGACTGCTTTGTCATAGGACTGAGACATTTTTAAAGCCAAATTCAAGGACTACATATTGTAGAAATAAGGAAACTTGTGCTGTATTGAATGAATAATGATTCTGTATTATTAATGGTTTGCACTATGTCATGTTTATTATTTATACGATCCTCACGTTAAATGTACAAATCTGTAAAAATGTACATTATATTGTATCAAGAATCATACAGTATATATGTCACGGTAGTCTACCTCGGGCTGAAGCGGTTGCGCATAGGGAGCTCAAAGCCGCCGCGTATACATGCGCTGAAGGGAGCCAGGCACGCAGGTAGCAGAGAACAGGTTTATTTAAGGTGCAGTGCACAACAAAACATGAGGTACAAAAGACTAAGTGACATTTAAACACAAACGACCAGCACCGATGACAAGAAACAATGGAAAGAAATACGAAAAGACACCCGACCACGTGCACAAGACAAACCAATGATAATACAGAGTTAATGTAACTAATGAAACTAATGAAGCAATGAACGTTAATTAACTGAAACAAACGGAACGAAACACAAAACAGGTGACAGGTGCCCTAGGCACCTGTTACATTACCCCCGCCCCTGCGGTCGCGCAACGGGGGGACGCGACCAAGAGAAAAAAATAAAACAGTCCCGGGGGGGGGGGGGCTCCTTGAGCGGGGCTTGGAAGGCGCCCTCGGGTGGACGCCCTCTGCGGGTGAGGCGTGCCGAACTCCCTCTGGCTGCAAAGTCAGGTGGACGCCCACGGCGGATCAGAAGTGGGCCACGCCCTCTGACTGCGTAGTCCGGTGGACGCCCTCGGCGGACGAGGAGTGGGCCACGCCCTCTGGCTGCGTGGTCTGGTGGACGCCCTCAGCGGACGAGGAGTGGGCCACGCCCTCTGGCAGCGTGGTCCGGTGGACGCCCACATTGGGCGAGGAGTTGGCCACACACTCTGGCTGCGTGGCGAGGTGGGCGCCCCCTGGCTGCGTGGTCTGGCGGGTGCCCAGGTCGGACGAGGAGTGGGCCACGCCCTCTGGCAGCGTGGTCCGGTGGACGCCCACATCGGGCGAGGAGATGGCCACGCACTCTGGCTGCGTGGCGAGGCGGGCGCCCCCTGGCGGCGTGGCGAGGCGGACGCCCCCTGGCGGCAGGGTGTGCGGCGTGCGGCCCCTGCTGCTCGGGCTGGGCGGCGTGCGGCCCCTGCTGCTCGGGCTGAGCGGCGTGCGGCCCCTGCTGCTCGGGCTGGGCGGCGTGCGGCCCCTGCTGCTCGGGCTGGGCGGCGTGCGGCCCCTGCTGCTCGGGCTGGGCGGCGTGCGGCCCCTGCTGCTCGGGCTGGGCGGCGTGCGGCCCCTGCTGCTCGGGATGGGCGACGTGCGGCCCCTGCTGCTCGGGATGGGCGGCGTGCGGCCCCCTGGGCTTCGGGATGGGCGGCGTGACGCCCCTGGGCTTCGGGATGGGCGGCGTGACGCCCCTGGGCTTCGGGATGGGCGGCGTGACACCCCTGGACTTTGGGATGGGCGGCGTGATGCCCCTGGACTTCGGGATGGGTGGCATGACGCCCCTGGACTTCGGGATGGGCGGCGTGACGCCCCTGGACTTCGGGATGGGATCGTGCGCTGGCAGGACCTCGGCGGGCACGCACGCTGGCTGGACCTCAGCGGGTTCGCACGCTGGCCGGACCTTGGCGGGCACGCATGCTGGCAGGACCTTGGCGGGCACGCATGCTGGGCGGACCTCGGCGGATTCGCACGCTGGCAGGACCTCGGCGGGCACGCACGCTGGCAGGACCTCAGCAGGTTCACACACTGGCAGGACCTTGGCGGGCACGCACGCTGGGTGGACCTTGGCGGGCACGCACGCTGGGCGGACCTCGGCGGGCACGCACACTGGCAGGACCTCGGCGGGCACGCACGCTGGCAGGACCTCAGCAGGTTCACACACTGGCAGGACTTTGGCGGGCATGCACACTGGCTGGACCTCGGCCGGCACCTCGGGCTCTCCATCCTGCACACAGAACATATACACCCCCACCGCAATGCCCAAACACATAGACATCTCAGACATGGGGAAGACGGACTGGACACACGAGACAGGGGGACACACCACGCTCACGCCACATGGATCCACATCTACCCCCCCCGAGTGTCGGCTCCGGTACCGCCCCCTCGTAGCGCGGTCCGGCGCGGGCTCTGCGCCTGGATCTCGCCACGCGGGATTTAACAAGCTGGACCGGAGCGTCCGTCCAGAACTCCTCAGAGTTGAGGAGGGTGCGTATGGGCAGAATATGCCCATACAGGTACGACTCGCCCGTCTCATCATCGGATATCTGAACCAAGTCCAGACCTTCCTCAGCGCAGAGCGCTTCGTACCCGTACCTCCACAACCACTCATCATCGGAATCATAATCAGACATTACTGTATACGAGCCGTCCTTACGGCTCCGGGACGGTGGGCTGCGCATAGCGGCGCACTCGCGGACACGGCGGAACGCGCCGCGAGTACGAGGCTACACGGCCCCCGCAAAGAACAATTTAAAAGAGCGCTTACCTGGGCTCTGGACTCCCCAAATTTCCTGGCTGGCCGTTCTGTCACGGTAGACTACCTCGGGCTGAAGCGGTTGCGCATAGGGAGCGCAAAGCCACAGCGTATACACGCGCTGAAGGGAGCCAGGCACACAGGTAGCAGAGAACAGGTTTATTTAAGGTGCAGTGCACCACAAAACATGAGGTACAAAAGAGGTCAAAAAAAAGTGAGGAAAAGAGCTTAATGGCCCTTGGAATTCAGCCTTCAACCACAAAGCAAGAGAAACCTTGGCATCTAAAGGTGGTGTAACTAAAACATCACACACTTCTGTGATGCAATGATCACGCAAATGAGATATTCGTGGAAAATAAGTAAGAACGAACTGAAATATGCCTGCGACACTACAGCACAGGAGGATAACTGAGGGGGTGATTCTGTGTGTCAGAATACTCTTACACACCCACGATCCCAACAATGAAATAATAAACTAGGCAATTTGTGTGACTGCGGCACTTTCCGGTGTGAACAACGGCACCGCTCAAATAGTGAACTTACGCATTTCAAACATTAAGTACACAAGACCCCTCAGCGTTGTACCACACTGTGGGCCGTTAACCCACCAAAGGACTAGGATTCTGCACCGTCCCAATAAGACTGAGCAGAATCAAACTGACTAGGTGGCACTATGCTGTAGGAACGCATGACTCCAACGCTAACTCCGGCAGTATCGAGCAAGGCAGCAAGTCAACAACTGCTAAAACATTACATGGATCAGTTTTCTTAGCCAGCACAGTTATAAACACTATAACTATATAACTATATATTTAAAATTAGCCAGATAATTAGTAGTACAAGAAGCGCACTGGAGGACGACGAAGAAGATTTGGACAGTTTGCAAACGTATATCGACGAGTGTTTAGAGCGTGTTGTCATGGGGAAACCAGAGAAAACGCCGACTCCTAACAGAAAAGGAGCTCCAAACAAGAGGAGTCGTCCTGGAGATTGTCCAGAGGCGTCTTCTCACTCCAGCGACATGGTGGATGTATTGGAATCCATTGATAAGAAGCTGTCTAGTTTTGATGCTCACCTCTCCATTTTGGAAATTCTCCACAAGGAGTTCCAGGCTCTCCGGGAGTCTGAATTTAGCCAACGACAGGTTGAAACTCTCGCTGCAGAGAATACTATTCTTAGAGAATTGGTGGATTCCCTCACCAAGGGAATGACCCGGCTCTCAGAAGAAAATAAAGGACAACCTCGTATTTTCTGGGCTATTGGAGAAAACGGAGGAAAACCCTGAGACAACAATAAAAGAATCCATGCGAAATTACATGAAGCTCCCGGAAGACACCGTTCAAACCATCAGCTTCGATCGTGTTCACCGTATAGGAGCTAAGAGACACGGTGGACACAGGCCCAGACCTATCGTGGTTAAATTTGAACGCCACAAACAAAAAGAGCTAGTGAAGAGCTGCAGACAAGAGTTGAGAGAAATGGACTTCAGCGTCAACGATCAGTTCCCCAAAGAGATCCTGGAGCGACGCAGGATCCTGTTCCCTCTCCGAAAAAAATACATCCAAGAAGGCGCACGAGCAGTAATCGCAGTGGATAAACATGTATGTAAATGGCCAACTCCATTGTGACCAGGAAACCAAGCCATGGCTGTACTGATCAGGTGAATGGTGTCCATAAACACGCCTTCTTCTTATCTAAAGGCTCATTACATATGTCTGTGTTATGTGTGGTCACGTGGTGTGGGTGTGTTTTGGGTCACGCCTCGTAATTGTGTTCACCTGGTGTTAATCACGTTCCCTATTTTAGGCACGCCGTCCCGTCTCTCATTGCCAAAAGGTCTTGTGTTCCAAGTGTCACGCCACGTCCTCTTTGGCTCTCGTCCACGTCACGCCTCGTCTCGCTACTCTATCTTGTATGTTTTGTGTTGCCTCGTACTGGTCCTGTCCTGTGTTTGTGTGTACAGATCGTGTACCGCTGCTAAGACCTGCCAAGCCTCACTACAGTCTGTTGGAGCCCGCGGTTTGAAACACGGCCTCTGACGTCGTCACTCCGTGCTGCTACGTCACGCCGCCTGCTCAGCGCTCTGTGTTTTTCCGCCAGCGTGAACGCTAACACACGCCGCTCCACAATTGTTGTGAGGAATAAATAAACTGTGTTGTTTGTACCTCCGCTCCAGACTGAATTCGTTCCGGGTAGTGAATCCAACGCGCTCCGGTCTTTCGACCATCACATCACCTTTTGGCCCAAAATGGATTCCTCGGGACAATTCACCTCGGAGGCGGAGTCGGCGCCATTCCCAGCTGCCGGACAACAACCCGTCCCGGACCCACGCCTCGACGTTCTCTTCAGTCGTCAGGAGGAATTAGCAGACTTAGTGAGCAACCTAGCACTCCAGGTCAGATCCGTGGTCTCGACTCTACCGGCTACGCACCTCCCCGCTCCTGGCCACGCTAGCGTGTCCGCTAATGCAAGCTCCGCAAATCAGGTACCTATCTCGTCTACTTCGCCGTCCCTGTGCCCCGATGGAGCCGCGATCCACCCAGACCTGTACGACGGGGACCTACAGAAATGCAGAGGGTTCCTTTTTCAATGTGAACTGTATTTCGGTATACGGCCATCCTGTTTCCCCTCCGACGCGTATAAAATCTCTTTTATAATTGGATTATTGCGCGGTCGCGCGTTGAAATGGGCCGAAGCCACACAGGGGGGCGTGTCACCACTTTCGTCCACTTATGCATCGTTCATAGAACGGTTCCGCGGGGTATTCGACCGTCCGGATTACTCCGACGACGTTGATAGCCGGTTGCTTTCAGGGTACGCGTTCTGTAGCGGAATTCGTGGTGGAATTCCAAACCCTGGCGGCGGAATCGGGGTGGTGCAAGCGTTTACTGCGTGGTGTGTTTAGGTATGCTCTCAGCGACCGCGTCTGCGACGAACTAGCCACCCGTGACCATCCCCAAACTCTCCAGGGACTTATCGACCTCGCCATCCGTCTCGACAGGCGCATTACTGAGCGACGCCGTGAACGGTCACTACGCGACACCGCATGCACCTCTACCTCGCCTAGGGCCCTCACGGTTCCCCCGAGAACCACTTCTCCCCCCGCACCTACCAACGAGCCCGAACCTATGCAGCTAGGGCGGGCCTCCCTATCCCTTGACGAGCGCGCCATCTGTAGGGAACAGGGCCGCTGTTTCTACTGCGGCGATAGAAACCACCAGGTCATGGCTTGCCCGGTTCGGCCAAAAGGGTTGACTCAACAGTGAAGTTTGGGGTCCTGTCAAGTCCTACCCACAAACCCTCATCTCGCCGTCTGTGCCTTCCTGCGGTGTTCCTTCTGCCTAACCACATCCAGCCAGTCAATGTCCTCATAGATTCTGGGGCAGAGGAGAATCTTGTTGACATTGACTTCGCGTCGTAAACAGGCTTACCACTGTCTCCATTGTCCTCTCCTCTCCACCCCGTCGCCTTAGACGGCAGACATCTCTCCCCCATCACCCATCGTACCCAACCGGTCTGCCTGCTTATCGACGGTAATCACAGGGAAGAGATAAGTTTCTCGGTGTTTCGATCCCCTGACACCCCAGTCATCCTAGGTTTCCCCTGGTTACAAACTCACAACCCCCACCTGGATTGGGTTCAGGCTAGGGTTCTCACATGGGGGGTTCACTGCCACTCCTCCTGCCTTCGGGCGGCAGTACCCACCGGTAATGCACCTAAAGGGGACCACCACGCCGCGGTGGATCTCTCCTCTATTCCGGAGGTCTACCATGACCTGGGGGAGGTATTCTCCAAGGACAGGGCCCGTCAGCTTCCCCCTCATAGGTCCTATGACTGCGCTATAGATCTGTTGCCCGGTGCTCCTCTCCCATCCAGTCGTCTATACCCTTTATCTCGCCCTGAGAGGGAGGCAATGGAGAAGTATATTACCGAGTGTCTAGCCACGGGGTTAATCCGTCCTTCCACCTCCCCTGTAGGGGCCGGGTTTTTCTTTGTAGCTAAGAAAGACGGCACCCTACGGCCCTGCATTGACTATAGGGGACTGAATAACATCACAGTCCCCTACAAATACCCTCTGCCGCTTACATCCTCTGTGTTTGAGTCACTGCAGGGAGCCACTATTTTTTCCAATCTTGACCTACGTAACGCTTATCACCTGGTTCGCATACGTAAAGGGGATGAGTGGAAGACGGCCTTCAACACCCCTAGTGGTCACTATGAGTACCGCGTGGTCCCGTTCGGTCTTAGAAACGCCCCCGCGGTATTCCAAGCCCTAGTCAACGACGTGCTCAGGGACTTCCTCGATCGGTTCGTGTTCGTGTACCTTGACGATATTTTGATTTTCTCACATAGCCTTAAGGATCATGTCCAACACGTACACCAGGTACTTAACTGACTGCTGCAGAACAGACTGTTTGTAAAGGCTGAGAAATGTAGCTTCCACCAGCAGTCCGTAACCTTCCTGGGGTTTGTGGTGTCTCCCGGGGCCATCAAGCCCGACTCTGAGAAGATCCGGGCGATCTGTGAATGGCCATGTCCTACCTCCCGGACCGAGCTGCAACGGTTCCTAGGATACGCCAACTTCTATCGCCGCTTCATCCGGAATTATAGCACCATCACCACCCCCCTAATGGCCCTCACGTCCGTCAAGGTGCCGTTCCGGTAGACGGCGGAAGCCCAAGCAGCTATGGACCTTCTCAAGTCCTTGTTCACCTCAGCCCCCATCCTCGTTCAACCTGACCCGGCCAAACAGTTCGTCGTAGAAGTCGACGCCTCTAGCACGGGAGCAGGAGCTGTGCTTTCCAAACGCACCGATGAGGGCCGCCTTCACAAGGTGGGACAGTTGGTCTGGCTGTCCACCCGCAACATTCCCCTAAAAACTGAATCCCGGAAACTGGCTCCTTGTTTCATTGGACCCTTCCCCATCACCAAGATCATAAACCCTGCAGCCATCCGTCTCCGCCTGCCCCGTCATATGCGCATCCACCCCACCTTCCACGTTTCCCACGTCAAGCCGGTCACTCACTCCCCGCTAAACCCTACACCTCGGATCACCCCCGCCCCACGCCTCATCGACGGTCAGCCCGCATACACCGTACGTCGCCTGCTGGACTCCCGCCGCCGAGGCAGAGGCATCCAGTACTTGGTGGACTGGGAGGGTTACGGTCCGGAAGAGCGCTCCTGGGTTCCCCCGTACTGCCATCCTGGACCCCGCCCTCGTAAAAGAATTCCATCGCAGGTGCCCGAGTAAACCGTCTTAGGGTGCCAGGGGGCACCCATTGAGGGGGGGGTTATGTTATGTGTGGTCACGTGGTATGGGTGTGTTTTCGGTCACGCCTCGTAATTGTGTTCACCTGGTGTTAATCACGTTCCCTATTTTAGGCACGCCGTCCCGTCTCTCGTCGCCAAAAGGTCTTGTGTTCCAAGTGTCATGCCACGTCCTCTTTGGCTCTCGTCCACGTCACGCCTCGTCTGGCTACTCTATCTTGTATGTTTTGTGTTGCCTCGTACTGGTCCTGTCCTGTGTTTGTGTGTACAGATTGTGTACCGCTGCTAAGACCTGCCAAGCCTCACTACAGTCTGTTGGAGCCCGCGGTTTGGAACACGGCCGCTGACGTCGTCACTCCGTGCTGCTACGTCACGCCGCCTGCTCAGCGCTCCGTGTATTTCCGCCAGCGTGAACGCTAACACATGCCGCTCCACAATTGTTGTGAGGAATAAATAAACTGTGTTGTTTGTACCTCCGCTCCAGACTGAATTCGTTCCGGGTAGTGAATCCAACGCGCTCCGGTCTTTCGACCATCACATGTCTGTTTAAATCAATTAATGCCGGTTCAGTTAGCAGGACATTGTTTAGTTAAAAAGTATGGATATGTAAGTATGTATGTATGTATGTATGAATATTTGGATGTATGTATTTTTGATGTATGGATGGATGGATGGATGGATGAATGTATGTATGGATGTGAGATCCAAGATGGCGGCACGGCAGTAGCTCGTAGCGGCCGCTCCGGATACAAACGGTGCTCTTTGTTTGTTTTCTGTAGTTTTTAAGTAGTTTTTTTTAGAATATGTTTTATATGGACATAGGAACAACAGGTTTACGTGTTTATGACCGAAATTCCCTGGTAATTCACTGCAACCAACCCGAAAACACGCTTCGAGATGAGCTACGAGACACGCTACGCAGCCTCGGTCTGCTACAGGAACCAGGCCCCCAGACCACGACCTCGTCTGAAGCCGACAGCCGAAGATGGGGGCACTGCAAGCGGTGTTCTAGAAAACAAAAACGCGGCAAGTGGGCTGGAGTTCACGCTAGGCTAACAACTAAGCCAACTCGACCAGCTCACCTGTCCATTCTGCTCTCAAACATCTGCTCTGTGGAAAATAAACAGGACTGCATCCGACTTCAGAGAACTACACGACGAGAATCCAGAGACTGCTGCTTCTTTGTTTTCACCGAGACGTGGTTGAGCGACAGAGTTCCTGACGCCGCCATTCAACTAGACGGACTAAAAGCATTTCGAGCCAACAGAAACTCAACCCTGTATGGTAAGACTCGCGGCGGCGAACTGTGTTTTTTTACATCAGTCCTTCTCAAATAGTGGGGCGCGCCTGGGGGGTGTATAACAAGATATCACTGAGCAAGTGATATTAAGTGTACTGAACAAACCCTGAAGAGACAACATGGAAAAATATTTAACAGGGATGGCAGAAAGGTGGAGAGAGACGAAGATAATGAGACCAACAAAAGTCAACCGAAAGATAAAACGAGGAAATATGACAAAACGTATGTAGCGCTTGGCTTCACTGTAACTAAGGTGGGAGACAAAGAAAGACCGGTGTGTCTTCTGTGTCTTAAAATGTTGGCAGAGGACAGCAAGAAGCCAAATAAATGAAGTTTGAAGTCAAATGAAGTTTGAAGTCAAATGAAGTCAATCACTCGCCGCTTGAGTTTTTTAATCGAAAACATAACGTTTTTATAAAGCAATCATCACGCTTTATAAAAAGCTACTTCAGAAAAGCTGAACGCTGCAAAACGGGCGCATTGTAGCCATTAGTTCTGACTTCCTCATTTTGATATAAAAAAAGGGACAAATTGTTGTATTCATTTTTGTTTTGTGGGTTAAAGTGTTAATATATTGTGCTCCTGAATTAATGTTGCTGATGAATTTAAATTTATTATTATTTATTGATTTTATTTAATTTCATTTTTCAGTATCAAATGCCAGTCAGTTCAAAAAATGTTCCTAGTTTAGGATTCTAGTAAGGATTTAATTCGTTTCTGTTACAAACTAAAAAACAAAGTTAATAAAATGATTCTTTGTTCTAAGTTGACCTATATTTCTTTCTTTTTTGTTTTCTTTATTGTTAATAAGGATACATTTTTATAAAAGAGGTGTACGTATAACAAATATATAGACAAATGGTACTACAGTGTCATATACTTTTTCATCCCATTTTGTTATGTGTGGGGTGGTGGGGTGAAGGTGAGTGTGGGGTGGGGCGCAAATTTTTTTTTTTTTCCTAAGGGGGGCTTAACAGAAAATAATTGAGAATCACTGGTTTACATCAACACAGAATGGTGCAAGAACTCTGTACTAATCTCCAGATACTGGAGTACAGCTACTAGTTAGTGGAGTTCATGATCGTCTGATGCAGACCTTTTTATTTACCATGAGAATTCACTACAGGGCGACACGGTGGCTTAGTGGTTAGCACGTTCGCCTCTCAGCACTAGGGATTCCCGGTTCGAATCCCCATCTGGGTGGAGTTTCCATGTTCTCACCGTGTCTGCGTGGGTTTCCTCCAGGTTCTCCGGTTTCCTACCACAGTCCAAAAACATGGATCAAGTCAATTGAGTTCTCCAAATTGCCCCATATAGAGTGTGTATGAGTGAGTGAGTGTGTGCCCAGCGATGGATTGGCGCCCTGTCCTGGATCTATCTGCCCAGCGCCCGAGACGTTCTCCCCTGGATGGGCATGAGGAACCCCACGCGACCCTAATAGAGGATAAAGCGGGAGATAATGAATGAATGAATTCACTACAGTACTAATCATCAGTGTTTACATCCCACCCGCCGCTAACGCTAAAGACGCGCTCTGTAAACTGTACAGCGCTATCAGCGGACTTCAAAATACACATCCCGATGGATTGTTTATTATTGCTGGAGATTTCAACCATGTGAATCTCAAGACAGTTCTCCCTAAATTCCACCAACATGTGAACTTTGCTACGAGAGGAGCGAACGCGCTGGATCTTGTTTACACGAACATCCCAATGCATACCGGGCTGAGCCCCGCCCCCACCCTGGATACTCAGATCACATCTCTGTTATGCTAATTCCAGCATTCAGACCGGTCATCAGACGCTCAAAGCCGGTTCTAAAGCAGGTAAGAACCTGGCCTGCAGGAGCCATATCTGCACTTCAAGACTGCTTTGAGTGTACGGACTGGAACATGTTTAGGAAGGCTGCAACCCACGGCGACACTATCGACCGGAAGGAGTACACGTCGTCGGTGACCTGCTACATCAGCAAGTGCACAGACGACGTGACTGTCTCCAAGAACATTACCACACGTCCCAACCAGAAGTCGTGGATGACCGCAGAGGTGCGTGCTTTGCTGAGGGATTGCGACTCTGCTTTTAAGGCAGACGACAAGGCAGCACTCAGAACAGCGAGGGCCAAACTTTCCAGGGCCATCAGAGAGGCAAAGCGCGCACACGGTCGGAACATCCACAGCCACTTCCAGAACAGCGGAGACACACGGAGCATGTGGCAGGGCATCCAGAACATCACCAACTACAGGACCACACCACCTGCCTGCGATGGTGACGTCTCCCTTCCAGATGCGCTGAACGATTTCTACGCTCGGTTTGAGACACAGAATGGTACGACAGCAAGGAAGACCACCCCTCCTCTTAACGACCAGGTGTTGTGCTTCACAGCAGCTGATGTGAGAAAAACTCTACGTAGAGTCAACCCTCGAGAAGCTGCTGGACCAGACAACATTCCTAGCAGAGTGCTTAGGGAATGTGTGGACCCGCTGACAGATGTCTTCACCGACATCTTCAACACCTCCCTGAACTATGCCATCGTCCCGACGTGTCTCAAGGCTACCACCATCATTCCTGTGCCGAAGAAGTCTCCAGTGTCCGGTCTCAATGACTACCGCCCCGTTGCACTGACTCCTGTCATCATGAAGTGCTTCGAGAGGCTTGTCATGAGGCACATCAAGACCCTGCTGCCACCTACACTGGATCCACTGCAGTTTGCATACCAACCAAACCGCTCAACGGATGACGCCATATTCACCACCCACCACCTTCAACACAATCATCCCTCAACACCTGATCGGCGTCTCTACTTTCTACGAAGGCTGAGGAAAGCACATCTCCCACCCCCCTTCCTCACCACATTCTACAGGGGAACCATCAAGAGCATACTGAGCAGCTGCATCACCACCTGGTTCAGAAACTGCACCATATTGGACCGCAAGTCCCTGCAGCAGGTAGTGAAAACGGCTGAGAAGATCATCGGTGTCTCTCTCCCCTCCATCAAGGACATTTACACCACACACTGCATCCGTAAGGCAACCAGCATTGTGGATGACAACACTCACCCCTGACACTCACTCTTTGAAATCCTGCCTTCTGGAAAAATGTACCGGAGCATCCGGGCCAACACTTCCAGACTACGAAACAGTTTCTTTATTCAGGCCATCAGACTCTTGAAAAATTTGACCAAACATTAACATATCCTCTGCTAGCATGTTTGCACATACCTTTATGCACATCTTGCACCTTTAGCACACTTTTTGCACATTATAAAGAACTGCCACAATTACAAAACTCTGTAAAAATGTATTGTAAAAAAACTGTTTACAATAACCAAACTCAGGGTTTACTTACTTTCATACCATACTTGAATGTTTATTGTTTACTGTACTGTGTGTCGTCCTGTATTTATTGTGATCCTTGTGTTTGCACACATGCACTTTATGTTGGTTGTGTAGTAGTTGTTATGTGTAGCACTTTGTTCCTGGGGAACCCTGTCTCGTTCCACATATACTCTACTGTACTTTATATTGTGGAATACAAATAAAATACTTGAATACTTGAATGTATGTTTGTTTGAATGTATGGATGGATGGATGTGGATCCGATGGATGGATGGATGTTTTATGGTTATTATTATTTTTCTCTTTTCCTTTCTCTTTCTTTCTCCCTTATACACATCCTTTCTGCACCCATCATATCTGTCACACAGCACACATGTTGCACAGTGCACACAATATACAGATTCCACACAACAGTGCACGCACACACTCGCATGCCCACGCATGCTCACACACACATCTTTGGTGAGCACATAACTCAGTCTCCCGCTTTCTCCTCTATTAGGGTTGCGGTGGGGTTCCCCATGCCCATCCAGGGGAGAACGTCTCGGGCGCTGGGTAACTCACTCTCAGTTTAGTTTAATATGAGCACACTGAGGTTTGTCTCATGGAATGTACGTGGAGTTGGCTTGAGGGACAAGAGGATGAAAATTGATAATCGGTTAAATGATTTGAAGGCCAACATTGTATTCCTACAAGAGACACATATGTCCAGAACATCTGCACTCACACTCTCCTCTCCACAGTTTCCTCATGCTTACTCAGCCTGTTACAACACTAAACAAAGGGGTGTAGCTATACTATTTAACAAAAGGATAAACTTCTTTATTAGGAGCATGATATCAGATCCTGAAGGCAGATTTATAATACTTAACTTGTCTATTCAAAATATATAGTTATGTATTGCTAGTATATATGGACAAAATGTTGATGACCCCTCCTTCTTCCATAACTTTTTTACTTCCCTTGCTGATCAATCTAACACCACGTTTGTGTTTGAGACCTCAACTAGGTACTTAATGCAGATAACTGATAAACTGGCAGTCTGAAGACATTCTTAAACAATGCATGAGGGATTTTGGTCTTTGCGATGTGTGGCGTTCACAACACCCCACTCTTAGAGAATATAGTTTTTTTTTTCTCAAGTACATCACTCTCATTCTTAGACTCTTTCAGTTCCCGCAGATACTCAGATCTCTATCAGTGATCACGCACCAGTAACTATGTCTCTGACAGAAAAAAAACTACACAACCAACTAGGACCTGGAGATTTAATACATCATTACTTAAAAAAACAAGATTTTATTGAGTATTTTAAAAGAGAATGGGCTTTATACCTAAAATACTACGATCTGCCTGGAATATCTCCATGTGTTCTTTGGGAAGCAGGAAAAGCATTAATGAGAGGTAAAATAATATCTTACTGTGTACACAAGAAAAATAAAGAAAAAAACACTTGTATTAGAATTAGAACAGAAAATTTAATATTTAGAAACTGCATATGCTGCCTCACCCCCAAGAACATATAATTAACACCCTGAGGAAACTTAAATTCGAACTAAATAAAATAATTGATAAGAAAACACAATTTACGTTGCAGAGGTTGAACTTGGAAATAAATCTGGTAAGTTTCTGGCAAATCAGTTAACACTAAATAAAGAAAAAACAGCAATTCATTCTAATAAAGACTCGGTTGGCAACATTACTCATGATCCACAACAAATAAATAACTCCATTAAAGATTTCTATGAAGCCCTGTATTCATCACAGATCAACCCATCTGATGCTGAAATCAATGAATTTCAGTGAGCAGACCGGTGGGTGGAACCTCAGCAGCGCCACCCACTGACTCTTGTAAGACTCTTGATTCCTCTTTTTCACCGCCTGAATTTTATAATGCAATACAACATTCTCCAAATAATAAAGTCCCAGGACCAGATGGTTTTCCAGCAGAGTTCTATAAAGAATTTTGGTCTGTGTTAGAGCCTATGTCAGGTTGGGAGGGTTGGGCCCCTCCCCCCTGCCTCCCGTGTTCCGGGTTTCGGCCGTATCGGGCTTCCGTAGGTAGGACCCACCCCCTTGAGCAGGGATTGGGTCCTACCTGATCACGTGCGACCTACTGACGGCATTTATGGCATCTCTGCAGAGCCGCCAGTAGGTCACGTTGAGTTCGTTTGAGCTCTCGCTCAATCGTCACATCGGGTGTTTTTCATGTGGGATTTTATTTCTGTATTTTTCGGTGCGTGTCACGTGCTCGCGTGTCCTCAGCGGCGTTCCCGCTGCACCAGTTTTTTTTGTTATTTGCTTCCGGCTACTTCAAGCGGCGTTCCCGCTGTTCAGCCATTAAAGCGTGTAGTGTTTTGCTTACCTGGTCCTCGGCTCTGTGATTCTCCACCACACCGCGCTGCTCCGCCATTTTCCGGGCAGTGCGCCCCGATGCGTAACAGCCTACCTTTTTAAAGATGGTGGCTCAAACCAAGAATAACCACACAATTTCTCCAAATATGAACTGTACCAACATTAGCCTGCTCCTTAAACCGGGCAAAGATCCAACACTCCCATCAAGCTATCGCCCAATTTCTCTTTTTAAAATATAGACCTTAAAATTATTTGCAAGGTTCTTGCAAAAAGGTTAGAAAAAATAATTCCTTCTATCATACCTTCGGACCAAACGGGTTTTATCAAGGGCCGACACTCAGTGGACAACACACGTCGACTAATAAATATAATAGATTACTGTCCCTTTAACAAATCAGAAAACATAGTTATCTGTTTAGATTTAGAGAAACCATTCAATCGGTTGAACTGGAAAATTTTATTAGCAGTTCTACATGAATTTGGATTGTGAGCATCCTTCATAAGCTGGATTGAAACACTATACAGCTCTCCAAATGCACAGGTTAGGACAAATTATCTTTTTTCACAAAGCTTCAGTCTGCAGAGGGGCACTATACAAGGTTACCCACTCTCGCCCTCAGTTTTTATCATATTCATTGAGCCATTAGCAGCAAAAATACGACAGAATGGTGATATTAAAAGTATTCAAACAGAAAACACAGATCACAAGATAAATCTTTATGCTGATGATGTATTACTTTTCCTAGAGAACTCACAAACATCTCTTTTAAAAACAATATCACTTAAAGATATGTTCACATCCATATCAGATTATTCCATTAACTGGAGTAAATCAACAGTCCTGCCTTTGAATTGTAATTTCCAGAACATCACCACAACCGTACTAGAATCAGGCAATATCAGATATTTAGGTATAATTTTTTTCCCCTAGATTGTCAGACCTGGTATGAAAGCTAAAATGCAACGGTGGTCTAGAACTTCCAAACATTTATCACTATTTTTTAGCTAATAGATTGCAGTATATTTCAAGGTGGACCAAGTTAAATTCTTTAGATGACCCATTGTTGGAATTAGAACAAACATTTTGTGGGAAATTTAAAATCTCTGACTTACCTTTCATTAGCTCTATTATTAAACATTATAACTGTTTTAAAAGCCTTAACATTAAGACCACTCTGACAGCCTAGTGGGAATTTTTAAAGCTAACCAAGTCCTCACTAATCCCATGTAAAATGACACCTATTTGGAATAATCCAGATATATGTCAAGGAAAAGCTATTGCCTTACTTATTTACTGAATTTTACAGAATGGCAAGAGAAAGGAATAAAGAATTTAGAACATGTTATTTATGAGGGGACCCTTATTTCATTTGAAGATCTCATTTCTAAATATGGGATTAGCAGTAGCAAATTCAAAGAAATTCAAGCTAAATAAGCTTAAATGGGAAACTGCAGTATTGATAACAGATTTTCTAAATCTCTTTAATCCTAAACTCCTATCAAAAATATATAAATGATTGTTAAAAATTGATGACTCCATATGCTTCCAAGTTACAAAATGGGAGCGAGATCTCTCCATCGATCCGGATGAAAACTTCTGGACACAAATATGTGCAAATACTTTCAAAATGACTAAAAACCCAAACTTACAACTTGTACAATACAAAATTTTACATAGAGTACATTACACAGGGCACAGAATGTTTCAAATGGGCCTCAAAGAAACAAACATATGAACTACCCAGGCAATCATACTGATAATTATATACATGCTATATGGTCCTGCACACCTGTTCAAAGGCTTTTGGCGATATGTGAGAACTTATCTCTAAGGCTTAATTGTGATATTCCAGCCATACAAAAATTGTGCATTTTAGGTGATACAAGTGAATTAAACCTAGAAACAGATATATCACACATAGTTCTCATCGCCTTCTGCATCGCCAAGAAAACTATCCTCATGAAATGGAAATCAAAAAAGGACTTATGTTTAACTTACTACAAAAATCTACTTCTAAACCATATTAGCCTGGAATCAATGTCAGCTACCACAAATAACCAATTGGCGACATTTGAAACCCTCTGGTCCCCACTGATCAGCTCCATCACATGATGGGGTAGGCCGCCTGTGGTGTACCTGGCAGGCGGCTGGGGGGGTGGGGGTCTTGGGCTTTCGGGGGTTCTTGGGTGGGAGACATTGGCCACCGCCTTGTGGTCCCTGTGGGCGGGCCGTGGTTGTTGGTGGGGGGGGGGCAAGGCGGGCTGCGGGTGTGGATCTGGGGGTCGGTGGTGGCTGGTGCCAGCCCTGTCACAATGGCGGACCTCCATTATGGGGTCGGGGTGCGGGGTCTGGGGCCCTGGCACCCGGGGTGGCCTGTCTCGCGGCTGGGCCCCTCGGCACGCTGGAGGGGTCTAGGTCACCTTGGCGCTTTGCCGTGTAGGGCAATTGGCCCGCGTCGGGGTGCCTGGCTGGCATTCCGGGGCTCTGGGTGCCTCCCTGGTTGGGGGGGGGGTTGCGCCCAAGAGAAAGACCAGCAGGGCCGGTCGGGTACAGATTCGGGGCCTGGGTGTGTGTGCGCATACAGATGTGTGTGTGTGGGTGAGTGAGTGAGAGAATGTGTGTGTATGTGGGTGAGTTAGTGGGGGTGTGTGAGTGTGTGGATGTACAATTGATGTTTATTGTTGTTGTCTTTATGGTTGTAGGTATGTATGTTTCTGTTGTGTTTGTGGCGTTGGCGGGGGGGCGCTGGCTGTTTTGGGCCCGGGGACGGCCTTCCTCGCTCTGTGGTGGGGCTGGGGTGCCTAGTGAGCCGGATGGCCGGCTCTCCTCTTTCGGGAGGCAGAGAACTGGTCTTCATCCTGGCGCTTCCCCTCCTCCCACCCCAGAAACATTTACATTACTCATACATGGGTTGGGGGTGGGGGCTCATGTTGCATGGTGTCCCTCCTCTCTTCTCTCCCCCCTACATCATACAGTTCACAACATATCACACATAGAGACTTGGGGGCTGGTATGTTACGTGGTGGTCGGTGGGTGGCGCTGCTGAGGTTCCCCCCACCGGTCTGCTCACTGACGCCTGTCCCTCAATCTTAATTGCATGTTAGACACTAAGGGCCTTGGGGGGCGGTGTGACTGGGTGCTGTTATTCAGTGCTCATGTTACAGCTGTCCCCCTTTTTTTAATTTTAAATTTTATTTGCACTGTAGCTTTCAGACACACTTCCATTTTACACATTCACTGCAACATGTTGGGTGGGAGGAGGGGGAGGGCGGGTCCTCACACGCCTACCTGGGGTGGGGACTGGCTGGCTGCCTCGCTGGGATACTGCTGGCCCGATGCCGGTGTCCCCTGGCTCACGCCAGTTGTCCTTATTTGTTACATATGTGTGCATGACTGTGAGATTGGTGTGTACAATTGCCATGTGCAATTGGGATGAATGAGCACGTATGAGTGGATACTTGTGTGAGTGTGGACGACGGGTCCTGGATCTGTAGCTTGCTGAGCTCGTCACCTTTGGGGACGCTGGGCGTTGCTGTCACCACCCCCGGGTGTGGGTGCCTGTGTGTCCTGGGGTGTGCAGCTGGGTGTCTTGGCATAGTGTCTGACCTGCTCCCATGGGGGGGGGGGCTCTGCCGGGGGTCGATCGTTTGCGGGTGCTGGGGCCTTGGGGGCCGCCAGGGTGCTGGATGTCGAGACAGGGGGTTGGATGTCTCGTTGCCTGTGGCTCTCTGGGTTCCTGCCTTCTGTCCGTGGGGGCCTCGTCTGGGGTCTCCTTCCTTCCTCCTCTGCGGTGCGTGTGCGGTGGCCATCGGGTTGTGTGGACTCTGGTCTTCAGGTTCCCAGTGGCCTCGGGTGGTCTGGGTCCCCCTGGTCTTTCCCTATCCGTCTCTGGACCGCGGGAGCATGGTTGCGGTTTCTTGCCCTCATCATGAATGCATTCCATAACCGGGGCAAATACAGTGGTGTGAAAAAGTGTTTGCCCCCTTATTCATTTCCTGTTTTTTTACATGTTTGTCACACTTAAGTGTTTCAGAACATCAAACCAATTTACACAATAGTCAAGGACAACACAAGTAAACACAAAATGCAATTTGTAAATGAAGGTGTTTATTATTAAAGGAGAAAGGAAATCCAAACCATCATGGCCCTGTGTGAAAAAGTGATTGCCCCCCCTAAACCTAATAACTGGTTGGGCCACCCTTAGCAGCAACAACTGCAAACAAGCGTTTGCGATAACTTGCAATGAGTCTTTTACAGCGTTCTGGAGGAATTTTGGCCCACTCATCTTTGCAGAATTGTTCTAATTCAGTTACATTAGAGGGTTTTCGAGCATGAACGGCCTTTTTAAGATCATACCACAACATCTCAATAGGATTCAGGTCAGGACTTGACCTGAATCCTATTGGATTCAGTGGCTAGGCCACTCCAAAGTCTTCATTTTGTTTTTCTTCTGCCATTCAGAGGTAGACTTGCTGGTGTGTTTAGGATCATTGTCCTGCTGCAGAACCCAAGTTCGTTTCAGCTTGAGTTCACGAACAGATGGTCGGACATTCTCCTTCAGGATCTTTTGGTAGACAGCAGAATTCATAGTTCCATTTATCACAGCAAGTCTTCCAGGTCCTGACGCAGCAAAACAGCCCCAGACCATCACACTACCACCACCATATTTTACTGTTGGTATAATGTTCTTTTTCTGAAATGCAGTGTTCCTTTTACGCCAGATGTAATGGGACACACACCTTCCAAAGAGTTCCACTTTTGTCTCATCGGTCCACAGAATGTTTTCCCAAAAGTGTTGGGGATCATCAAGATGTGTTTTGGAAAAATTGAGACAAGCTTTAATGTTCTTTTTGCTCAGCAGTGGTTTTCTTCTTGGAACTGCCATGCAGGCCATTTTTATCCAGTCTTTTTCTGATGGTGGAGGCATGAACACAGTGAGGCCTGCAGTTCTTTGGATGTTGTTGTGGGGTCTTTTGTGACCTCTTGGATGAGTCGTCGCTGCGCTCTTGGGGTAATTTTGGGCGGCCGGCCACTCCTGGGAAGGTTCACCACTGTTCCATGTCTTCACCATTTGTGGATAATGGCCCTCACTGTGGTTCGCTGGATTCTCAAAGCTTTGGAAATGGCTTTATAACCCTTTCCAGACTGATAGATCTCAATTCCTTTATTTTTCAAATGTTCCTGAATTTCTTTGGATCTCGGCATGATGTGTAGCTTTTAAGGATCTTTTGGTGGACTTTACTGTGTCAGGCAGCTCCTATTTAAGTGATGTCTTGATTCAGAACAGGTGTGGCAATAATCAGGCCTGGGTGTGGCTAGAGAAATTGAACTCCGGTGTTAAAAACCACAGTTATAGTATGTTTTAACGGGGAGGCAATCACTTTTTCACACAGGGCCATGATGGTTTGGATTTTTTTTCTCCTTTAATAATAAACACCTTCATTTACAAGTTGCATTTTGTGTTTACTTGTGTTGTCCTTGACCTTTGTTTAAATTGGTTCCGAAATGTTCCGAAACACTTAAGTGCGACAAACATGCAAAAAAACAGGAAATGAGGAAGGGGGCAAACACTTTTTCACACCACTGTACATACGCACATAAAGAGACACACAACTGATAACAATATTAGGATGTGTGTGTGTTTGTGCAGGGGCGTGTGGGTATTTGTGTATAGGTATGTATATATGTATATAGCAGTGCTTCTCAAATAGTGGGGCGCGCCCCCCTGGCGGGGTGCAGTGCGGTGCCTGGGGGGGCTCATAACAAGATAACACAGAGCAAGTGATATTAAGTGTACTGAACAAACCCTCAAGAGACAACATGAAGAAATATTTAACAGGGATAGCGGAGAGAAAGGCGGAGAGAGACGAAGATAATGTTACCAACAAAAGTCAACCGAAAGTTAAAACGAGGAAATGTGTCGAAGTGTATGTAACGCTTGGCTTCACTGTAACGAAGGTGGGAGACGAAGAAAGACTGGTGTGTCTTCTGTGCCTTAAAAATGTTGGCAGCAGACAGCATGAAGCCAAATAAATGAAGGCGTCACTTAAAGACATTACACCCCAAAACACGCTGATAAGCCACTTGAGTTTTTAATCGAAAACGTGACGAGTGGAGCCAGCAATCATAACTCTTTATGAAAGCTAATTCAGAAATGCTTTGCGCTGTAGAACGGGCACATTGGAGACATTAGTTCTGACTTCCTCATTTTGATTAAAAAAATAAATAAATAAATAAAAAAACAGCACAAAATCGTTGTATTCATTTTAGTTTTGTAGGTTAAAGTATAAATATATTGTGCTCCTGAATTAATGTTGCTGATGAATTTGAATTTATTATTATTTATTGATTTTATTTCATTTACTTTTTCAGTATCAAATGCCAGTCAGTTCAAAAATGTTTAAATAAGGATTTTGTTCGTTTCTGTTACAAACTAAAAAACAAAGTTAATAAAATCATTCTGTTCTAAGTTGATCTATATTTCTTTCTTTTTTGTTTTCTTTATTGTTAATAAGGATACATTGTTATAAAAGAGGTGTACTTATAACAAACTTATAGACAAATGATACTACATTGTGCGTGTAAAATACTTTTTTTGTGCGTGGGGGGGAGGGGGGGCAAAAAGTTTTCTTCCTAGGGGGGGCTTAACAGAAAATAATTGAGAATCACTGGTATATAGGAATGTATGTATTGGTGTTCTTTTTTCCCTCTCTTTTTTTCCTCCGCTTTTTTTCTCCTTTGTCATGCTTTGGCAGAATAATTCAAATCAATTAAATAAAAGCACAATTAACAGGAATAGGCTATAACAATCTGTAGAAAAACTGTTCCTGTAAAAATGTAAAAGCAAACATGTTTGGTACATCAGTGCAGTCAGATTACTATTCAGATTGCGAAAGCTGCCAGACATGACAGGTTTAACTGCACATGTGCCAAGCAAACAAGGCGAAACCCCGTGTCAGTGCGCATATCAGTTTAAGGTCACTTTAAGGTCACTTTAAAACCACGTGACTGACACAGTTCCTGTATCGTTTGGTTTCAAATTGTATTTATAAGAGAGAAAATGTATTGACACGTTTGTGGGTTTTGTTGGATGGAATTTTTTATTTGCGTTGCATTGGTGGTTTTTGTCTTGTTGTCATTAAAGACCATGGATCAACCAAGGAAGAGGAAGTTTTCTCTAGTGTGGGATCATCTTGATCTCCATCCATCCATCCATCCATTATCTTTTCCGCTTTATCCTATAAATTAGGGTCGCGGGGGGGCACACACTCACACACACTCTAATTTGGAGAACTCCATTGACTTGATCCATGTTTTTTGGACTGTGGAGGAACCGAAGAACCCAGAGGGAAACCCACGCGGACACGAGGAAGAACATTGAAACTCCACCCAATTGGGATTCGAACCGGGTATCCCTAGTGCTGAGAGGCGAACGCGCTAACCACTAAGCCACCGTGCCACACTCATCTGAAATTGAAAAATGAATTAAAATAAAATCAATGAATAATAATAAATTCAAATTCATCAGCAACTTAATTCAGGAACACAATATATTAACACTTTAACCTACAAAACAAAAAATGAATACAACAGTAGGGCAGCTAACATCCTGAAAGACTCTATTCCCACCCTGGACATCATCTATTCCAGCAGCTACCCTCAGGAAAACAATTTAGGTCCATCACATCCAGGACAAAACAGACTATAAAACAGCTTCTATCCCAGCGCTGTACGCGAACTGAATACACCTCAAACACGCACAACCCCCAAACCAACCCCGCACTGATAACTGGACTCAGTGCTAATCACTTCATAGTGTCCTTATATGCAATATAATTCATTATGTGCAATAACTTATGTGCAATATTAATGACATTATATATATACTATATATATATATATATATATATATATATATATATATATATATATATATAATGTTTTTTTTAACTCCTTATTTCTTTTGTTTACACTGTTGTTTGCACCTAAGATTGCTGCTCAAATTTAGTTGCACATGTGAAAATGACAATAAAAGGTATCTCATCTTATCTTACCTTATCTTAATATCAACTTGCTCTGTAATATCTTATGCACACCAAGACCACAGGATCCATTAGAAAAACACAAGGACTTCATTTACAATTACAATATTCTGAGTGACGAGCAAAAAGAAAGACCCTGATGCCATTATCAATGCCCTGAGTGACTATGTCCAACCTTCTAAAAATATGTTCTCAAAACACAAAGACTCCATTTCCCCTGCTCTTTATATAAACTAGCAATGAAATATCTACGTACGCGGTCATCAGTGCCCTGTGAAAGGGTCTTCTCAAAAAGCAGGAGAAATTGTGCTGTTTACATACTATCGCCTCCACACAACTATTTTAAATCAGCTGAGGTTTTAAATAAACGGAATTGTTAATGAACCTTGTTCAGTCCCCTATTGAAGTTGTCTGCAATGACTTTTTAAGTCCAACAGATGTCGCCATTAAGTGCTACAGCAAAAGTTTCAACTCAGTGTCGACACAGTTTGGGGTAATGTGCAATACACCCAATGAGGCCTCATCTGGCCCATCACTACAACTAACGACGGACAGATCAGTAGGGAGTATCACAACACAATTTAACAGCACAGGCTGGTGCAGAGCACGTGGAAAAAATGATGGCGTGACAAGCTTCTAGTAGCTGAGAGCTGAATTATATGGGGTAGTGAGCAGCTGAAGCTTGTCAGGCTAACTGTGCTGTGAACACTTTTTGTGCATAGGGACGTTACATAAGGGATTTAAAAAAGTTAGAAGCATATATATATATATATATATATATATATTATATATATATATATATATATATATATATATTATATAAGAAGAGTTGTAGAGGAGTTTTAAATGGGGGTTGGAGGCTGAGAGAAAATAAAAAGGTATTATTGAGATTGGACAACTTAGTTCCATTAAGCATGTACATGCTATTTATGTAACTTTGTATTGTAATACTTGATTAATCTTACCTTTTAAACTTGTAATAAAATTTGTTATTACTTTAAAACTAATGTTCCAGCTGATTCCTTTTAAAACTGGAAATCAAAGGCTAATTTATCTCACAATTAGTCATTTTCTCCTGTTAATGGTAAATTTAATAAGCAAATAAACGATTGACCTCTGAGGGATATAAATTACTTTAGGATCCTCATGGCGGCCGTCACAGTGGCTTAGTGGTTAGGCATGTTCTCCTCCTCAGCACTAGGGATTCCCTGTTTGAATCCCAATCTGGTGGAGTTTCCATGTTTTCCTCATGTTCACGTGGGTTTCCTCCGGGTTCTCCGGTTTCCTGTCCACAATCCAAAACATGGATTAAGGTCAATTGAATTCTCCAAATTGCCCATATATAGAGTGTGTTTTGTGTGTGTGTGGTCCTGTGTCTTGTGATGAGTGTGCGAGCAGCGATAGATTGGCATCCTGTCCTGGGTGTATCTGCCCAACGTCCCGAAATGTTCTCTCCTGGATGGAAATGGAGCTCTCACCCCTACAACCCTAGTTAGAGGAGAAAGTGGAAGATAATAGATGGGTCCTCATGTCAGAATAGGCTCTGTCCAGTATTATAAAAACCTCTGACAGAATTAAAGATTTCTGCATGCTTTATAAAACTACCTTTGACAATTAGGATACATTAACCTATTTAGTGCAGGAATCACTAGTGTAACTAAAGTTACACTAAAATAATATCTTTGAAGTCAGATATTTAAATAATCGAACACACATTAACCTTCGACCTTCTCCTATTTTCCGATACTTGGAATTGGACCGGAGGACTTTATTAACATCATATTAATATTCAAAATTCCTACAATATTTAGCTATGGGGCTGCAGGATAAACTTGATGAGGTGAAAGCAGACGTGCTAAGGTGGCTTATGGGGAGTTGCTTCCACATTTACAATTACAAGATTCTCGAGCGACGAGCAAAAGAAGACCCTGATGCCATTATCAATGCCATGAGTGACTATGTCAAACCTTCTAAAAAATATGTTCTCTCTTGTTCTTTCAAGATGAGTTTTATTTATTAGGGCATTACTGTATTCAGACCAAAAATTCAATATGGCAAGAGTGATGATTGGCAGCTGGCTGAAGACTCATCGACCATGCTCTTGTAACCTGATGGCTTCACCGCTGTAGCTGTGAAAGTGTCTTGGCTGATCGATCATGTACTTCTTTTGGGTGATTTCTTTTGCTGTCTGTCCACTCTCCTCTTCCACACATGTTGATGATGATGATGATGATAATGATCTGCAACACCTTCGGCTGAAGTTGCTTTTTAGTACTGGGTATAGTAGTTACAGGAGCCTCTGTTCCCCGCACCAGCGCGACTCAGGAAATCACATAAACAATGCTCTACACATAAACTTTGATAACTCATTGCACAACCACTTCTCTGCACTTCTGTACTGTAATGTACTTTATATATAGTCATTCATTATTGCTGCTCAAGTATGTACATAATGCAATATATTAGAGTATCTTATTATATTTACATATTATTTTTTTTTACATGTATATGTGTATGTAACAAACCTATAATCCATTAGTGTTTATCTAACTAATTTGTATATATGGTATTTATATGCTATCTGTTACATTTGCATATATGCATCCATCCATTATCTTCCACTTAATCTCTCTGCTTAGGGTCGTAGGGAAGAGGTGTGCCCTCTAGGGTTCCCCATGGCCCCTCTAGGTTTCCCCCCCTGCGGTCTTCGCCCTCTCAGGTCCCTACAAAGCCCGCTGTAGTCCCCTCCCGAGCCAGCGCCCACTGTAGTTCCTTCAGTGCAGAAGGTTCCAAAACCCCTTTACCGCCTTTCCATCCTTACTCGGCTCCCCGCTTCATCGTCTTATAGGGTCCTCCCAAAAGGCCCCCACGCACCTTCAAAAGGCCTCGCCACCTTTGTGCCCTCAAAAGGCTGCAACTCCGCAGCCTTCGGTGCCCTCAAAAGGCCGCCACTCCGCTGCCTGCACAACCTTAAAAGGACAGCGCATCATCAAAAGGCCCGCACCCACGTGAACATGAGGAAACCATGGAAACTCCACCCAGATTGGGGATTCGCTTTGTGGCGTAGCGCGCCCCTCAGAAGGCCGCCGCCTGCGCAGACCTCAAAAGGCTCCACTCCGTGGCCTGTATACCCTCAAAAAGGCCCCCCGCCCTCCTAGCTTTCACATCCCGCTCATGGTCCCTCTACCATCCACAGGACCACCGGTACACTCCCGGAAACGACTGTACACCCCCAACCGGCACGGATGTTCATCCCGCAGGTCCTCCCCTCGCTCCCGTCATCTGCGCCCCCTAGTAATGTAGGAGTTGTGATATGATCTTACCATTGATG
>JAFMOC010000475.1:0-191036 GCA_019802505.1 Corydoras sp. C115
AGGGCCCCAGTGACCCTCACACCATCCCGACTCCGGGGGATCTAAAACCACGGGAACTCCCCCAAAAGATTTCCCTGACGTACTAGCAGGCGAGCCCCGATATCTTCAAGTAGTCAGGGCGATCAAACCCCACAAAAGGGAACCTCTCCAGAAACGGGGGGTTAGGATGACCCCAAGGAGATACCCCCCCTTTTGCCGCCTCGCCCAGCTGACGCGCGCCCACTAAAGCCGTTTCGAAAGCGTCTTGTGGGGGCCCCTGGGAAAAACCGTGGGGCGGATGCTTAATACAGCTGGCCGGGGAAAAGGAATCCCCGACGCGTTGAAGATCCCCCCTAGGGTTAAAGAACGGGGCCCCTTTTCCAAATGGAACCAAGGCGGGCGGTGGATTGGTTACCGGCTCACCGGTGAGGTCACTGGTGCGGAAGCCTGCGGGCAGCCAGCGAGGCGAGCGCAGACTGCAGCTGTAGAGATAGCTGACTCACCCAAATCAGCTAGTCCCTCCCCCCCCCCCACCCCCTGGCGACTGTAACAGCACATTGAGCCGCGGATCATGCTGTTTGTCCGGCTGGTGGTGGTAGTGCCGGCTCCGCTTCGGCAGCGCGTTGCCCCGAGGAATCCATGTGGCCAGTTTGTAAAAGTTACGGTCGTGAGACCGGGCGAGGTGGATTCGCTACTCGGAGAAAGAGCGCAGACGTGGGTACAGTCTCAAAACAACGATTTATTGTTCCAATAACAGAGCGAGGCGTAGACAAACACACAAACGTGGGATCGGAGATACAGGGCGAGCGGTGATGACGTAGGCGGGTCGGAGTACAAACGGTCCAGGAGACTGGGGAAGTGCACTAGACGTAGTGAAGGCGGCGGGGCGAACTGCACACACACAAAAAGCACAACACAGCAAACACGGCAAGGTAACAAGGTAACAGAGGGCTGGTAGTATCTTGGCATAGACAAGGCAGGGCACAAGACAAACTGGCGGAGACGAGAGGGCGTGCGGGGTATAAGTAGCCAAACGATGATAGTGCTCAGGTGTGCGTGATTACGGGGGCGTGAACACGGAACAAACCCACACCATGTGACCAAAACAAACTAACCCACACCACGTGACCAAAACAAACCATGTCAGTTTTTTGTTGTTAACTGGATAATAACAGTGATGGAGAACGTGTCTTAACGCCCCTTATACGAATATGTCCGTATTTCCCGGGACATATCCGTATTTCACGTCCTGTCCTGGTTTTTTTAAAGTGAGGAAATGTCCTGGTTTTTAAATGACCTTCATTGGATCATTAAATGTGCAGGCAATAGGGCACTGCGCACGGCCCTGTGTGTCACTCCGCAAGCAACATGCCGAAGCGCAAGTGTCTGTTTACCGCGATTCACAAAAGAGTTTCCCCGCTTTCAGACCGGGACGAGACAAACGGGAAGCCTTGCGCACGGTGTGCAAAGCAGGCACATATGTCCCAGTGTCCAATTGACATTTCACACAAGAGGTATTTTTTGTTAATTGGCTAATTTGTTAATAATTTTCAATAGCTGATTGTTAATTAATTCATTTGTTAATTTTTTTTCCAATATGCTACAGAACAGAGTAATCAGCGTTCTTGGTCACCTCCCTGACCAAGGCTCTTCTCCCCCTATTGCTCAATTTAGACGGCCGGCCAGCTCTAGGAAGAGTCCTGGTGGTTCCAAACTTCTTCCATTTACGAATGATGGAGGCCACTGTGCTCATTGGGACCTTCAAAGCAGCAGAAATTTTTCTGTATCCTTCCCCAGATTTGTGCCTCGAGACAATTTTGTCTTGGCGATCTACAGACAATTCCTTTGACTGCATGCTTCGTGTTTACCCTCTGACATGCAGTCAACTGTGGGACCTTATATAGACAGGTGTGTGCATTTCCCAATCATGTCCAATCAACTGGATTTACCACAGGTGGACTCCATTTAAGCTGTACAAACATCTCAAGGATGATCAGTGGAAACAGGATGCACCTGAGCTCAATTTTGAGCTTCATGGCGAAGGCTGTGAATACTTATGTAAATGTGATTTCTTATTTTGTTTTTTATTTTTAATAAATTTTCAAAACTCTCAAGAAAACTTTTTTCATATGGTCATAATGGGGTATTATGTGTAGAATTTTGAGGAAAGAGATTAATGTAATACAATTTGGAATAAGGCTGTAACGTAAGAAAATGTGGAAAAAGTGAAGCACTGTGAATACTTTCCCAACCAGAAGCCATGGATGGATACATCTGTCCGTGATGCTTTAAAAGCTCGTACAGCTGCATATAACTCTAGACTTATCGGCAGCAGCATGGAGGAATACAAAGCCGCGTCATACGGAGTACGCAGGGCGGTACGACAGGCAAAACAGCGCTATGCCGAGAAACTAGAGTCACAGTTCCAGCAGCGTGACTCTAGATCTTTATGGCAGGGACTGCGGACAGTGACGGACTATAAAAGCACACCCTCCGGTTTAACGAGTGCAGATGGGACGCTGGCGAGCGAGCTAAATAACTTTTATGCTCGCTTCGGCGCTCCATCCAACACGGCTCGCTGCGCAGCTGGCCGCGCATGCGCAGACCTTCGCGACGAACAGCCGCCACTCGTCATCTCGGAGAGTGAAGTCAGGAAAGTGTTCAGAGGAGTGAATATCAGGAAAGCTGCAGGACCAGACGGGATATGCGGGCGTGTCCTGAAAACCTGCGCATCCCAACTTGCTCCGGTATTCACCAGGATTTTTAATCTCTCTCTGTCACTGGGCGTCGTACCATCGTGCTTTAAACAGTCTGTCATTGTCCCGGTTCCGAAGACATCTCAGCCAGCCTGCCTGAATGATTACCGCCCTGTAGCCCTAACATCAGTTGTGATAAAGTGCTTTGAAAAACTGATCAGAGGCTTCATCACTTCTTCACTTCCGGACTCCTTAGACCCCCTACAGTTCGCCTACCGCCATAACCGCTCCACGGATGATGCCATCTCACACCTGCTTCACTCTGCCCTGTCTCACCTGGACACGGGGAGGAATAATTATGTTAGAATGCTGTTCGTGGACTATAGTTCAGCATTCAACACTATTATCCCTTCCACTCTCAACACCAAGCTGGAGAATCTGGGACTTCACCCATCCCTGTGTCATTGGATCTCCAGTTTTCTCACGGACAGACGGCAGGCAGTCCGGGTTGGCAAGCATCTTTCCACCCCCCTCACTCTCAGCATTGGGGCTCCTCAGGGGTGTGTTTTGAGTCCTTTGCTGTACTCATTATACACCTATGACTGCGTGGCCACCTCCAGCTCCACGACTATCATCAAGTTTGCTGACGACACCGTTGTTGTAGGCCTGATCTCCAACAACGATGAGCGGGCCTACATGGAGGAGATTATTCACCTGGAGACCTGGTGCCAGGATAATAATCTCCAACTCAACGTCAGCAAAACTAAGGAGCTGATAGTGGACTACAGCAGGAAACGGACGAGGAGCTTCCACCCTGTGAGGATCAACGGCGCTGCAGTAGAAAGAGTAGACAACTTCAAGTACCTTGGAGTTCACATCGCGCAGGACCTATCTTGGTCCTGCCACATTAACAAACTGGCAAAGAAGGCTCGTCAGCGTCTCTACCACCTTCGACGTTTACGAGACTTCAGGCTGCCCTCCAAGGTCCTGCAGAACTTCTACTCCTGCACCGTCGAAAGCATCCTCACAGGGAACATCATAACCTGGTTCGGGAACAGCACCCATCTGGACAGACGGTCACTACAAAGGGTGGTAGGTTCGGCCGAACGCACCATCCGAGTAGCACTTCCAGACCTCCAGACCATCTACAGGAAGCGGTGCTGGTCCAAAGCCAAAAAGATTGTGGAAGACTTCAGTCATCCTGACAACAAGCTCTTCACTCTGTTGCCATCAGGACGGCGTTTTCGTCTCCTGAAGGCAAACACAGAGAGGATGAGGAGGAGCTTCTTCCCAACGGCGATTCGGACCCTGAACCAGGACTAAACGGACATAATCCCACCCACAACACTTTCATGTCTAAAATAACTTTTAACCCTGCACTGCAATATTTGCACTAAAGCACAACCCACTTTATAATTCCATTTATAATTTCCATTATAATTCCATTTGCACAGTGTATATACAGAGTTAAATTTTATTTTATCTTTATTTTTATCTTTATTCTTCTATTTTCTTATCCTTACAATTAACAATTAAACTTTCTGTGGAGAGGTCAGATAAAGAATTTCACTGCTGGCTGTACCATGTATATCTACGCATGTGACGAATAAACCTGATTCTGATTCTGATTCTGACCTGACCGCATACCAAAACGTCTCCCTCAAGAGCCTTCTTTTCCCCATGTGCTATCCTTCCTTCTAAGCCATAGCCAGAAGCTCCCTTCCTCCACCTCCTCTGCAAGATCACGAAGAGCTCGCCTCCTGTTAGAGCCTGTAACACCCAGAGTTTTCAGTAACCTCTGTGTGGATGTCCCAGTGAAGCCCCTGCATCCGACCTCCACTGGGAAGATGAAAGGACTCCACCCAGCTTGTGAGCATGTTGCTGCCAGCTCTGTGTACTTGTCCTTCTTCCGTTCGTACGCGGACTTCATGTGCTCCTCCCATGGGACTGTCAACTCTACCATGATGACGGCTTTGGCAGGTTCTGACCAGAGCACGATGTCTGGGCGCAGAGATGTTACAGTTATCTCTGCCGGGAATTTCAGTTGGCGGCTGAGGTCGGCTGCAAACTGCCACTCAGCTCCTAGCGAAAAGAGCGATCGCTCTGTCCCCGTGCTGCGCCGTGCTGTCGTCCCTGGCCTGGTAAACTGGATCCACTTCGGGGATGTGGGGAGGCTTGCTGTATGATTTACCTGCTGTCTGCGGACTTCCAGGATCTCTGCGAGCTTGCGCAGGACCTTGTCGTGCCGCCACCTGTACCTTCCCTGTGACAGCGCTGTCTTGCATCCGGAGAGGATGTGCTTAAGAGTTGGATTTGGAGAACTACAGAGATGGCAGCATTCTTCTGTGCCAAACCAGGTGAGGAGGTTTCGGGGACTCGGTAAGGTGTTGTATGTGGCCCTAATCCGGAAGCTCAGTCTTGCCTGGGGAGTTCTCCACAAATCGGCCCAAGTGATGGTTCTGTTTAGCACGGCCTCCCAAGTAGTCCATCTGCCTTGCTGTTGCTGGCTCACTGCTGTAATCTTGTAGGTTTCCTCCTCCATTTTGGCAACTTCAGAGATCACAAGATCCTTCCTCTCCTTCCTGGTTGCTTTGGACCAGCTCTTTGGTGCTGCTGCCCATCCTAGACCAGATCTGCCCGACTGTGTAACACCAACAATCTCCTGGTGCTTCAGCCGTTCAGCTGCCTGGTCAACTGCTTGGGATACATTCCACTTCCGTCCACTGCGAATCTAAAGGTTGGCAGCTCGAATTGCTGGGTCCGTAGAATCTCTCAGTTCGAAGTGGAGTCTCACCTTTTCCTTTTTATATCCCAAGCTGATGGACTGCAGTGGGAGCTGCAGGATGTTTCTCCCAAACAGTGCCGTGGTGGAGAGGGAACGTGGAAGGCCGAGCCACTTCCGGATAAAGTTGTTGGCCTTTGCCTCCAGCTTCAAGACTGTGGTCATGGTGATGTCACTCAGTTTTAGGGGCCACATTAGGCGATGGTACAGTGTAAACTGGTAACACCACACCTTAAACTTCCCTGGTAGGGGGCACTGGTCAATTTTGTGGAGGCCCTCCTGAAGTTGGGCTGTAACGGCTGAGGCCATGTTCTTGTCAGGGAGGTCTGCCGTGTACATTCTGCCGAGGCTTCTCACAGGTGCTTCTGCCAGTAAAGGGATTCTTTCACCAGCCACAGCGAAGATGATGTTATCATTCCTGTTCCCTTTCTGGATCGACAGGCTGCGAGATTTTGGTGGCTTGACCTTCATGCGAGCCCAGGCTAGTAGCTCTTCTAGCCGTCTGAGGAGTCTGGTTGTGCAGGCTGCTGTTTGGAGGAGGGTGGTGACGTCATCCATATAGCACCTCATGGCTGGTAGTCTTTGGCCTGTCTCTGCTCTGACCCCTCGGACCATCTGTCTTACACCTATCAAGAGGATCTCAAAAGCCATAGTGAAGCGGATGGGAGATATGGCACATCCCATTGCTATCCCCTTCTCAAGCCGATGCCAGTCGGTTGAGATATCCCGGGTTATGTAGCAAACGTACAGGTTGTCGAAGTAGGTGGCTACCAGGTTCTGGACACATGATGGTACGTGGAAGAAATTGAGGGCGTACTTAGTGAGCTGGTGAGGAACAGAACCAAAGGCATTTGCCAGGTCAAGCCAAACTACGTGCAGGTCTTCTTTGCGTCGTTTGGCGAGCTGGATTTGGTCCCAAATCACTGCTGAATGTTCTACGCAGCCAGGGAATCCTGAGACTCCTGCCTTTTGACAACTGGTGTCGATGTACTGGTTTGCTAAAAGGTAGCTCATCATCCGTCTGGCCAGGATAGAGAAAAAGACTTTCCCCTCCACCTTCAGCAGAGCGATGCCTCTGAACTGACTGAGGTGTTGGGAGTCTTTCTCCTTTGGGATGAAGGTGGTGACTGCTTGACACCATGCCGAAGGGATGGACTCCGTTTTCCAAGCCGCAACCATGAGCCTCCATAACACTTTAAGGAGTCCAGGGCAGTTCTTAAATACCTTATATGGCACGCCGTTAGGCCCAGGTGCTGATGCCGATCTTGCTCGTTCTACTACCTGTTTGACTTCTGCCCACCTGGGTGGGGAGGTGTCAAACTCTGTGGAGGGCTCAGATGGGCGGGGAATATAGCCTGGTGCTCCAAGGGGCTTTGCCCTCAGGTTGTCACTCAGCTGGTCTGAGATGAATAATGTGCTCCTGAATTAATGTTGCTGATGAATTTGAATTTATTATTATTTATTGATTTTACTTCATTTTTCAGTATGAAATGCAAGTCAGTTAAAAAATGTTTCTAGTTTAAATATGTTAGGGTTGGGAGTGCTTGGCCACTCCCCCCTGTTTTCTTATTTTCGTTTTTTTGCCGTTCAGGTTTCCCGTAGGTAGGGCCCATCCCCTTGAGCTGGGATTGGGTCCTACCTGATCACATGTGGCCTGCATTGTATTTTTATGTATGTAGACATTGGTGTTACGTCGGGTGTTCCGGTCTTTGTTTTGTTGGAGTTTGCTCCCGGCACGCCCCGCCGTGCCTTCAGCGGCGTTCCCACTGATTACAGCATTAAACCTCCTCGGTCTCTCCTGTACCTGAGCCCGCGTCAGTCTCTCCTGTACCTGAGCCCGTGTTAGTCTCTCCTGTACCTGAGCCTGCGTTAGTCTCTCCTGTACCTGAGCCCGCGTTGTGCTCTCCCGCACCAGAGTCCGCGTTGTGCTCTCCCGCTCCAGAGTCCGCGTTGTGCTCTCCCGCACCAGAGTACGCGTTGTGCTCTCCCGCATCAGAGTCCGCGTTGTGCTCTCCCGCACCAGAGTCCGCGTTGTGCTCTTCCGCATCAGAGTCCGCGTTGTGCTCTCCCGCACCAGAGTCCGCGTTGTGCTCTCCCGCACCAGAGTCCGCGTTGTGCTCTTCCGCATCAGAGTCCGCGTTGTGCTCTCCCGCACCAGAGTCCGCGTTGTGCTCTCCCGCACCAGAGTCCGCGTTGTGCTCTTCCGCATCAGAGTCCGCGTTGTGCTCTCCTGCACCAGAGTCCGCGTTGTGCTCTCCCGCACCAGAGTCCGCGTTGTGCTCTTCCGCATCAGAGTCCGCATTGTGCTCTCCCGCACCAGAGTCCACGTTGTGCTCTCCCGCACCAGAGTCCGCGTTGTGCTCTCCCGCACCAGAGTCTGCGTTGCGCTTTTTTTTCTTTCTTTTCTTTTCCCCGGGTGCCTTTGCCCCCCGGTCGTTTTTGGGGGGGGGGGGGGGCGATTTGTTAGGGTTGGGATTGTTGGCCACTCCCCCTGTTTTCTTATTTTCGTTTTTTGCCATTCAGGGTTCCCGTAGGTAGGGCCCATCCCCTTGAGCTGGGATTGGGTCCTACCTGATCACATGTGGCCTGCTGACTACACTTAAAGCGCGCATGTGCCCTGAGTCAGCAGGCCAGCATTGTATGTTTATGTATGTAGACATTGGTGTTACGTCGGGTGTTCCGGTCTTTTTTTTTTATTGGAGTTTGCTCCCGGCACGTCCCGCCGTGCCTTCAGCGGCGTTCCCGCTCATTTCAGCACTAAACCTCTTTGTTTGCTTACCTGGTCGTCTGGCTCGCTGCTTTATTCCACACCGCACCGCGCAGTGCCGCCTTCGGACGGACTGCGCCGCCTGAATTTGACAAAATAAGGATTTCATTTATTTCTGTTACAAACTAAAAACTAAAAGTTAAGAAAATTACTCTTTGTTCTAAGTTGATCTATATTTCTTTCTTTTTTGTGTACTTTATTGTTAATAAGAATACATTGTTATAAAAGAGGTGTACTTATAACAAATTTATAGACAAATGATACTACAGTGGGCAACGTAAAAATACTTTTTTCATCCCATTTTGTCATGTGTGGGGTGGCGGGGTGAGGGTGAGTGTGTGTGTGTGTGTGTGTGTGTGTGAGTGGGGGGGGGGGGGGGCACAAAATGTTTTCTTCTTCCTAGGGGGGGTTTAACAGAAAATTATTGAGACTCACTGGTGTAAAGCAATATATGGTAGAATAATTGTATTTTTGCAACTGATTTTGAGAGCATTTACTTGAAAAGCATGTGTAGTGACATCATGACTGCAAATGAATTACTGGAGACTCACGATGGCATGGATGTACTTGAACGGATTTGCTTCCTTTGCTGACTTCATTATGTACATGGCAGGTGACTGTTATAACTTCTTCACCATCCAGTTGAAGGGCTTTGTTCGCGTCACTCAGTGATTGTAGTGGCACATTTTCTAACAGTGAGGATGTTGTCCAGTTAAACTGAAGCTCATCTCCACTCGCAGAACAGTACACCATCCTTGTCTTATTAGAAAAGCAGCTGTAGCAAACATTCACAGAGGAAACCGGTTCTGCAGAACACAGGTTTAACATAAATTATATCATGTACATCATCTTTTTTTTTTTTTTTTTTTTACCATTTTTTTTACTTTCGTACCATAAACGTAAGGTCTATGATCACATATTTTTGTTCAAATGCAAATACAATACAACCCGAGATTTGGTTTTGATTGTGGAGTCACGCATACAGTGGCCCAAAAGTGCAAAAGAAATGTATATATTAGAAGACAAAATTGTATTTTGAACAACAAATTTCATTCATTCATTCATTATCTCCCGCTTTATCCTCTATTAGGGTCGCGGTGGGGTTCCCCATGCCCATCCAGGGGAGAACGTTTCGGGCGCTGGGCAGATAGACCCAGGACAGGGCGCCAATCCATCGCTGGGCAACAACAAATTTATGAGATGCAAAACAGTTTTACAAACACCTAAACAGGAGAATCAGATAAAACATGTAAAGACAGTTAATAGAGGGGGTTTATTGCTGATCTTGTTGATGCTGAGGTAGGGAAATTCTATCCAAATTTATTTTTGAGTCCTTGTATCATTTGTTTTGATTTGAAAGGCATTTGTTTTTTGGTGTTATCACTTTGGTCTGCAATTGTTTTATATTGATTGGTTAATAAAGCAATAAGGCATGAAAGGAATTGATTAATCCCCAGTAGAAACCGGAGAAACTGGAGTAAACCCATGCAGATGCGGGGAGAACATGGAAATTCGAACCTGAATCCCCAGCGAATGAGAAGCACCGTGCCGCCCATAGTACAAACCACTTTATCTAATTTTAACAGAAACTGTGTCTGCCACTAAATAACGGTCTCTTTGTCAAGTGTATTGATGGAACCATCCTGCCAATGCTTTAACACATTTATATTAATAAAAATGACATTTTTTCAGAGAAGGACTATCAGTAACAGCATCATTAACACACAGATGAAGCAAATTGTAATATCAGATGACGTAATGTGAGGTAGTTTCTGTACAGAACTGTCTCTCCAGTATCCAAAACAGATCTAATGACAGGTGAGACTCTGTCTCAAAAATACCCTATTATCTGTTCTAGGAAACAGCATAGCTGCAATTACTATAAAACTGTCATAAAATATATTTATAACTCCAAATGGTATAAAAACTGACTCATATATATACACTGCTCAAAAAATAAAACACTCAAATAACACATCCTAGATCTGGATGAATAAAATATTCTCATTGAATACTTTGTTCTGTACAAAGTTGAATGTGCTGACAACAAAATCACACAGAAATCATAAACGAAAATCAAATTTATTAACCAGTGGAGGCCTGGATTTTGAGTCACACACAAAATTAAAGTGAAAAAACACACTACAGACTGATCCAACTTTGATGTAATGTCCTTAAAACAAATAAAAATGAGACTCAGTATTGTGTGTGCCTCCACGTGCCTGTATGACCTCCCTACAATGCTTGGGCATGCTCCTGATGAGGTGGTGGATGGTCTCCTGAGGGATCTCCTCCCAGACTTGGATTAAAGCATCTGCCAACTCCTGGACAATCTATGGTGCAAAGTGACGTTGGTGGATGGAGCGAGACATGATGTCTCAGATGTGCTCAATTGGATTCAGATCTGGGGAACGGGCAGGCCAGTCCAGAGCTTCAATGCCTTCATCTTGCAAGAACTGCTGACACGCTCCAGCCACATGATGTCTAGCATTGTCCTGCATTAGGAGGAACCCAGGGCCAACCGCACCAGCATATGATCTCACAAGGGGTCTGAGCATTTAATCTCGGTACTTAATGGCAGTCAGGCTACCTCTGGCGAGCACATGGAGGGCTGTGCGGCACTCCAAAGAAATGCCACCCCACACCATTACTGACTGACCCCCACTGCCAAAACCGGTCATGCTGAAGGATGTTGCAGGCAGCAGAACGCTCTCCACGGCATCTCCAGACTCTGTCACGTCTGTTACATGTGCTCAGGGTGAACCTGCTTTCATCTGTGAAGAGCACAGGGCCCCAGTGGGCCCTATATATATATATATTCCTTCCATCCATTATCTGGTGTTCCCCATGCCCATCCAGGGGACGTTTCGGGTGCTGGGCAGAGTCCTCACGACAGGGCGCCACACCAACTGGGCACACACTCCTTCACAAAGACACACAGACACACTCTATATGGGGCAATTTTGAGAATTTAATATGTCCATGTTTTTGGACTGTGAGATAAAACCGGAGAGCCCGGTGGAGGTCCACGTGGACACGGGGAGAACATGGAAAGATTGGGATTCGAACCGGGAATCCCTAGCGCTGAGAGGTGAACGTGCTAACCACTAAGCCACCGTTCCGCCCTATATATATATATATATATATATATATATGTATATATATATATGTGTCAGGTGTATTGACAGAACTGCCCTGCCACTTCTCTGGTTGCACAGAAAAAAAGTTGTGATAAGATTTGTTAGCTCACGATAACGATTCAAAAAACATAAATAAATAATAAAGCAGAATATGCCAATATTTTTATTGATTAATAGCTCTTATGTTGAATACATACTCAAATAATGATTAGTGTTTTATTTGAAAACGAGCATTATGGGTTGTTGTTTGTAATACAATCTTAAATTTTAGAGTACGAGCTGGGTATTCAGGTTAAAATCAAAATCTGGGTGGAGTTTCCATGTTCTCCCTGTGCATTTAATAAAACACAAATAAGTAGTGTGATAGTAGAGTAGAGAATCAAGATGAAAATTATGAATGGATGAAAGCAAAAGCAGGTAGGTATTTAAACCCAGATGAGCAAAAACAAAACTTGAGCAGTGAAGCTCGGAACAATCGTGACAGGTTGTAAATTGTAATTCAAATAAAATGTTTATTTTAACTAAAATAAAAATAGTATTTTCATTCATTCATTCATTCATTCATTATCTCCTGCTTTATCCTCTATTAGGGTCGCGGTGGGGTTCCCCATGCCCATCCAGGGGAGAACGTCTCGGGCGCTGGGCAGATAGACCCAGGACAGGGCGCCAATCCATCGCTGGGCACACACTCACACATACACACTCTATATGGAGCAATTTTGAGAATTCAATTGACTTGATCCATGTTTTTGGACTGTGGGAGGAAACCGGAGAACCCGGAGGAAACCCACGCGGACACAGTGAGAACATGGAAACTCCACCCAGATGGGGATTCGAACCGGGAATCCCTAGCGCTGAGAGGTGAACGTGCTAACCACTTAGCCACCGTGCCGCCCCAAAATAGTATTTTGTATTCTACAAATAATTTTATAAGATGATTGTGTCTTACCTTCAACAATCACTTGGAGAGTAGAAATGCTTATCGTTCTCCCCTCTTTATAGGTGTGTAAACTGTAATTTCCTGAGTCATTTTTTGCTGCACTTTTCATAATAGTAGAATTTCCAGTAACAAACTGCCATCCATATCTTGGGACTTTTTTCCTTTGTATGGGAAGCTCACCATGACCAGTATTACTGATCATGAATAGTTCACTTTCCTGAGACACCTGCAGTTCCACTCGTTGTCCCACAGCAACATAACATGTCCCATTAAAGTTGCAGGTTTTAGGATTCTGGTACTGAGAGTCTGCAGAAAGGAAACCAGAACTATTTTATCCTTAAACTGATTTACTGATACAGAACTATAACCAGCTGAACATCACTCAGTAAACATCACTCAGTACACTTATTAGTAACAGCAGGGGTGCACAATACACGATCAACCCACGCAAAGGGTGTTGGATAGATCGTGAGTATCAGTGCTTTTTTACAGCACAGTATCGGAAGCACTTGTACACATGCGCACACATTTTAACAAACACAATGTGATTCATTCTGAATCTCGATCTCTATTGCTGTGCAATTGAGCAGTCTGGGGCCACCCACCCCCCCCATGGTCATTTGTGCTTTATAAAATGAATTACAATTATGTATTAATGTAATATGATGGTTTTTCATGTAAGGTTTGGTATGTGTTTATGTGGTTAAATGTGGTTAAATTTAAAGAATGTACATGATGCTGAAGTGTATCATATAGTTTTTTTTTTATACCTGGTACCATGACTTAATACAGTGAATTATTTTCTGTTAAGCCCCCCCTAGGAAGAAGAAAACATTTTGTGCCCCCCCCCCCCCCCACACACACACACACACTCACCCTCACCCCACCACCCCACACATGACAAAATGGGATGAAAAAGTATTTTTACGTGCCCACTGTAGTATCATTTGTCTATAAATTTGTAATAAGTACACCTCTTTTATAACAATGTATCCTTATTAACAATAAAGAAAACAAAAAAGAAAGAAATATAGATCAACTTAGAACAAAGAATAATTTTTCTTAACTTTGATTTTTAGTTTGTAACAGAAACAAATGAAATCCTTATTTAAACTATAAACATTTTTGAACTGACTGGCATTTCATACTGAAAAATTAAATAAAATCAATAAATAATAAAAAATTCAAATTCATCAGCAACATTAATTCATGAGCACAATTTATTAACACTTTAACCTACAAAACAAAAATGAATACAACAATTTGTGCTGTGTTTTGTTTTTTTTTTAATCAAAATGAGGAAGTCAGAACTAATGGCTACAATGCGCCCATTTTGCAGCGCACATCTTTTCTGAAGTAGCTTTCATAAAGCGGGATGATTGCTGGGTATACTCGTCACATTTTCGATTAATAAACTCAAGCGGCTTATCAGCGTGATTGGGGTGTAATGTCTTTAAGTGACGCCTTAATTTATTTGGCTTCACGCTGTCCGCTGCCAACATTTTAAGACACAGAAGACACACCGGTCTTTCTTCGTCTCCCACCTTAGTTACAGTGAAGCCAAGCGCTACATACGCTTTGTCATATTTCCTCGTTTTAGCTTTGGGTTGACTTTTGATGGTCTCATTATCTTCGTCTCTCTCCACCATCCCTTTTAAATATTTTTCCATGTTGTCTCTTGAGGGTTTGTTCAATTCACTTTATATCACTTGCTCTGTTATATCTTGCCCCACTATTTGAGAAGGACTGACTTAATACAATATGGGCCGTACAGTGGCGCGAAGGTGGTGGCGCGCAGGCCGTACAGAGGCACGAAGGCGGCGGCGCACGGGCCATACAGAGGCATGAAGGTGATGGCTTGTGAGCCGTACAGAGGCACAAAGGTGGCAGCGCGTGGTCCATACAGAGGCTTTAGCGGGATCAAACACTGGAGAGACCTTGACAGGAACGAATGCTGGAGATTCCTGGTCCGGAGCAAATGGCGACTGGTCCAGAGCAAAGGGCTGCACATCTGGAGGAAAGGGCTGCTCATATGGAGCAAAGGGCTGCTCATTCAAAACCATGGGATCCAACCGGAGGACAGGAATGCTGTAAAGTGGAGGAACTGAGTTCTCATTCTCCATCTCCTCCTCTTTAGCCTCCTGGAAACAGAACACAAAAGCCAGTATCCCAGCACACAAAACAGACAAGATATCACCCAACACACCTCAAGAACTACAGAGGGGTGTTCAGGGTTCGATGACTGCAGGGACCCCTAGGAACCAGGAAGAGGAGAGGGCCCTGAAGACACAGGAACACACGACTCAGACTCCACATGAACATCAGACACCTCAGACACACACTCAATGTCCACACTCAAAGGGAGCACGGGTAGGTTTAGAACAACCAGCAAGAAGGGGAGAAGGATGTTTCCCACCTCTGCACCAGCGCCGGTTCTTGCACTTCGACTGGGATGTTGATGAATCTGGGGGCACTTAATCACACACTTTTATAGATCACATTCTGAACCCTCAGAGGTGGCAAAGGAAGACGGAACCAGATAGAGTCTGCCAAATGTCAGGGGCAGACGTATGATGACACGTAATAAAAACAGGGGTGCTTTTCTGACATAGGGCTGGCACTATGTGCAGGATTGGACGGCCACTTGGACGGGAATTTGGCCACAATTCCTGGGGAATTGAGGAGGATATGGGTCGGAAGAACATGGCCCAACAGGAATGACTTGCTGTCTTGCTCGTCGGACTCGATACACTCAGAGAGGATTCAAAATCATGCACTACTTCCTCATCCCGCCACCACGGGCCATGAAGCACCCAAAAAATTCACTAAATTACTTAAAGAAAAAAAAAGACCTAAAGAGAAAACTAAACTAACGCAGTTCGCAGTAGGCAGAGCTGATTCACTAGACCCAGGATCGGATTTACTCAACTCAGGTGTGTTGTGAGTGGGAGGATTCCGATCCACCCCTCTCACCGATGTGCTGGCAGCCGCAGAGAGGAGGACAAGTGATGGTCCATCAGGATGGAGAGCTGGATGAGGTCCGTCATGCACAGCCCCTCGCGGTAATGTGAAATCAGAGCAGCCTATTCCATGCGCTGTGAGCATCCAAATTGCGATAAATGACAAGAAATATTGGACCTCTGGGCCCTGCGCCTCCCATATTGCCCACTCGCACAGCCTCATGGTAAACAGCGAAATTACCAACGTGATCTTGTCCTTGTCACTGGCCATGGAGTGGCTGTGGCAGAACAGCGAGCATTGCGTTAAGAAGGAGTGACAGATGTGAGGGTTACCGTCGTAACGTTCTTACTCAGGGAGATGCTCAATGGTGGAGTACTGGAGAGGCTAGGCGGTGTGGGTGAAGCAGTGGGAGCGACCAGAACTGCAGCCGGTGAAGCAGCTTGGGCGACGGCGGACAGAACTGCAACCAGAACCTGTTCGAATTCGTCTGTCATTGTAGAAGGGCATGCAAGACAGCGGTGACCTCTTCCGACTCCCTCAGCAAGGAGAGGGCTGCCATGGGAACTGGGTCAAAGGACGAGTATGACGTAGGTGATGGCGGGAGGTGTTGAGTAAGCCGCCCCCTGCTCCATGAGAACTAGGTCAAGTCAGTCGACCTCTGCCGGTGGAGCCGGCAAGGTACCATCATGGCAGATGATTATGACACTGAAGACTTGTGATTTCATCAGTCCACACAGACGACAGCATTACATTTCTTCATTTTAAGATCTCAGAACACCATCACAGATTTTTAAAGGTTTATCCCAAGGAAACACAAACACCATTTTCTAGAGCACTACCCAAAGTTCATAAAGCATTTGGACCTCTCGTAGCCCTCTGGACAATGAGGTTTGAAGCTAAACATAATCTCTTTAAGAAGATTGTCAGACAAATTGTTTTTGGAATATTTTTTTGTTCCTTGCAAATAAGGATTAACTCATACCATCTCCATGACTCAAATGTAATCATGCCTGTGCTCTAGCTGTCACTTTGTAGATTTGGGTGTTTTAAAGGAGGACATAAGGTATTCAAAACTCTGTAAATTTCCTAATGAAACTTTATTCTTTACCAATAAAGTGTGCTTATGTGGCAGAGATTATGCTGCTGGAATGATTGTAGCTTATGGTTCAGCTGGAGGGCTACCTGATACTTCACATGCTCATCATTTATGACAAACTGGCTTTTATTGTTAAGGTTTAAAATGCCTGGTACAGTGAACATCTTAGAGGCTATGAACTATAAAGCTATGAACGATACAGAACATACTAGTTCTTGAGCAACATGAGCTGAGTGATGTGTACCCTTTGGCTGCTTACTGTGTTTCTGGAAAGCTGATGGTTACATTAAACACATTTGCTTATCTCACTAGGTATTCTAAATGTAGCAAAGGGTAGTGTGAGAATAATTGGAATATTTTTTGAGTGTTCATTTCTTCATTTATGAAGAAATTTATTCATTTATTTTATCATTCTTCATTCATTTTCATTTACTAAATGAAAGCCTTAATGTTTATAACTGGTATAGGAAAAGAACATTATTTTGTATAGTGTTTTCTTTCTTTGTTTAATATTCAAAGCCATGTCCCAGTTAACTAAACTGCATGTCATTCTAGAGGAGCATGACATTTGCAAACTAGCGTTGCCTTTAGGTTTTCCGAGTACATAAGAGGAACTAGTGTTAAATATTCAAAATATCTTTTCACTTAAAGAAGATTTTTGCCTTCAATATAAAGATCCCGACTTTGATGGCCAGTTGGTTACCTTGACCAGTCCAGGAGATGTCAAAGACAAAGACACCATTAAGATTGTAAAGATCCTCCATACATCCTCAAATTCACTTCAGTAAAAGAATTATCCACTACCTCAATTTCAAAATCACATGACCATTAGTATTTTGTGGATGACCACCCGGCTGGTCTCTAATGACTCTTCGGCTGATACCAAAAAAATTGTCACCCTCTCCAGAATCTGTCGCCAATTGTCGCTCTCTGCCTTGGCCAGCACAGTTTCAGGTGCCTAATTTTTCATACGATGTAGAACTAATATTTGAAGCTGCAAATGAAGCTCATTGAACAAATGGATTTTTTTTCAACAATTCAGAAAATAGCAAAATGCATTTTTCGTTATACAGCCTACCCCTCGAATACCCAAATACTGGCAGTGACTGAAAAAATATTGTACTCTGGTGCAAAAATATCCATGCCTTAAGGAGCCTGGATCATTTTCAGGGACATATGGTTGGCAGGAGACTCTGAAGTACAAAATGGGCAATTACAGCTCAAAAATAAGAAACCAAAAAGCTGTCTGCCCTGAACTTGAGGTAAACTGTTTGAAAAGGATGCTTCCATGAGAAAGGGCTCCTGCCAAAGGCATTAAAAGGCCCAAAAAGTATTCAACTATCTTCCTCCTCATTATTCTGGAGAGACTGAAGAAAGCCTGGAGATAGAGAGACTAGACCTTTTCAGCGAAGTTAAGAAGAAACATAATGAGAAAATGATCATGAGAAAAAGTACTTTTCTTATCGAAGACATGAAGTGGTCAATCACTGTGCTGTGGTGAATGTCTACAAAGAAAGGTGGCCTGTTCAGTGAAAGTCAGGTAACATTTGTTCCAAAATTATACCAAACATGTTATAACAGGGGTGCTCAATACATCGATCGTCGATCGAAGGGGTGTCAGGTCGATCGCGATGAATGTGTTTAATAAAAGAGCAATTCTAACAGATTCGACAATACTAACATTGTGTGTAAACAGGTTTCAATATAAAAGCCTAAAAAATAAAGATTGACCCTGGTAGATCTCAAAGACATGTCCAATGGAAAAGTAGAACTCGGGCCAGAAAAGTGTGGGCACCCCTGTGTTATAACTTACTGTATAAAATGTGTTTATGTCATATTCTAAACCCTGTGATTTGTACAATTACAAATGACAATTACAGTATGTTGGCGTTTCACCTCTTCACCCACCTCATCATTAATGAGTCTGCAGTATCTGCCTCTTTTAGTTATGCTGCTCTAGTCAGTGATGCTGGAGTCACATTCTGCACTGTGTCAATAAATTACCTATTAATTAAATGCCATGCTTTATTATTAGCTCTAACTGCCTTCCTTGTCTGTTTCTTTTGAGGTGTCCCCCGGCTTCCTGGAGATCTTCATCCATGGCTCTGCTGACGAATACTGGATGGAACCTGACAAGGCAGTCCTGCTGGATGCCCCCTAATGGACTCACATATAGTTTTCCAGTTGTTAGTTTTTCCATTTGTTTAATATCTGTACATGGCTGTCCTACATTGTTGTTGCTGCCTGGCCGCTCAGGGAGGATGAGTCCCCCACTGAGTCTTGGTCCTCCCAAGGTTTCTTCCTTAAATAACAACATAAAAGGGATTTTTTTTTCTTTCAACCATATTCTAAACCCTGTGATTTGTACAATTAGGTCTTTGTGGCATGATGGAAACCATGAAATGCTGTGTAAAGGACAGTCCCAATGTAAGACATATTCTAAATGACAAAATTATTAATTAACTATTGGGGCTACTACTATGGTTCTGGGGAAAATTGTCATTCAAAAAGGGCCAAAAGATTCAGATAAAAATGTCATATTAGACATTATGAACATATCATGGACAAGCTATCCATAATACAGCAAATGCGATGTATCTGTCCATGGTTTATAGTGCTAGGGTCAGAATACTAACCAGAATTTTACATTTTTCTGATTTCTAATTCATGTTCTAAATTCCACCATTTTGGATGATGTACATTAATTAGGAGATAATGGCAAATATTCACTTCATTTGACTACACTAATATTGTGCTACTTTCAGATCAGAGAGGAATTTTATATTTTAATAAGTGGTGCTCAGAAAACAACATTACCTTTATTGATAATTGGTCTACTTTTGAGGGAAGGCCTGGCCTTTTGAAATGGGACGGCATCCATCCTTCCCGGGAGGGTGCTGCGCTCATGTCACATAACATAGCCGATAGGGTTTTTTCTTCAGATAGGAATAAAAATTGACAATTCAGAGCCAAGGCCTGGCAGCAGACAGAATGGCCTAACCAACTTCCTGAGAAATGCCAGGAGTCGTCACCCACAATAACTAGGTTCCATACTATTAAGACAGTTATCAAGTATCGCAGTGAGCAAAAAACAAAAAGAGTCCAAAAAGTGTGCCAAAAAATATCAATACAATTAATATCAATACAACCTCAAGTAATGTAAGAAACACTTTTAAGTTAAAACTTGGGTTATTAAACATTAGGTCACTTTCATCAAAATCAGCTCTAGTTCAAGAAATAATAACTGATAACTTCCTAAATGTCTTTTGTCTCACAGAGACCTGGATTAGGTCCAATGAATACCTAGCATTAAATGATGCCTCTCCACCTGGTTATACTTATGCTCATAAACCACGTCTTAGTGGACAAGGAGGTGGAGTGGCTACGATCTATAAAGAAAACATAAATGTAACACTTAATAATAAGTATGAGTCAAAATCCTTCGAAGCTCTTGTACTCAACATAAGCAGCTCATCTGCATTGAAGAATAAATACGATGTAATGCAACTTATTACCATATACCGCCCTCCCGGCCCATATACAGAGTTTATTAAAGAATTTGGTGAATTTGTCTAGTCGGTGACTTCAATGTTCACTTTGAAAACCCACTGGACTCATTTAAATTAGCCTTTGACTCCATCCTTGATTCCATTTACCAACTACCAAGTGTAGTTGGTAAAACACATCGCTGTAAACATACATTAGACTTAGTTTTATCACATGGTATTAACATTAATAATTTAACTATTGTTCCACTAAGTGAGATCATCTCCGATCACTATTTGATAACCTACAATTTAGAAATTGATATTGATCCAGTCATTAAACTGCAATATGATATGAAGCGTACAATCACTCCCTCTATTGCTGTGTCATTCCTACAACATTTACCCGAATTAAACATTAAACCAGCATCAGGACCCGACGAACTTGAAAACACAGCGGAATACCTTAAACACGTGTTTTCTGCAACCTTAGACAGTGTCGCTCCACTTAAACTAAAAAGGATTAAAGATAAAAGACTCGTTCCATGGTTTAATGATCAAACATGTGCCCTAAAACAACCCACTAGAACCATGGAGCGTAAATGGAGACAAACTAAATTAGAGGTATTTAGGGTTGCATGGAAGGACAGTATGACTGAGTACAAACATGCACTCAATGCAGCAAAGACTAAATATTATTCTGAATTAATAGAGAACAACAAAAACAACCAAAGATTCCTCTTTAGTACCATTGCCAAATTAACTCAAAGTGTTAATCTGATTCACAGATTCACTCACAGTTCAGCAGTAATGATTTCATGAATTTCTTTAGTGACAAAATTGAAAACATAAGACTTAAATCATCTAATGCATCGTGTAGCGTAACCAATAATCACCCCTCAATGATTTCTGAAAAATCTAGTGGTAGAGAAAATAATATAGTACAAGAGTTAAATACCTTTAACCCCATATCTAAAAAAGAGCTTGTCTCATTAATTACACAAAGACAACATCCTGTATGTTAGACCCAATACCTACAAACCTGCTTAAAGACCTCCTACCAAATATTACAGAGCCTTTTATAAACATAAATTCATCACTTAAAATGTCCCCAAAAATCTGAAGTGTGCAGTCATTAAACCATTACTTAAAAAAACCTAATTTAGATCCTCTAATACTGTCCAACTATAGACCAATATCAAACCTTCCTTTTGTCTCTAAAATCCTAGAAAAAATTATGTTCAACCAGCTGAATCGCCATCTTCTAGCTAATAACGTTTATGAAGTTTTTCAGTCAGGTTTTAGGTCTCATCATAGCACTGAGACAGCCTTAATTAAAGTCGTTAATGACTTATTAATGTCCTCTGATAATAACCAAATCTCTTTTCTTGTATTATTAGATCTTAGTGCAGCCTTTGACACTATAGACCATAACATCTTAGTTGATAGATTAGAAAACACTGTGGGCGTTACAGGATCTGCACTCCAGTGGTTTAAATCCTACCTGACAGATCGATATCAATTCACCTGTGTTAACAACCAATGTTTTGATCTTGCTAAAGTTAAATATGGTGTCCCACAAGGGTCAGTTCTGGGTCCACTCCTATTTGCATTATATATGCTTCCATTGGGATCAATTATTCGTAAACATGGAATCAGTTTCCACTCATATGCAGATGATACACAGTTATATGTTTCAGCTTACCCTAATGATGGTTGTTCAGTCAGTAAGCTCGAGGACTGCATCCAAGATATTAAAATATGGATGTCAAAAAACTTCCTACTGCTAAATTCTGATAAAACAGAGTTTCTGATAGTTGGACCCAAGGACAAAATTAACAAAGCTTCTAACACTATGTTAAACCTTGATAACTCTTTAATTAGACCCAGTTCATCTGTAAATAATCTCGGTGTCATTATTGATTCAGATCTCTCCTTTACAAAGCACATTAGCAATATTACTAGAATTGCATTTTTTCACCTTCGTAACATTTCGAAGCTACGAAATATCCTCTCCCTCCAAGATGCAGAAAAACTAATTCATGCTTTTATTACCTCAAGGTTAGATTATTGTAATTCACTTCTGACAGGATGTTCTAATAAATCATTACATAAATTACAACTTGTGCAAAATGCTGCAGCTAGAGTTTTAACTAAAACCAGAAAGTTTGATCATATCAGTCCTGTGTTATCAAACTTGCACTGGCTACCAGTTAAGTTTCGTATTGAGTACAAAATTTGTAATTTGTAAAAAAAACAAAAACTGTTGCTTCGGCTTGTTCTTTGGGGGTTTAAAGGCTTTTCATTCTGTAAAGCTGCTTTGTGACAATGTACTGTTGTAAAAAGCGCTATATAAATAAATAACTTGAACTTGAACTTTATAAGGAATACAACTGTTAATCTGGAATGCACATTTGTGACAAATCTCGTTGCTCATATGCCAAAACTGTGCAAAATGTATTTTATAAAGTAGCTGTGAGATGAAAAACATTTATCATTTGCATTAGAGTCTGCATATGTAAAAGATTGTGAAAATCTAGATTTTAAAATGAATTTACCAATTTTGGATTTTAGGAGCAATTGTTTTAAATATGGAGCAAATATTTTATAGTTCAAAGAATGTTGCTCTCTTATTTACCAAAACTGTATTTAAAATGTGAAAATTATAAGGTCCAAATTGTCTTGGGGCAGCCATTGTTAGGGGTAGCTGTGGCCTGGGCTTAGGAAAGCATCCTTGTAACTTTATTTTTTTTCCCCTAAACAGCCAGAATAGCACTTGATTCAAGTGCTTTTCAGTGGCCATGGTTAGGACTCTCCACCAATCACCTATGCTTGTGTGTGTGTGTGTGTGTGTGTGTGTGTGTGTGTGTGTGTGTGTGTGTGTGTGTGTGTGTGTGTGGATGGGTAGAAAACCAAAGGTCAATTTCCTATGTGTGCTAAGTGCTATTACATATTTAGAAGCACAATTCATTAACTATGTTTTCCACTTTCTATAAAATGAGTAATGATCAAGACCACAGATGAGACCTCATCCGTGGCCACATATCATATCTCTGTAAAAATGGAGAGGATCTACTTAAAGATTATCAGACAAGTTCTAAAATAGATTGTTTTAAATTTATTTTTGGACATATGGTGTTATGTATTTAACTTTGTTTTTCTACACATTTTGAGGTACTAGAATGAGGACACCGCTTATTAAGGTCTTTATTAAATGGCCTCTCTCACAATGTAGTAAAATGATGTACACTGACATGCCTTTGCTCACAGGGTAACTGATTATAAATTAATTATTACGTGGTGTTATGGAGATAAAAATGCATACTAAAATCTTGATTGATCAATTTCTCATTTGCAGTGAAAAGATTCAGATCTTTAATAAAATGTCTTGAATTATTTTGACTGATGAAAATTTAAATAACCATAAGCACAAAACAACAGCGCTGAGGCACGTTCCCCTAGCCCGGCCTTCTAATCAGCGCACGTTCTCCGTGCACCAGGTGAGGTTCATTGTTTCCGGGTTCTTTCTTTCCTTTATAAGGCTTCCAATACTTCGGGTGCAAAGTATTGGTCGTTCCACCTCATTACTGAGCGTTATCCGAGTCATATTCCCTGCAGTCTTTATTTGTGTACTTCCGTTTTTTGGTCTCCGTTGGGTGAGTGCGATTTCGAGTGTGTTTAGTAGTAGCGTTCCTCTCTTTCTGTTCCCCGCTTCTACCGACCTCTCGTCCTCCCTCTCTCCCTTTCCCTCGTCCCCGTCCTTTCCCACCTTCCCTTAGTTTAGGATCCTGTGTGGTGTGTGGAAGGAAAGTCCGTGTCCGTCATTTATGTATAGACTCCCTAACACCTTCTCACTTTTACTTACTAACCTCTCCACTATCGGTGTATATAACACATTTAACCCAACTCATATTAACCACTTCTCTGTCTCCCCGTTCCAGGTTCCCGTCGGTGTGTTTCCTTCCCCGTCATCCACACTCGGTTCTCCCTGGTTACCGCCTCGTCCAGCACTTCACCTCCTCTATCCTGTTCCTGTTCTATTTAGCTACTCCTTTCACACTATTTTCCATTCTCTTTGTTTAATCTATTCTCCGGTGTTTATATTTTGTGTTTGGTGTGTTCTTCTGCTATCTTCTGTTTGATACCAGGTTCGCTGCCAGTCCTGGTACTCAAGCTATGCACGTGACATCCATTGAGTGCTCCAGTGATCCTGCTGCCGATCATCTACTCAGTCACGTGTCACTCGGTCGCCGCTGTTTGATTGGTTTAATAAACCACAGTTGTTTTGCATCTGTCTCCTCTGTTCTCTCCGAGCCAGACTCATAACAGAATACTTCGCCACCATGGAGACGGCAGAGCAACTGATCCAGCGGCTGCTCCAACAGCTCAACGTCCAGGGTCAGGCGATTCAGTCTCTCGCCCAGCAGGTCCAGAACCTCGCAGTGGGGGCTGTGACGGTCCCTCCGACAGCCACAGCCAGTGCTGCACCCACACCCGCTCCTGTCACCACACAACCTGCCACAATGATTCCCATCCCTGAAACGCCACTATATTCAGGGGACTCTGAGAGCTGTAAGGAGTTTCTATTAAAATTATCTCTGTTCCTCACCAGCAGACCGCCCATCCCGGACCACAACGCAATAGCCCTCCTCATCTCCAGGCTCACCGGTGCGGCATCTTCCTGGGCTACGGCCGACTGGCAGGCCAACAGTCCCGAGGTTTCCGACCTCCAACGCTTCCTCTCGGCGTTTCTCAGCATATTCCACTACCCTCGACATGGCGTCTCAGCCAGGGACGAGCTGCGCAGGCTCAGCCAAGGAAGACAGAGTGTAGTGGAGTACGCCCTCAAGTTCCAGACGCTGGCAGCCTCGAGCAGTTGGAATGACGTAGCGCTCATCTCCCAGTTCAAAGCCGCTCTCCATCCCAAACTACAGTGAGAACCGTTCTACCGCTCATTTCACATGAGTCTGGAGGAAGTCGTCGAGCTAGCGATACAGCTGGACTTCCACGACAAACCGATTGTCCACCTCCCGCCTCCTCCTGTTGTCTACTTAGATACTTATTTATTCGCCCGATCCCAAGTCCGCTCACTTCACATGAGTCTGGAGGAAGTTGTCGAGCTAGCAATACAGCTGGACTTCCACGACACGCCGATTGTCCACCTCCCACTTCCTCCTGTTGTCTACTTAGATACTTATTTATTTGCCCGATCCCGAGTCCCACGTGGAAAACACCAGAAGGATTCTCAAACGGCTACTGGAGCAGGGCTTGTATGTCAAGGCAGAGAAGTGCGAGTTCAACCTGAAAGACATCGCTTTCCTGGGATACATCATTAATGATCATGGCATCCAAATGGACCCCAGCAAGGTCAATGCTATACTCGAGTGGAAGACTGCCAGCACCGTGAAAGAACTTCAAAGCTTCCTTGGATTTGCTAATTTATTCCGCCGTTTCATAAGATCATTTAGTCAAACCATACTGCCTCTCACCAGTCTACTAAGGGGCAAACTTACATGGTCGGAGAAGGCCGAAGCAGCATTCAGGAGAGTCTAGAGGGCATTCACCAAAGCCCCGGTACTCGCCCTCACAGATTCTGAGTCTCCATTTGTCGTAGAGGTCGACGCTTCCTCCCCGGGTGTCGGCGACATCCTCTCCCAACGACAAGGCGGGCCTCCGAGACTTCACCTATTGGGTGAGGGTTCCCTCTGGTTCATCTCCTTCCAACCCCCCTTTGCCCCTGGGATCCCACGCCTTCCAACGCCCCGGCGGTAGATGAATGATTTCAGAAGAGCGAGGACGAATGGGAAACGGTACATCAGCGTATCACAGAGAGCAACGCCCGCTCTAAACGTTTCGCCGACCGCAGAAGGAGTGAGGGCCCCGACTATCAGATCGGGGACCAAGTCTGGCTGTCCACCAAGGACTTGCGCATCCCGGGTTGCAAGAAGCTCAACCCAAGATTTATTGGTCCCTACACCATTACCAAGAAAATCAGTGACGTGACTTTTACACTACAGCTTCCTCCCCGACTCAGAATCTTCCCGTCATTCCACGTTTCCCTCCTCAAACCCTTTACTCCCGGCCCCCTTTACTCTCAGCCCCACCAGCAACTTACCCAAGAACTGCCCCATGACCGTCCCGTCTATACTATTGACAGGATACTGGACTCAGTCCGGACTCGAGTACCTTGTAGATTGGGAGGGTTACGGACCTGACGAAAGGTCTTGGACTAAGCGGACTGACATCCTGGACAAGACACTACTGGACGAATTTCACCTGACGCACCCCCAATGCCCTGCTCCCCGACCCTGAGGCAAACCTTCCCGTTCCTCTTCCCAAAGAGGTAGACCTTCCCGTTCCTCTTCCCAGAGAGGTAGACCTTCCCGTTCCCTGTCCGGTAGGCCAAGGGGTCATCCCCGTTCCCTGTCCAGTAGACCTAGGGGTCGTCCCCACTCCCAGCCCCCCCCCAGAGGTACATCTCCCACGGTCCCATCCGGCCCCTGACGTTCCTCCTCCTCCGCCCCCGCCTCCTTCTGAAGAGTCCTCCCGTCCCAGTAGAGTGACCCGTCGCTCCCGTTCCTGTCCTCCTCTAGCTAGTTCCATGAGGCCGTCTACTGTTGTCCCCGTTGCCTCCCCCATGACGACCTCTTCCTCTATTTCAGAGACCGCAGCGCTGCGGCGCGTTCCCCTAGCCCCGCCTTCTAATCAGCGCGCGTTCTCTGTGCACCAGGTGAGGTTCATTATTTCCGGGTTCTTTCTTTCCTTTATAAGGCTTCCTGTTTCGCTGGTCGGGCGCGAAGTATTGGTTGTTCCACGTCATTACCGAGCGTTATCCGAGTGATATTCCCTGCAGTCTTTCTTTGTGTACTTCCGTGTTTTGGTCTCCGTTGGGTGAGAGCGATTTCGAGTGTGTTTAGTAGTAGCGTGTTCCTCTCTCTCTGTTCCCCGCTTCTACCGACCCCTCGCTCTCCCTCTCTCCCTTTCCCTCGTCCCCGTCCTTTCCCTCCTTCCCTTAGTTTAGGATCCTGTGTGCGTGTGGTGTGTGGAAGGAAAGTCCGTGTCCGTCATTTATGTATAGACTCCCTAACACCTTCTCACTTTTACTTATTAACCTCTCCACTATCGGTGTATATAACACATTTAACCCAACTCATATTAACCACTTCTCTCTCTCCCGGTTCCAGGTTCATGTTCTATTTAGCTCCTCCTTTCACACTATTTTCCATTCTCTTTGTTTAATCTATTCCCCGGCTCTCCGAGCCAGACTCATAACAACTGGTTTGTATACTGTTTTTTTTTTTTTTTTTATTTAGACCTGTAATTATTTTTGTGTGCACAAAAACAAGGAAACTGTGGATTTTGCATAATGTAGTAGAGTACAATGTAAGATGAGGATAATCTAGTAGACTAAGATGTAAGATGAGTTGGAAATGTAGTAAAGTTTTTTTTTTTTTTTTCATTTAAGTCATAATCCACTAGTGCATGTTTCCTATATTTATTTAATGTTATGCTTATATGCTGTTTTGTTTGTATATTTTCAGGATGTGAATAAAGATGACCTGCATGACTACATTAGTCATGTCCTGAAGATAAATTCTACAGGCAGGGTGTCTCCAGTGAAGTTTTAACTGATGTTTCTATTGTAATTGAAGGTACAGAGGTTTTGGCAGACTGCAAAACAGTAGCAAAAGCATGTGAACTTTTGATGAGATTTGTATATGCCCTACATTTAAGCCATCCTCTCAAATTAAAGTTGAATTTTTCTTCAGTTGGATGCCATGAAGATGTCTCCAAAAGTGATGTCCTTGTGAAACAAATTCCTTTCAAGACTGTTTATAAGTTATTACTCATCATTTTTTTAGTGCATAACGAAAAAGGAAGTGAAACCAACTCCTTACACAGACTGTATGGAAATTATTTAGTGCTCAGTATACAGTGGTGTGAAAAAGTGTTTGCCGCCTTCCTGACTGTTTCGGAACATCAAACCAATTTAAATATTAGTCAAAGACAACACAGATAAACACAAAATGCTATTTTTAAATGAAGGTGTTTATTATTAAGGGAGAAAAAAAATCCAAACCTACATGGCCCTGTGTGAAAAAGTGATTGCCCCCTTGTTAAAATATACCGTCACTGTGGTTTCTGACACCTGAGTACACTGTCTCTAGCCACACTCAGGCCTGAATAGGACCTGCCTGAAAAAGTGAATTCCACCAAAAGATCCTTAAAAGCTACACATCATGCCGAGATCCAAAGAAATTCAGGAACAATTGAGAAAGAAGGTAATTGATATCTATAAGTCCGGAAAGGGTTATAAAGCAATTTCTAAAGCTTTGGGAATCCAGCGAACCACCTTGAGAGCCATTGTCCACAAATGGCGAAGACATGGAACTGTGCTGAACCTTCCCAGGAGTGGCCAGCCACCCAAAATTACCACAAGAGCGCAGCGATGACTCATTCAAGAGGTCACAAAAGACCCCACAACAACATCCAAAGAACTGCAGGCCTCACTTGCCTCACTTAAGGTCAGTGTTCATGCCTCCACCATCAGAAAGAGACTGGGCAAAAATGGCCTACATGGTTCCTACACGAAAACCACTGCTGAGCAAAAAGAACATTAACGCTCATCTCAATCAGAACACATCTTGATGATCCCAAGACTTTTGGGAAGACATTCTATGGACTGATGAGACAAAAGTTGAACACTTTGGAAGGTGTATATACCAGTACATCTAGCGTAAAAGGAACACTGCATTTCCAGAAAAAGATCATTATGGCAACAGTAAAATATGGTGGTGGTAGTGTGATGGTCTTGGGCTGTTTTGCTGCATCAGGGCCTGGAAGACTTGTGGGGATAAATGGAACTATGAATTCTGCTGTCTACCAAAAGATCCTGAAGGAGAATGTCCGACCATCTGTTTGTGACCTCAAGCTGAAACAAACTTGGCTTTTGCAGCAGGACAATGATCCAAAACACACCAGCAAGTCAAGTTTAGTCAAACTCCTGACCTGAATCCGATTGAGATGCTATGGCATTGCAAGTTACTCATTGCAAGTTATCGCAAATGCTTGGTTGCAGTTGTTGCTGCTAAGGATGGCCCAATAGCCATTAGGTTTAGGGGCAAACATTTTTTTAACACAGGGCCATGTAGGTTTGGATTTTTTTTACACCTTCATATAAAGAACACCTTCATTTAAAAATAGCATTTTGTGTTTACCTGTGTTGTCTTTGACTAATATTTAAATTGGTTAGATTTCCAAAACATTTAAGTGTGACAAACATGCAAAAAATCAGGAAATCAGGAAGGGCGCAAACACTTTTTCACACCAGGGTAAGTATCTCCTGTTCTCACAAAGTGGTAAAAACATTTACTATTAAAAGGGTACCGATATTAGGAGACTATTTTTACATCTTGCTGAGGATGTTTGTTATATACTGTATACATTTTATATTTTTGCAGAAACAAGAAGAAAAATTGATCATTTAAATGTATTTTTGGTCTTAATTTTACAAAGAAGAGAAGCAAATTGTGGCAAAATTGTTTTCAAAGGTAAATTTGGACTGCAGAATTATTACTGTAAGAATTATCTCACAAAAACGATATTTTCAACAATTTTTTATACCAAGATTAAAAAACTCACCCACAACCTCTGTAGTCATCAGAAAAAAAAACAAAATCAGACACATTTTCAATTAATTCAAGAAAAACTGAGAATAAAAGACACATAACATCCTTAAATGAAAGTCAGAGGAAGTATTTAGACTGGTCTTCTCGCTCACGCTGTTTGCCTTACACACACCCCACCCCCAACACACACAAAAACACATAGAAAAATCCACTCTGCAACATTTCACTTCCTTTTTTTTACTTTTATTAGTTAATGTACTGAAAAGAAGATTTAATAGCTTGTTACATTTAATTCACCCTGGAATAAACCTACAATATATAAAACTTTAGAATAAAATGTGTTTATATATATATTTATATATATCTTGCCATGCTGAAATTTTTACCTAGACCAACAAGCTGGTTATTATATTTTGTTAGGCTGGTGTGATTTGTTTTTAAGGGTTTTGGACAGGTTGGTTCCAATTAGTTATACATGATTTTCAACAGTTTTGGCTGAACATAGGACTGATTTTAGCTGCTCAAATTGGTGCTAAATGTTGTAACTATGGTCTAGATAAATTTAGCTGATTTAAGTTGAAACAAGGGCGGCACAGTGGTTTAGTGGTTAGCATGTTCGCCTCTCAGCGCTAGGGATTCGCGGTTGGAATCCAAATCTGGATGGAGTTTCCATGTTCTCTTCCTGTCCGCGTGAGTTTCCCCCCACAGTACAAAAACATGGATCAAGGTCAATTGAATTCTCCAAATTGCCCCATATAGAGTGTTTCTGTGTGAGTGAGTGTGTACCCAACGATAGATTGGCACCCTGTCCTGGGTGTATCTGCCAAGCCCGAAACGTTCTCCCCTGAGCATGGGATGAGCATGGGGAACCCGTATATGCGCAGCGCCATTAGTGGTCGGACGGAGCCTTTTGGGACAGAATGCTGGCCTCCAATACCAGAAGTCCAGGATCTTTCAACTGGGTAAGCGCACCATTATTGTTTGTTATTTATTGTTATCGTTAGCCATGGTTAGTAGACTTTTTTTGTCTGTTGGCTGCAGCATTGTCTGTTGGCTGCAGCACTGCGTAATCCCGTCGCTAGCCTTGCCATTAGCCGTTTTATCCGTGTGCAGCCTCTCCGCTGCGTAACCTCGGCACTAGCCCCGCCAATATCTGTTTAGTCCAGCTGCAGCATCCCCACTGTGTAACCTCGGTGCTAGCCCCGCCAATAAATTTGTCTTTTCCCTTTTTTTTTTGGTAGGTTATGGGTTAACATCCCGGGTTATGGGGAGATAATGTTCCCCCTCTACTCTCCGTGTAAGCTTGTGATGGGGTGTTAGGTTCCAAATCCCGAGCCGACCAAACAGCTGCGGTCCCGATGCCCAATGAAAAGCTGAACCCGTTGTCAGCTATCAGTCAGGAAACACGCTGACTGCAAATGATGCTTCTGAACCTGATGCCGGAGCCCTCTGTGTGCCGAAGTGCAAACGTTTGGGAAGAAAAGACAACCACGCGAGTGTTGATCATCAATGCTTCGATTTATTATGATTCACAGCTCGTTTATATAGGTAGATGGAAACGAACAAAACACAAAACAAAGACAGTCTTCCCACAGACTGCTAACCAGGTGCATGTGACAGAGCCACAGTTAGTCAATACAGCCCATGTCCCAACCGTGTGAAGCTTGAGCCCAGGCAGTTTCCAGGCGGTTACTAGCAAACATATCAGCCAGGAGCCAAGGTCAGTTAGGCCTTTCACCAGCGAAAGAGAGGCCTTCTAAGTGTCATTAGATCAACATAAAGTATCATAGTACATTATAGTATGATATGAATCAAATGCATTTGAATGATTAAGAATAATATAAACATAAACTTTTAAGCATATGACCTCAATCTCTAATATATCAAATAAATTACTCTCCATTATACATTACATCCTTACATGGGGTGTGTCTGAAACACCTACTGTACATCGTAAGCTGTCACAAGGTATTTGATTGCGTGGTCGGAAGCTGTCTGACAGGGAGAGGGTGCAGTACTACCTCTCCAGACTGCTGGGACCCACCCTTTGGTGGGCCGAGCTGTGCCGGGATCCATGTCATGACGCTAGCTACCTGTGCCACGAACAGTACCGCGCTGCCAGCGATCCGTGCGGTGTTCAGATTAGCGATCTGTGCCACGATCAATTCCGTGATCCGCGCCATGCTGCCAGCAATCTGGGCAGCGAACAACTAAAAACTTCGCGCCCTCAGAACTTTCGGAGTCCCCCATCGGCGGATACGTAAGTATGAGTGGGCCGGCCTTTCATACGCTATGTTGGACTTTTGCCCTGCAGGGTCCTGGGCCCCCATTTTTTATTAGCCTCCACTGGCACCAACATTTACATTTATATTACATTTAGTCATTTAGCAGACGCTTTTATCCAAAGCAACTTACAAATGAGAACACCACAAGTCAGAAGCCATGGAGAAAGCCAACTATACTATAAGTTCATCAAACCTGATTGTTATTCGAAGCTGCGCCCCCCCCCCCCTTTTTTTTTTTACTTTTTTTTTTTTTATAACAGGTATTTGTTAAATAGATGCGTCTTAAGTAGTTTCTTAAAACTGTTTAGAGATTCTGCCTTACGGACAGAGTTGGGACACCAACAGTGTTATGCTTTCTCCGCAGTGTATGCATAAAATTTGGGGAGTCAATATGTTAGGAGTGCCAGGCCACTCCCCCCATGTTTGTCTTTTTAGGCTTTGGGTTTTGTCCCTTGGTGTGTTTCGGTAGTTTATCAATGGCTGTTGGGGATTGGTTCTGGTCGGTCACATGGTTCATTTCTGTTTGTATTTATACCGAACATGTCCCTTCGTTCACCATGCCAGCATTGCTTATTTAGATATTCCCCTCATGTGTTGCCTGTTCCTTGGTTTTGTTATCTGTTCCCTTAATAAACTCCTGCTTACCTGGTCGTCTGGCTCGCTACTTTGCGTTTGAACGCCACCAGTGGTCGGACGGCGCCTTTTGTGACAGCCTATTCACCACAACATTGCTATACACACCATCTGCATAACCTGAGTGGCTAGAGGTAAAAAGAATACATTAAAATGAATTAATTAATCCATTCTTTCTATTATGCTTTAACCTCTACTATGGGGGGTTCCCATAGTCACGGGGGAGGTTACCCATGCCCATCCAGGGGAGAACGTTTCAGGTGCTGGGCAGATACACCCAGAACAGGGTGCAAATCTATCACTAGACACACACACACTCATGCAGCCATACACACTATATGGGGCAATTTAGAGCATTCAATTGAACTTGAATCTATGTTTATGGACTGTGGGAGCACACTGGAGAACCCAGAGAAAACCTACGCGGACACAAAGAGAACATGGAAACTCCACCTGGATTGAGATTCAAACCTGGAATCCCCAGCGCTGAGGGGTGAACATGCTAACTATTAAGCCACCATGTCATCCACTACAATATAAATATTGCCAATCACTGCCATTAAAAAACTGAAAAAAATGTAACGTCATTACAACTTGAGCTTAAAATATGTTTCTAAAACTAAAAAGCTAAAATTATAAAAGTACCAAAATGGTAAGACAACATAATGATTCTAATCTATTATCGGTGTCACATCAGATGGTATTGTCGGCACTACCGGACGGTACATCAGCGTCTCCTATTGCATCCTGTTATATGTCATTTGTGAAGATTTGGTGCAGCTGTGTTTTATCATGTGACCTCCCTTTACATGTTTAAATGTAACCCTTCCATCTCTGTGTTTAGTGTTGAAACATTGTTTTGTGTTATGGTCATGTCTTGTCCTGTGCAATGTTTGTTGTTTTTTACCCGGTGTCTTCTGCATTACAGACTACTTTTGGAACCATCTACAGTTTTGGACTCTGTCCTTTCTATCCATGGCATTGGCTGATCGTAACAATCAGTCATCAATACAGTTCAAGTTTTAAGTTTATTTATTTATGTTGCAATTTTTAATAGTATATTGTCTCAAAGCAGCTTTACAGTGTTCTAAACATGTGATCATATTTTTTTTTCTGCAAAAACATATATTAAAATATGCACTGCTCAGGTAGGCAGTTACATTTTGTGTCAAAATATTTATTTTTTTGAGAACTACAGTCCATTTAGAGTCCATGTTCATTGATTATTACATAAATTTTATTATTATTGTGGTTTAACTGTTTGTATGAACTCACTTCCTTTCAAGTGAGATGTTTAAAGGTAATAACATCAGATATAAATAAATTTCAGACATAACCCATCTAGGTTACCACAGTAGTTTACAATCAAATTTACATAAATGTCTAGATTAATTAGTTCATTCATTGAATATCTTCCACTTAATCCTCTACTACTGTCAGGTTGGCAGGGTTGGGCCCCTCCTACCTGCCTCCCGTGGTTCGGGTTTTTGGCCGTTCTAGGCTTCCGTAGGTAGGACCCACCCCCTTGAGCAGGGATTGGGTCCTACCTGATCACGTGCGACCTACTGACTGCATTTAAGGTATCTCTGCTGAGCAGCCAGTAGGTCAGCATTGTATTGTATTGAGCTGAGCTTGGGTTTCCACTCAAGCGTCACGTCGGGTGTTCGGGTGGTGATTATTATTTCTATGTGTCTCTCTGCATTCAGCGGCTTTTCCGCGGTTTGCATGTTCTCAGCATTATTCGGGGTGTGTCACGCGTTATCGTGTCCTCAGCGGCGTTCCCGCTGCACCCGCGGTTTTGCTGTATATAGCTCTCGGCTCCTTCTAGCGGCGCTCCCGCGTTTAGCCATTAAAGAGCTTTGTGTTTGCTTACCTGGTCGCCTGGCTCTGTGATTCCTCACCGCACCGCGCTGCACCGCCATTGTTCGGGCAGCGCACCCCGTTGTGACAGAATGCTGACCTCAAACAACAGTAGCAGAGACCAGGATTCCTCCTCCGGGTAAGCGCACCACTTTCATTATATTTCTGCGCTTTTGCGTCCCTCCGGCTTTCGTCCCGGGTTTGTTTTTTGTTTATTAGCGCGAGCCGCGTTAGCGCCGGTGCTAACCGCGTTTTAGCCGCGTTCCCCGGCTTTCGTCCCAGGTTTTTTTTTTTTTTTTTTCTGTGTATACATCGGTAGCTGCGTTAGCTTCGGCGCTAGCCCGCTTGTGTACCGGGTTCCAGCTGCAGCATTCGGCTATTTACGTTATATCGGCGTTAGCCCCGCCAATAGCCGCATTTTTCAGCAGCAGCATTTGGCTTTTTAGATCGCCGTTAGCCACGCCACTAGCGACGATTTTCGTTGCTGCGTTTTGCTATTTAGATCGGCGTTAGCCACGCCATTAGCCGCGGTTTCTGCTGCAGCATTTGGCTATTTAAATCGGCGTTAGCCACGCCATTAGCCGCTTCCTCCAGCTGCAGCACCGGCTTTCGTAACTCGGCGTTAGCTCTGCCTTTAGCCGAGTCCCCGGCTGCAGCAGTAAGGCTGTTTAACTCGGCACTAGCCATGCCAGTTGTTGCCCCGTCTGTGGCGATTGGCTTTCTTAGCCTGGCGCCTGCCACGCCGTTTAGTTCTAGCCACAGTACTCGCTCCTTGGAGGTTGGAGCGAGGAGGGGCATTGATCAGGTCCCGGAGTATCGGGAGATTGTCCCACCTCTCTCGGCTTCGGTCAAGCTCCCGGCTCCAAGCTCCCGGGGTGTTCGACTTGGTCACCAGTCGGGAGCTTTCGGACCGAGAGAGGGTGTTATTTTACCTCTCCGTCTCCTGGGTCCTGCGCTGAGGTGGGCCGAGGGCCTAGTGGCGCGTCACGTCAGCAAGCCATTTTGAGTTGGCATTCTTAGCCCGGTTCGCCCCGGGTTCAGATGCCGGCCCCATGGGTGAGCACCTCTCCTCCGCGCGTCTCCCGCCGTGGGAGATCCCCGGTCCCAGGGTTGACCCACTGAGCGAGTTTTTTCTCGCCGCCTGGGATTCGCAGCGCGCCCCTCCATGCGAGCCTTCTGACTCCACGGAGGACCCGTTCAGCGAGTTTTCTTCCGCCGACCGGTTCCCGCCGCGCGCTCCTCCGTGCGAGTCCTCTTACTCCACGGGGGACCCTTTCAGTGAGCTGGGGCTTGCCGCTCGGATTCCGTCGCACGCTCCTCCGTGCGAGTCGTTTGACTCCACGGAGGCCCCGTGCAGCGAGTTACCCCTCACTGCTCGGGTTCTGCCTCGCGCTGCGTCTCGCGCCGCGCCCCGCGCTGTGTCGCCTCGCACCGCGTCCCGCGCTGTGCCGCCTCGCGCCACGTCTCGCCGGGCCCCGCCACGCGTTCCTCCGTGCGAGCCTCCTATCTCACGACGCATTGGATGAGGCTTCTCCTCAGCGCGTGTTGCCTCGCGGTGTTCCCCGCGACTCCCCTCATGTTGCCCCTCAGAGCCCTCCGCGTCGCTTCCCGCGATTCCAATCGCGGTTCCCCTCGCACGGACTCACGACGCGTTGGATGAGGCTTATCCTCAGCGTGTGTCTCCTCGCGGTGTTCCCAGCGATTCCCCTCGAGTTGCCTTTCTCAGCCCTCCGCACGTCGCTTCCCGCGATTCCGCTCGCGGTCTCCCTCGCACGGTCCCTCGTGCTGCGTCTCACGACGCGTTGGATGAGGCTTATCCTCAACGCATGTTTTCTCGCGGCTCTCCCCGCGATTCCCCTCGCGTTACCCCTCGTATTTCGCCTGACCCTGGCCCGACGGCCATGTTCATGGACCATGTCGGATTCTCCGCTGCATCCACTCGGGTCACAAGTGCGTCCACTCGGGTCACAAGTGCGTTCACTCAGGTTTTTTCTGCGCTCACTCGGGTCACTTGTGCGTCCACTCGGGTTTGTTCTGTGTCTTCCCGTTCCTCTTCTGCGGTCGCGTGTACCCCGATTCCTCCTGTCTCTCCGGTTCCTCGGGTTCTCAAGGGGTTAGGGCATTACCGCACCCCTAGTGCTCTCAGAGGGTCATGGCGCTCCCGTACCCTCGAAGATTTTTGCCCCTCTCGTTCTCACCTGGGTCCAGGTCCTCCTAGCACGCACCCTGGGTCACGGCGTCCCCGCGCCCTCAAGGGGTTCCATTACCCTCGTGCCCACATAAAGGCTCGGCACCGCGCACACAAGGGCCTTCTCCCGCGTTTAGCCATTAAAGAGCTTTGTGTTTGCTTACCTGGTCGCCTGGCTCTGTGATTCCTCACCGCACAGCGCTGCACCGCCATTGTTTGGGCAGCTCGCCCCGATGTGACAACTACACCCAGGACAGGGTGCCAATCTATTGCTGGGCACACAAACTCACTTACACACACTGTATGCCACCCTAGTTTAGTTAGTTAGGTTTGATGTATTTTGCTGGTGTAAATATACACAGACCCTTTCCAAAAAAAAAAAATATCATGGAAAAATAACTTCCATAATTCGTTCCAAAAACTTGAACTTTCATAGATTATAGATTCAGGGCCCACAATGTAAATGATTTCAAGAACTTATTTGTTTATTTTACATAATTTGGGCTTCCAGCTCATAAAACCCATGAAAACAGGAATTCAAAAAGTTAGAATACTGTGGAGAAATCAGCTCAAACTATTTTTCAGGTTTCGCAAAAAAAAAAAAAAAAAAAAAGAAAAGAAATACGGATCACATTAAATCAATCAAAATATGAAACTTTGAAAACGATATATCAATCTTCAAATGTTGGTTGAGAACTCCTTTGCTTTAGACGCAGCCTTGGTGCAATGTGGCATTGAGGTAATCAGCCTGTGGCATTGCCTGAGAGATATGGAAGCTCAAAATACCTTAATGCTTGCTGTCAGCTTTTCTTTGTTTTTTTGGGTTTGGTGCACCTAATTTTCCTCTTGAGAATACCCCATCAATGGGGTTTAGGTCCAACAAGTTGGCTGGCCAGTCAAATACTGTGATGGCATGGGCATCAAACTAGGTTTTGGTGCTTCTGGTGGCATGGGAAGATCCTGCTGGAAGATGAAATCTGCATCTCCATACAGATCCTTAGCAGAAGGAATCATGAAATCTTCTAAAACAGACTGTTAGACACTTGCAGTGACAGAAGATTCTGTTCTTCACCGTCTTCCAACCCTTGGACCTTGATTCCAGAATGAAAGGCATACTTTACTTTCATTGGAAAGAGGACCTTGGACTATTGTCCAGTGATCCAGTCTGTCTTTTCCTTGGTCCAGTTAAGATGCTTCCTACATGGGCTGAGGATCAGAAGTGGCTTGAACCGAGGAACCCGATACTTATAGCCCGGGTCTAAACTGAAGCCATTTAATGACACCTGGGGAAACCTGTGCAGGTGCTTTGAATTTAGTAGATGAGGTGTTTTAAGGTGTTAACATTCATGCCTTGCAAAATTTTGGCTGCTTTCTCCACAGAAACTTTCTTGGGTTTTATGACCTGGAAGCCCAAATTATGTGCAAATAAACAAATAAATACTTTTTGAATAAAATTATGGAAATCAACAAGTTTTTTGGAAAGGTTCTGTATATATATATATATATATATATATATATATATATATATATATATATATATATATATACATAATGTATACAGTATATACTTTTTAGTGCTGTTCACTTTTGTTAAATATCCTAACATTCCCAAAACCGACTTGCTGAAAAAATTACTTTTTTTAGTAATTACTAAAATTACTGTGTGTGTGTGTGTGTGTGTGTGTGTGTGTGTGACAAATCTTTTTAGGATAAGAATCATCATATACATACATCATTTCAATCATTACTAGCTCGTTCCTATATTTTTACAACTTTATTTCAAATTTTAATTATTTGGATATAAAGTGCACTTAACTGTTATGTAAATATTTTAAGTACTTACAAAATTCTAATGTGGCACAGCATAGTGTTAAATGTGGGCATGCCAAAAGGGAAAAAAGGACATGCTGCTTATGGCGAGCCAGTAGCCATGCACTGACTATTGCAAGCAGGGTGACTAAATGTGAACTGCAGCCATGCCCCTTTAGTAAGTCTCAGATCTGGCAACAATAATTGACAGCAGGTGGAACCACAGCTAAAAGAAATCACGGTTGTCCTTGTGTCAAATCATCAAAAGCAAAATGCTACCATGATATTTGTTGCTAGCGAAAAACCCTCTTGTTTATTCAGCATTTATGAGGTCAGATACTAATGTTGAATGAGAGGGCCTAATGTCAATTTAATCTTAAACTAAACTTTTATGTAACTTATTGCAATCTATGTTCTGGTTTATTCCAACACTATTGGAACAAAAAAGGCCTTTCCCAAACAAGTGGGTGTGGTAGTTCAGTGGTTAGGGTGTTGGGCTATTCATCTAAAGATGGTGGGTTTAAATTGCATGTCCACTAACATTTCTAGTGTGGGTCTTTAAGCAAGATCCTTAACCCTCATTGGTCCAGGGATGCTGTACCAACCTTGTGTTCTGATCCCAAACATCAATATTTTTAAGTCACTGAGAAGTCAAGTCACTTAAGTGTGAGAAGGCTTATTCTGACTTTCATTTAAGGATGTTATGTGTGTTTTACTCTCAGTGTTTGTTGGACTCAATGAAAATGTGGGTGATTTGGGTTTTTTTTCTGATGATTACAGAGTTTGTGGGTAAATTCTTTATTTTTTGGCATAAACATTTGTTGAAATGAAAGTTTCTATGAAATAATTCTGTAATAATTCTGCAGTCCAAATGTAAGGTTGTAATGTATAATGGAGAGTAATTTATTTGATATATTAGAGATTGAGGTCATATGCTTAAATGTTTATGTTTATATTATTCTTAATCATTCAAATGCATTTCATTCATATCATTGAACCATTTACTATAATGTACTATGATACTTTATGTTGATCTAATGACCCTTAGAAGGCCTCACTTTCTCTGGTGAAAGGCCTAACTGACCTTGGCTTCTGGCTGAGAAATACATGTTTGCTAGTTACTATCCTGTGGAAAATGATTGGGCTCAAGCTTCACACGGTTGGGACATGGGTTGTATTGACTAACTGTGGTTCTTTCACATGCACCTGGTTAGCAGTCTGTGGGAAGACTGTCTTTGTTTTGTGTTTTGTTTGTTTCCATCTACCTATATAAACTAGCTGTGAATCATAATAAATCAAAGCATTGATTATCAACACTCGCGTGGTTGTCTTTTCTTCCCAAACGTTTGCACTTCGGCACACAGAGGGCTTCAGCATCAGGTTCAGAAGCATCATTTTCAGTCAGCGTGTTTCCTGACTGATAACTGACAACGGCGACAGCTTTTCATTTGGCATCGGGACCGCAGATGTTTGGTCGGCTCAGGATTTTTTTATTTTTTTTTTGTAAAATTAAAACCAATTTTTTTATTTTTTAAATGATCTAATTTATTTCTTGTTTCTGCAAAAACCTGGACAAAATATATATTTAACAAACATAAGACACAAAATTGTTTCCTAATATATATATATGTACACTTTTAATTGTAAATGTTTTTACCACTTTGTAAGAACAAGAGATACTGATACTGAGCTCTAAATCATTTCCACACAGTCTGTGTAAGGAGTGGGTTTCACTCCTTACCCTTTCATAATACTTTTGGTTTATGCTTATTTACGGTCTCAGATCCTCATCTTGTTTCTGTGCTTTTGTTAATTTATTGAGTTTGGTATTGGTGTATTGGTGGCTGAGTGAGGTCACGTGTCCTGTCTTTGCTATTTTGTTTTCGGGCTTTCGTCCTTCAGTTTATGAACATCACTTTGATGTCACGCATTTCACAAAGCCTTTTTTTCTGTATACTATCTCTGTTTTATGAATAAACTCCTTTACGCTTACCAGCAATTCCTGGCTTCATTTCGCCCTTTATGCGCACTATCTCTCAGATATGGCAGCGCTGCATGACCACCTGAGTCTAAGCAACAACTGACCTGTTTTTGTCTTAATGTTTATAATATAAATCGATTACTTGCTGTCTGTAAAGGGGGTACTTTTACTATAACTCATAAACATACAGTATATTGTATTAAGTCATTGTACCAGGTATAAATACATCATATGAATATTTTCAGCATCATGTACATTATTTAAATTTAACCACATTTACACAAAGGTTTTATAAATACCCAACATTACATGAAAAACCATCATTAATACAGTAATACAATTATTATTCATTTAATAAAGCACAAATGAACTTATTTCTAAATACTGTTACTATTAAGTGTACTGAGTGATGTTCAGCTGGTTATAGTTCTGTATCAGTGAATCAGCTTAATGATAAAATCATTCTGATTTCCTTTCTGCAGACTCTCATTAACAGAATCCTAAAACCTGCAACTTTAATGCAACGTGTTATGTTGCTGTGGGACTACCAGTGGAAGCTGTGTCATGAATGTGAACTAATCATGAATAGAAATACTGGTGGTGATAAGATGGTGGTGTGATTGCCATACACAGGAAAAAACAAACAAGATATGGATGGCAGTTTGTTACTGAAAATTCCATAATAATGAAAAGTGCAAAAAAAATGACTCAGGAAATTACAGTTTATACACCTTTAAAGATGGGAAAATTATAAGCATTTCTACTCTCCAAGTAAATGTTGAAGGTAAGACACAATCCAATAAAATTAAATAAAATAAAAATATATAATAAAATATAATAAAATATAAAATTAATGTGTAGAATACATGTCAGGTTGGGAGGGTTGGGCCCCTCCCACCTGCCTCCCGTGTTTCGGGTTTCGGCCGTGTCGGGCTTCCGTAGGTAGGACCCACCCCCTTGAGCAGGGATTGGGCCCTACCTAATCACGGGCGACCTACTGGCAGGATTTAAGGAATCTCGGCTGAGCTGCCAGTAGGTCAGCATTTTGTTCTGTGTGTGGATATACATGGTGTATGTATATCGTCACGTCGGGTATTCGTATGGTGGTTTACTTTAATGTTCGTTCGGCTTCCTGCGGCTTTTCCGCGGTTGCCTTTTTCTCCACGTATTCTCTGTACGTGTAATCGTGTCCGCAGCGGCGTTCCCGCTGCACCGATTCTTCTGTGTGTATTGAGCTCTCGGCTCGTTCTAGCGGCGTTCCCGCGATCAGCCATTAAAAGAGCTTTTTGTGTTTGTTTACCTGGTCTCCTGGCTCTGTGATTCTCCACCACGCCCCGTCGTAACAATACAAAATACACTTTTATTGTAAATAAAATAAACTTGTCTTCAATTAAAACACTGATCAATCTTTGAATATATATATTCAATATAAGAGCTTTTAATCAGTACAAAAAAAATTAATGGCACATTTTGCTTTAATTAATAAGGATGGGCAACATGTATCCAGAGGCCTAGAGAGGACATATGTTATTATTTTTTAAGACATTATCACGAGATTACAACACCTGATATATACATCCATCCATTCATTATCTTCCACTTTATCCTGTACTTGGGTTGGGGGGGGGGGGGGGGGGGTTCCATGCCCATCCGGGGGAGAAAGTTTCTGGTGCTGGGCAAATACACCCAGGACAGGGCGCCAATCTATCGCTGGGCACACTCTCACTCTCACTCACACAGACACACACAAACACAATGTACATGGGGCAATTTTGCAGAATTTAATTGACCTTGACCCATGTTTTTGGACTGTGGGAGGAAACCACCATGGACACAGGGAGAAAAGGCAAACTTCACCCACATTGCGATTCGAACCAGGAATCCCTAGCACTGAGAGGCGAGTGTGCTAACAATGAAGCCACCTCTGCTATATACTGTATATATATATATATATATCTGCATGAGGAAACAGCAGAGCCACGATTGACCTTAAAACTGTCATAAAACACTTTATTTATTATGCAACCCTTAAAGTAAATAAAACCCCAAATGTCATGAAACCAACTCGTACATTTATTTATGCTATTTACTTAAAAAAAAATTTGGTCATTTGGTTAATATGTTTTGATTAATTAAACAATTTTAAGGTTAATAGTGTAAAATAAGTTAAAATTGGATAAAGTGGGGCGGCATGGTGGCTTAGTGGTTAGCACGTTCGCCTCTCAGCACTAGGGATTCCCGGTTCGAATCCCCATCTGGGTGGAGTTTCCATGTTCTCCCCGTGTCCGCGTGGGTTTCCTCCGGGTTCTCCAGATTCCTCCCACAGTCCAAAAACATGGATCAAGTCAATTGAATTCTCCAAACTGCCCCATATAGAGTGTGTCTGTGTGAGTGAGTGATCTGCCCAGCGCCCGAAACGTGGTTTGAACTATGGGTGGCACGGTGGCCACCCCCCCCCCACAGTGCTAGTATAGCATTTAGTGGAAGATGATGGACAGATGGCGTGTATTAGTGCTAGTCCATAGTGTAGTACTGCAAGCTTATTATGTATAGGGACTACCTCTTTAAGTGATTCGCTCTTTAGGAGAGGGGGAGTATTAATCATGCCCTCTCAGGCCTAATTGCTTTATTTAAACAATCAATATAAAACAAGGCGGCACGGTGGCTTAGTGGTTAGCACGTTCGCCTCTCAGCGCTAGGGATTCCCAGTTCGAATCCCAATCTGGGTGGAGTTTCCATGTTCTCCCCGAGTCCGCATGGGTTTCCTCCAGGTTCTCCGGTTTCCTCCCACAGTCCAAAAACATGGATTAAGGTCAATTGAATTCTCCAAAATTGCCCCATATAGAGTGTGTCTGTGTGTGAGTGTGTGCCCAGCGATAGATTGGCGCCCTGTACTGGGTGTATTTGCCCAGCGCCCGAGACGCTCTCCCCTATATGGGCATGGGGAACCCCACCGCGACCCTAATAGAGGATAAAGCGGAAGATAATGGATGGATGGAAGAGTTATTTCAACAGTATCAAATTATTATAATAAAAGCAATATAAATATTTCATGACACGTGCACATCTGCATAGAACAGTGATTCTCAATTATTTTCTGTTAAGCCCCCCCTAGGAAGAAGAAAACATTTTGCGCCTCCCCCCACGCACACTCACCCCCCCACATGCCAAAATGGGATAAATTATTTTTACTCGCCCTCTGTAGTATGATTTGTCTATAAATTTGTTATAAATACACCTCTTTTATAACAATGTATCCTTTTTAACAATAAAGGAAACAAAAAAGAAAGAAATATAGATCAACTTAGAACAAAGAATCATTTTATTAACTTTGTTTTTTTTAGTTTGTAACAGAAATGAATAAAATCCTTATTCAAACGAGAAACATTTTTGAACTGACTGGCATTCGATACTGAAAAATGAAATTAAATAAAATCAATAAATAATAATAAATTCAAATTAATCAGTAACATTAATTCAGGAGCACAATTTATTAACACTTTAACCTACAAAACAAAAATGAATACAACAATTTGTGCTGTTTTTTTTTTGTTTGTTTGTTTGTTTTTTTGAGGAAGTCAGAACTCATGTCTCCAATGCGTCCGTTTTGCAGCACAGCTTTTCTGAATTAGCTTTTACAAAGCGTTATGATTGCTGATTATACGCGTCACGTTTACGATTTAAAAACTCAAGCGGTTATCAGCATGATCGGGGTGTAATGTCTTTAAGTGACGCCTTCATTTATTTGTCTTCACGCTGTCCGCTGCCAACATTTAAAGACACAGCAGACACGCCGGTCTTTCTTCGTCTCCACCTTCGTTACAGTGAAGTTACAGTTACAGTGAAGCCAAGCGCTATGTTCGCTTCGACATTTAGTTTTCGGTTAACTATTGTTGCTCTCGTTATCTTCGTCTCTCTCCGCCTTTCTCTCCTCATCCCTGTTAAATATTTTTCCGTGTTGTCTTTTGAGGGTTTGTTCAGTACAATTAATATCACTTGTTCTGTGATATCTTGTTAGGCGCCCCCCCATGCACCGCACTGCGCCCCCCCAGGGGGGCGCGCCCCACTATTTGAGAAGCACTGGCATAGACAATACCTCAGATGAACATGTGACCCCTACAATTGGAAACATACTTCAGGTGGCACTGTTCTTACTGCTGCACAATAGCATTTCCTCAGAGTGCATGTGCAACCTACAGAACATAAATAAAAGGATCAGGTAAAAAGTGGGCTTGTCCTCCCCAGAGCAGCACCAATGGAGCAGGAGTTGCATCACACATTCCAATATAAAGCGAGCACGTACTGCTTCCATTACAACCAGCAGTTGACTAGCGGCTTACTGCTCGTTGCCCTCTTTTACGTTGATCAGGTCAAATGGACCAACTGCGCTCTCCCTAAACAGACGGAAGAGTGAACATCCTAATGAACATATAGCATAGAACCGAATGCAGTAGGAATGCATAGTAACATACATGCAGGAAGAATGTTTGTAAATGCAGATGAACTCCTCCAAACTGACGCAACGTATTGTTCAATAAAGTCCAAGTGTCAAACTGAAGGTCTGCAGGTTTATTTTGCTCTGTGCTGACAATGCAATTGGCTTCAGATGCAGCTGGAAAGAACCTCAGGTGCATCTGTGCTATTATTTGCATCAGAGTTGCATGCACCACAAACCAATGCAAAAATAATCCATCCATCCATCCGTTATCTTCCGCTTGTCCGGGGTTCGAGTCGCGGGGGCAGCAACCGAAGTAGGGAGACTCAGACCTCCCTCGCCCCAGCCACCTCCACCAGCTCGACTGGAGGAACCCCGAGACGTTTCCAGACCGTCAGAGAGATATAAACCCTCCAGCATGTCCTGGGTCTTCCCCGGGGTCTCCTCCCAGCTGGACTTGCCTGGAATGCCTCCCTAGGAAGGCGCCAGGAGGCATCCTTACCAGATGCCCGAACCACCTCAACTGGCTTCTTTCAATGCGGAGGAGTAGCGGCAGCACTCTGAGTCTCTCCCGGATGACCGAGCTTCTCACCCTATCTCTAAGGGAGAGCCCAGCCACCCTGTGGAGAAAACCCATTTCGGTCGCTTGTATTCGTGATCTTGTTCTTTCAGTCATTACCCAAAGCTCATGACCATAGGTGACGGTCGGAACGTAGATTGACTGGTAAATTGAGAGCCTTGCCTTGTGGCTCAGCTCCTTCTTTACCACAACAGACCAGCATAGGGTCCGCATCACTGCTGACCCCGCGCTGATCCGTCTGTCAATCTCACGCTCCATCTTACCATCACTCGTAAACAAGACCCTGAGATACTTAAACTCCTTCATTTGAGGCAAGACCTGATCCCTGACCTAGAGAGGACTCTCTACCCTTTTCCGACTGAGAACCATGGCCTCAGATTTGGAGGTGCTGATTTTCATCCCGGCCACTTCACACTCGGCTGCAAACCGATCCAATAAGAGCTGAAGTTCGCAGCCTGATGATGCTAACAGGACCACATCGTCTGCAAACAGCAGCGACATGATCCTCAGATCACCAAACCGGACACGCTCCATCCCCTGGCTGCACCTAGAAATTCAGCCCTGACGGAGTCCAACCCTCACTGGAAACAAGTACGACTTACTGCCGGCCATGATACCAAGCTCCTGCTTCGCAAATACAGGGATTGATTGGCCCATAGTAAGGAGCCATGTACCCCATACTCACGAAGCACCTCCCACAAAATACCCCGAGGGACACAGTCAAAAGCCTTCTCCAGCACATGTAGACTGGTTGGGCAAACTCCCATGAACCCTCGAGGATCCTGGAGAGAGTGAAGAGCTGGTCCAGTGTTCCACGACCAGGACGAAAACCACACTCCTCCTACTGGATCCGAGGTTCGACTATCAGTCAGACTCTCTTCTCCAGTACCCATGCATAGAGCAACCGAGGATCGTGACGCCCAGGCCCACGCCTCCGGCCACTGCCCGATCCACACTGCACCGAACCCCTATTACTACCCCTCCCCCACAGGTGGTAAGCCCATTTGAGGGGGAACCCATGTAGCTCCTTTGGGCTATTTCATAGGGGTTTTTTTGGACCACTCTTTGTCTGGCCCGTCACCTAGGACCAATTTGCCTTGGGAGACCCTGCCAGGGGCTTTTTTCCCCAGACAACATAGCTCCTAGGATCATTCAAGCACGCAAACTCCTCCACCGAACCCCTATTGCTACCCCCCCCACGGGTGGTAAGCCCATTTGAGCGGGAACCCATGTAGCTCCTTCGGGCTGGGCCATGGGAAAGCACCACGCTCGCTGACGAACACCATCCCCGGGCCTGGCTCCAGGATGGGGCCCCGATAACCCTAAATCAGGCAGGGTACACTTGTTCCTGGTGTTTGTTTATATTCATAGGGGTTTTGTTGGACCACTCTTTGTCTGGCCCATCACCTAGGACCAAATAGCCTTGGGAGACCTGGCCAGGGGCTTTTTTCCCCAGACAACATAGCTCCTAGGATCACTCAAGCACGCAAACTCCTGGTAAAGATGTGGTAAAGATTTTTTTAAAAGTTTAAAAGAGCTAAAAAAAAAAAAGGTTTGCTTAAGTTGCACTTTGCCTTGATGATCTTTAAAAAACTGTGGTTAGAATAGGGGGAAATATATTTTCTAAAAAAAAGGTTTCCATTTAATGTTGTGGTTAAATTATTGTAGCATAAAAAGACTACATACTTACTAATGTTACTTGATGTAATGTCACACTGCCAAAACGCCTAAAACGCTGAAAGTGTTGGCACCCCTGTGAATTTTTAGAGATGTTTCTTAAAGATGCTAAGTGACTCAGCCTTAGGAACATTGTTAGTAAAATCGTTATACCATTTAGCAGTGGTGAACGATAAAAAGTGAGAATCAGCACCACAGTGAGATTAAAACGCATGGCGACACTCATCACTAGAGTGAAATGAACGAATTGGAGTGTATTTTGGAAATGTGGAGTGAAGGTAAGAGGGGGCAGATCCAGAGATCATCCTGTAGGCCAGAGTCAGTGCCTTGTACTGAATGCGAGCAGCTACAGGAAGCCAATGGAGAGAGAGGAGTAGTGGAGTGACATGAGTTCACATGGGTTGGTGGAACATACAATTTTGCATGAGATTATATTAATTTTGGCTTATTTTGTGTGTTGCTCCGATACACATAATGGATATTTGTATAACAAAATGTCAAATTTTATTGAAGAAGCAATAATCTTCTTCTTCAAAAAAAATTTTTTTTGTAGAAATTTCAGGGGTTTCAACACTTTTATCCATGATTGTATGTTGGGGGTGTTGGACTGCTGAAAAGTGGCATGAACTAGCTCTGATTTCCCAGCTGGCATCAGAAAAATGAGCCTGAGCTATAAACCCGTGCTGAAAAATGCCTGCGAGGCTTGTTTGAGACTCATTTATGCACCTGTGATAAATTACACCTGCTGGTACATCTGATGCCAATTATGTTCCGTTAAATAAGCTTGCAGAGCTTAAGTTGGATGCTGGGACATTACATCATCGCTTCATCTTGCATGCATTAATGTGTATGGCAATTAAACTTGCCTGCATATGGAAACTGGAGGAGCACAGCCCGCCCTAAGATGCTGGGTGGCTGTAGGTGCTGCGCTGTTAGTTGAAAGTGCACTTGCTAGTTGACAACCGAAACACAGGCCCAGGGGTGCTTCCTGTGCTTATTTTTAGTGAATTGACAGTCAAATACTAAATAAAGCTAAACAGACATATGGGCTCTTGTTTGACTCTAATAAATGTCCGTTTAAACAACCCTGCTGACATCCCTACTGACGTTTTTAAGCTTACACTAAGGGACTGACCGACAGGCACAGATAAGCAAAGACAGGTCCAAACATGCTCATTAAACAGATTCATACACAGGGTGGGTGGACACCAAACACTTGAACATACAGATTTTTTTTTAATTAAACATTTTGCATAGTCACTATTTCCACAATCTTTTTGACATTACAATGGTCCAGGTATTTTTTTAATAAATTGGATACTGATAAAACTAGAAATAGCAGCACATTTGAGTAATAGAATAAATGCTTGTGTGTTTTAGTGGGTGTGTGTTTGAGTGGGTGTGGGTGTGGGTGTGTGAGAATAGCAGTTTGTTCTGCAAAAATGGCACTTGATTTTCACATTGTAGGTCGACACTGCTGGTTTCATAACTAGGCCTTCAGTAATGCACTGTCTAAAAGAATCCACCTGCTAATAACAATTTTATGGCTAATAAACATTTTATTTTGTAGAAATGCTTTATAAAGAGCAGTTGTATCACAGATAGATAACTCGTAGCAGGAGCGCAGCAGTACTGGGGGTTAAAACGGAGCTGTCAGCTAAGAACTTTGATCAGAAATAAGAAATAACCAGACACAGGTGTCACAGGCCGTGTCGCCTCAGGGGGGCGACAGAGGCGCACGCCGCCATCACACAGTGCCAGGAGAAAAACTCCAACTCCCAGGAAGCGCAGCGGCAATCAGGTCTGACTAGACCCAACTGCCAGATTCCTTATTTAAAGCGGCGTGTGGTGGTGCATCCTCGTCATTCCCTCGCCTTTTTCACGCGAAATGTGTGACCGGTTGATAAGTTCTCATTTTGAGAGAACATTGGTCCTACAAAACATGTTGCTTTCCTACTGTGCTATGATATTGGTTGCCGGGGTGTGCTCTGGGGCGATATCACAATCACTTCCTTACTGTGTGTATTATTATTATTGTGTCTGAATAACGCGTTCGATTGAACGTCGCTCATCCGCCGAGTCGGCAGTGTGCGGCACCCGGTGTCGTCACTCCGTCTCACTTTCGGTTCGGGTTTTGCACCGCGGTCGCGGAAGCAGTGTTTTCCAAACTGCTTTTTAGTTTGTTTATTTCTTTTGTGTTCATGTGAATTGTGCGCCTCACTCTGTCACTCTGTTTAATAAAAGAACTAAAAGATAATTTAACAAAATAACAAAGGAAAACCTTCACATTCTTGTAAATGTAATATTCAATTCGCAATACTGTATATAAACACATTTTTAAATCAGTATCTGCAAAACATTTAAAAAAGGCATGATTACTACCGGGCAACATCATCCTTTCTTTTAATTATGCTTTTTTATTTAATCTCAATATCTTCTAGTTATTTCGATACTAGAGACTAGGGTTCACCTTGCCAATCCAGTGGAGAACATTTCAGATGCACCCACCCAGGACAGGGTGCCAATCCATCACACTCACACAGTATATGGGTCAATTTGGAGCCAATTTACTCCATATTTTTGGACTGTCGGAGGAAACCGGAGAACACGGAGAAAACCCATACAGACACGAAGAGAACATGGAAACTCCACCCAGATTGGGATTCAAAGCTAGTTTTGAAGAAAACAGGAAAACCACTAAGCCAACGTGCTACCCATGAAAAAAATAAAACAAAGTCAGACGCTCTCCAGACAGGTAGGTGGCACTATGCTGTAGGAACGCGCGACTTTAATGCTAACTACGGCAGTATCAAGCAAGGCAGCAAGTCAACAACTGCTAAAATTTTACATGAATTAGTTTTCTTAGCCAGCATAGTTATAAACAAACTTTTAAAAAAAAGTTAGCCAGATAATCAGTAATATAAGAAGCGCACTGGAGGATGACGAAGAAGATTTGGACAGCCTGCAAAGTTATATCGACGATTGTTTCGACTGTGTTGTCATGGGGAAGCCAGACAAAACACCGACTCCTTCCAGCAAAAAAGGAGCCCCAAACAAAAGGAGTCGCCCTGAAGATTCTCCAGAGGCGTCTTCTCACTCCATCGACATGATGGATGTATTGGAATCCATTGATAAGAAGCTGTCCAGTTTTGACGCTCGCCTCTGCATTTTGGAAATTCTCCACAAGGAGTTCCAGGCTCTCCGGGAGTAGAATTTAGCCAACTACACGTTGAAACTCTCGCTGCAGAGAATACTATTCTTAGAGAATCGGTGGATTCCCTCACCAAGGGAATGACCCGTCTCTCAGAAGAAAATAAAAAAATAAGAGAAACCGTCATCGAGCTCCAAGCACGAAGCATGAGGAACAACCTCGTAAAACCCTGAGACAATGATAAAGGATTTCATGCAAACATACCTGAAGCTCCCGGAAGACACCGTTCTATTCATCAGCTTCGATCGTGTTCAACGTATAGGAGCTAAGAGACATGGTGGACACAGGCCCAGACCTATCGTGGCTAAATTTGAATGCTACAAACAAAAAGAGCTAGTGAAGAGCCGCAGACGAGAGCTGAGAGGAACGGACTTCATCGTAAACGATCAGTTCCCCAAAGAGATCTTGGAGCGACACAGGATCCAGTTCCCTCTCCGAAAAAATTCATCCAAGAAGGCGCACGAGCAGTCATCGCAGTAGATAAACTTTATGTAAATGGAAAACTCCACCGGGACCAGGAAACCACGCCGTGGCTGTACTGATCAGGTGAACGGTGTACATAAACACGCCTTCTTCTTATCAAAAGGCTCATTACATATGTCTGTCTGTTTAAATCAATTAATGCCGGTTCAGTTAGCAGGACATTGTTTAGTTAAAAAGTATGGATGTATATATGAATGTTTGGATGTATGTATGTTTGATGTATGGATGGATGAATGTATGTATGTATGTATGTATGTGTGGATGTATATATGTTTGTCTGGATGTATGGATGTTTGTATGTATGTATGTTTGGATGGATGGATGGATGTTTTATGATTATTATTATTTTTAGACTTCTGTGTAAATCACGGTTTGTCCATCATGAACACCATGTTCGAGCACAAGGGTGTCCATAAGTCAGTGATTCTCAATTATTTTCTGTTAAGCCCCCCCTAGGAAGAAGTAAACTTTTTTGCCCCCCCCCCCCCCCCCCCCACACACACACACACACATATATTTGGACAGCTTGCAAAACACACTCACCTCACCCCCACCCACCCCACCCACTGTAGCATCATTTGTCTATAAATTTGTTCTAAGTACAACTCTTTTATAACAATGTCTCCTTATTAAAAATAAAAAAGAAAGAAATATAGATCAACTTAAAACAAAGAATCATTTTATTAACTTTGTTTTTTAGTTTGTAACAGAAACGAATGAAATCCTGATTTAAACTAGAAACATTTTTGAACTGACTGGCATTTGATACTGAAAAATGAAATTAAATAAAAATTAATAAATAATAATAAATTCTAATTCATCAGCAATATTAATTCAGGAGCACAATTTATTAACACTTTAACCTACAAAACTAAAATGAATACAACAATTTGTGCTGTTTTTTATTTATTTTTATTTTTTTAATCAAAATGAGGAAATCGGAACTAATGTCTCTAACGCGCCCATTTTGCAGCACAGCTTTTCTGAAGTAGCTTTCATAAAGCGTTAATATTTGCTGGTTATACGCGTCACGTTTTCGATTAAAAAACTCAAGCGGCTTATCGGCGTGATCGGGGTGTAATATCTTTAAGTGACGCCTTGATTTATTTGGCTTCACGCTGTCCGCTGCCAACATTTAAAGATACAGAAGACACGCCGGTCTTTCTTCGTCTCCCACCTCAGTTACCGTGAAGCCAGGCGATACATACACTTCGACATATTTCCTCGTTTTAACTTTCGGTTGACTTTTGTTAATCTTATTATCTCCGCCTTTCTCTCCTCATCCCCGTTAAATATTTTTCCGTGTTGTCTGTTGAGGGTTTGTTCATTACATTTAATATCACTTGCTCTGTGATTTCTTGTTATTCGCCCCCCCCTCCCCCCAGGCACCGCACTGCGCCCCACTATTTGAGAAGCATTACCATAAGTGCACATGGCGCCAGGATGCCCTAGGCCGCAGTTCAATGATCGACTTTGTAGTTGCGTCATTGGACTTGCGGCCATGTGTCTTGGACACTCGGGTGAAGAGAGGAGCTGAGCTGTCAACTGATCACCACCTGGTGGTGAGTTGGATCCGATGGCGGGGGAAGATGCCGGTCAGACCAGGCAGACCTAAACGTATAGTGAGGGTTTGCTGGGAACGTCCGGCAGAAGAATCCGTTAGACAGATGTTCAACTCTCACCTCCGTCAGAGCTTCAACCACATTCCGGGGGAGGTGGGGGACATTGAGCCTGAATGGGCCATGTTCCGTTCCTCCGTTGTTGAGGCGGCGGACAGGAGCTGTGGTCGAAAGGTAGTTGGTGCCTGTCGTGGCGGTAACCCTCAAACACAGTGGTGGTCACCCCGTGTAAGGGATGCCGTCAAGCTGAAGAAGGAGTCCTATCAGGAATGGTTGGCTTGTGGGACTCCAGAAGCAGCTGACCATTACCGACAGGCCAAGCGATTTGCGGCTTCGTGCCGGGAGGCAAAAACCCGGGTGTGGGAGGAGTTCGGTGAGACCTTGGAAAGTGACTTTCGGTCAGCTCCTAGAAGATTCTGGCAAACTGTCAGGTGACTCGGGAGGGGAAAGCAGTGTGCCACCAACACAGTATATAGTGGAGGGGGTGCACTGTTGACTTCGACTGGGGACGTCATTAGGCGGTGGAAGGAATACTTCAAGGACCTTCTCAATCCCACCAATATGCCCTCCGGAGAGGAGGCAGAGTCAGAGGACCCGGGAGGAGGCTTGTCTATCACTGTGGCTGAAGTCGCTAAGGTTGTCAGAGGGCTCCTTGGTGGCAGGGCTTCTGGGGTGGATGAGATCCGCCCGGAGTTCCTCAAAGCTCTGGATGTTGTGGGGCAGTCATTTTTGATGCGCCTCTTCAACATTGCATGGTCATCGGGGGCAGTGCATCTGGACTGGCAGACGGGGGTGGTGGTGCTTCTTTTTAAAAAGGGGGAACGGAGGGTGTGTTCCAATTACAGGGGAATTACACTCCTCAGCCTCCCTGGCAAAGTATATGCAGGGTTACTGGAGAAGAGAGTCCGACTGATAGTCGAACCTCGTATCCAGGAGGAGCAGTGTGGTTTTCGTCCTGGTCGTGGAACACTGGACCAGCTTTTCACTCTCTCCAGGATCCTCGAGGGTTCATGGGAGTTTGACCAACCAGTCTACATGTGCTTTGTAGATCTGGAGAAGGCTTTCGACTGTGTGGGAGGTGCTTCGTGAGTATGGGGTACATGGCTCCTTACTACGGGCCATTCAGTCCCTGTATTTGCGAAGCAGGAGCTTGGTTAGCATGGCCGGCAGTAAGTCGGACTTGTTTCCAGTGAGGGTTGGACTCCGTCAGGGCTGTCCTTTGTCACCGGTTCTGTTCATAATTTATATGGACAGAATTTCTAGGCGCAGCCAGGAGATGGAGGGTATCCGGTTTGGTGATCTGAGGATCACGTTGCTGCTTCTTGCAGATGATGTGGTCCTGTTAGCATCATCAGGCTGCGTACTTCAGCTCTTACTGGATCGGTTTGCAGCCGAGTGTGAAGCGGCTGGGATGAAAATCAGCACCTCCAAATCTGAGGCCATGGTTCTCAGTCAGAAAAGAGTAGAGAGTCCTCTCTGGGTCAGGGATCAGATCTTGCCTCAAGTGGAGGAGTTTAAGTATCTCAGGGTCTTGTTCACGAGTGATGGTAAGATGGAGCGCGAGATTGACAGACGGATCAGTGCAGGGTCAGCAGTGATGCGGACCCTATACTGGTCTGTTGTGGTAAAGAAGGAGCTGAGCCACAAGGCAAGGCTCTCGATTTACCAGTCAATCTACGTTCCGACCCTCACCTATAGTCATGAGCTTTGGGTAATGACCGAAAGATCGCGAATACATGCGGCTGAAATGGGTCTTCTCCGCAGGGTGGCTGGGCTCTCCCTTAGAGATAGGGTGAGAAGCTCGGTCATCCGGGAGAGACTCGGAGTGGAGCCGCTACTCCTCCGCATCGAAAGGAGCCAGTTGAGGTGGTTCGGGCATCTGGTAAGGATGCCTCCTGGGCGCCTTCCTAGGGAGGTGTTCCAGGCAAGTCCAGCTGGAAGGAGACCCCGGGGAAGACCCAGGACACGCTGGAGGGATTATATCTCTCAGCTGAGTTGCATTTTGCTTTGATGATTTGACACAAGGACAACCGTGATTACTTTTAGCTGTGGTTCCACCTGCTGTCAATTATTGTTTGCCAGAGCTGATACTTACTAAAGGAGCGTGGCTGCATTTCACATTTAGTCACCCTGCTTGCAATAGTCAGTGCATGGCTACAGACTCGCCATCAGCAGCATGTCATTTTTTCACTTTTGTAGTCGAGCATGCCCAAATTTACCACTATGCTGTGCCCCATGTTTTGTAAGAACTTGGTGTAATATTTACATTCAAAACAGTTAAGTGTACTTTATAACCAAATTATTAAAATTTGAAATAAAGTTGTAGAAATATAGGAAAGCGCTAGTAATCATTGAAATGATGTATTGATATGATGATATTTATCCTAAAAATATTTGTCACAGAGTGCTGTGTCCAAGCAAAATAGCCTATAGCAACATTTATTCAGAGAAATGTTGGTCATGCAGAAGATCCATCTCTAGGCAGACACTGACAAACACATGCATGCCCGTACGCACACGCACACACGCACACACGCACACGCACACACACACACACACAAAGTCATATTTCCAGCAAGTCGGTTTTGAGAATGTTAAGATATTTAACATAAGCGAACAACACTACAAGATATATATATATATATATATATATATATATATATATATATATATATATATATATATATATATATATATATAGATAGGGCGGCACAGTGGCTTAGTGCTTAGTGGTTAGCACGTTAGCCTCTTAGCACTTAGTGGTTAGCACGTTAGCCTCTCAGCACTAGGGAATCCCCATCTGGGTGGAGTTTCCGTGTTCTCCCTGTGTCTGCGTGGGTTTCCTCCGGGTTCTCCAGTTTCCTCCAACAGTCCAAAAACATGGATTAAGTCAATTGAGTTCTCCAAATTGCCCCATATAGAGTGTGTTTGTGTGCGTGTCTGTGTAAGTGAGTTTGCCCAGCGTGTTCTCCCCTGTGTATCTGCGTCCACCGGATGGGCATTGACCCTCCGGGTTCTCCAGTTTGCAACCTCCAACAGTCCAGTAAAAACATGGATTAAGTCAATTGAGTTCTCCAAATTGCCCCATATAGAGTGTGTTTGTGTGCGTCTTTGGGGCTGTTTTGTGTAAGTGAGTATGTGCCCAGCGATAGATTGGCGTCCTGTCCTGGGTGTACGTTCTGCCCATCCAAGCTAGAGCATGGTTGAACCCGAAACATTCTCCACCGGATGGGCATGGAGAACCCCCCCCCACCCCCCGTGACCCTAATATAGGATAAATCGGAAGAAAATGGATGGATGGATATATATATATCCAGACTCTTTCAATGTCAAAAAAAACTTTATTTCATGAAAAATTTAGATTTCCATAATTCTATTTAAAACGTTAAACTTTCTTAGATTATAGATTCATAACACACAATTTATATGATTTCAAGTATTTATTCCAGGTCATAAAACCCACAAAAACAGGAAGACCAGTTAGAATACTTTGGAGATATCAGCACAAATATTGCAGGAGTCACAGCTTCAAAAACCACCACATTCAGATATGCATCCAGGAGATGGGCTACAAGTGTTGGGTCAAGCCACTTCAAAATCTGAGCCAATGTAGGAAGCATTTCAACTGGACCAAGGAGAAGATGGGCTGGACCGTTGGCCAGTGGTCCAAGTCCATGTGCCTTTGATTCAGGAATCAGGGTCCAAGGGTTTGGAGGAAGACGGGTGAGGAACAGAATCCAAACTGCTTGAGGTCCAGTGTGAAATCTCCATAGTCAGTCATGATTTGGGGTGCAATGTCTGTTGCAGGTTTGTTAAACTCTGCTTTCTTAAATTCAAGGTCACCGCAACAGTCTACCAGTCTGTTTTAGAGGATTCCGTCTACTGAGCCCTGAATCTGTAATCCACAGTACAACTTTTAAAAATGTTTAACTTTTTTAAGCGAATTATGGAAATTAATTGACTTTTCCATGATATTCATGTTTTTGGAAAGGAGCTGTGTATATTTACACCAGCAAAAAAAAACATCAAACATCAAAAATGTAAGAAAAAGCAAATGCAAAAACACAAATGAAACAGGCAAGTAGGTGTCAAAGCTGTAGAGGCTGGATGCCTACTCAAGGCCTAAGAATAACCACAGGCAGTTGCAACATCTAAAAAGCACAACATGATAACCAATCATTGAACAGGCAAACATCCAATCCTATGCTATTATCACAAATGTGAAGGAGAGAGGTGGAGAATAAAACAAAGATAAAGTGCAAGTGCTAAAACTCAGGTGAATTGGAACAGCCACCCCCAGGTAAGGAACCGAAAAGGTGGAGCAGGTTTGACAATTCATATTAAAATACGAACTCCCTATCAAATTTATTGCTCCATGTAAACTTTATTTCATTTCCTTTTCTGAATGTTATTTTTTATTTGAACAAAGAATAAGTGCAGTAATTAGAACAAGAATAAAATACATGATTTATAAATGTTATAAAATTAATTTAAATTATATTGTACATAGGGCGGCACAGTGGTTAGCAAATCCGCCTGCATGGGTTTCCTCAGACAGTGCAAAAACATGGATTCAAGGTAAATTTAATGATTTAAGTTGCCCCATATAGAGTGTGCTTTTGTGTGTGTGTCTGTGTGAGTGAGTGTGCCCAGTGACAGATTGGTGTCCTATGCTCCCGGGATGGACATGGGGAACCCCCCCCCACGACACCAATGATAATGAATAAATGTTATACTGGGTAAATGTAGATTAGCAGTACTCAAAATTTAATTTCTTGTAATAACTAAGTGACCAGTTTTAAATGCACTACAATGCCTTAACATCAGCATCTTTTTTTTTTTTTTTTTTTTTTTTTTTTTTTTGTTGCTATTTATCTTTCACAAATGAAATAGTATGTACAAATAAGAGGGAGCATTTACTGGCTCATTTACTAAGTACACCTCTTTGATTCTACATGATAATTGTTTATTTTATGTTCATTAACTTTACATTGTTCTCTAATAACCAGCTCCACCACAGAGCAGGTATTGTGGATCAAACACAATAGTGTCAGTCTATTCAACACATCTACCTGATTTAGGATTTTCACCCATCTCATGAAATATGGCTGCATTAAAACGAAGAGAGTATATCCTCCTGAGAACTAACCCACAGACTTGCATCCTCTGTAATGAATACTGTATGGATCCTGACAAGGCGGTCCTGCAGGACGCCCCCTAATGGACTCACATATAGTTTTCTAGTTGTTAGTTTTTCCATTTGTTTAGTATCTGGACATGGCTGTTCTACACTGTTGTTGCTGCCCGGCCGCTCAAGGAGGATGAGTCCCCCATTGAGTCTTGGTCCTCCCAAGGTTTCTTCCTTAAATAACAACATAAAAGGGAGTTTTTTCTTGCCACTGTCGCTTCGGCTTGCTCTTTGGGGGTTTAAAGGCTTTTCATTCTGTAAAGCTGCTTTGTGACAATGTACTGTTGTAAAAAGCGCTATATAAATAAATTACTTGACTTGACTTGACTTGTAATGGACATGTGTATTACATACATAACTATTCATTTTAATACATTTATTTCATAATGTTGTCTTAATGGTGGCACGGTGGCTTAGTGGTTAGCACGTTCGTTTCTCAGCACTAGGGATTCCCGGTTAGAATCCCCATCTGGGTGGAGTTTCCATGTTCTCCCTGTGTCTGCGTAGGTTTCCTCTGGGTTCTCCGGTTTCCTCCCACAGGCCAAAAACATGGATCAAGTCAATTGAGTTCTCCAAATTGCCCCATAGAGTGTGTTTGTGTGCGTGTGAATGTGTGCCCAGCGATAGATTGAAGCCCTGTCCTGGGTGTATATGCCCAGCGCCCGAAACGTTCTCCCCGCGACCCTAATATAGGATAAAAGCGGAAGATAATGAATGAATGAATGAATGAATGAATGTTGTCTTATAAAGAGGACATCCTGAGCTTTCCAATGATATGAAATTCATTTAGTTGCTGGGAACCTCCCATTTCTTTCTCTCCAATATGACTGCCATAAGAACAAGCACATTTCGAAAGAGAAAAGTTATGTCAAAAATTGTCTATTAATTGTGAGTTTTCATATTTTACATTACAAGTAAAACACATTACAGTACATTTTCATCTTTCAAAATTTAGTTCACTTTTCTTACTAAACTGGATTCTTAGTATGAGTGAACTTGTTATGACACTATAAGCAAAATTGGTTAATTTTCATATTTTTAGCTTGGCTTGAATTTAATATAAAAATGGTGTTTTGTCCACTTCAATAAACATGCTGTAAAAATAAAAATAAAAGTACATTTGAACAAAAATCTAAATTGTAATTTGTTTTTTAACCTTCAATAGTTAGGAAATTCCAACAAAAAAAAATATTGGATGACACTTATTTCTTGGTTCCCAGGAGGATATGGCTTCATTCCAAACCCTCCTTGAAACTTAGAAAAGAACAGTTTAAACACTTTGGAACTTTGGAAGCACCGACAATGAGTATTCTTAATGTTGATAAGGGGTAGGAACCGACAAATAAAACTAAAATGTGCACTGCTCAGGTAGGAAGTTACATTTTGTGTCAAAATCTTTATTTTTTTGAGGATTACAGTGTTCAAGTGATTCATTCATTCATTCATTATCTCCCGCTTTATCCTCTATTAGGGTTGCGGTGGGGTTCCCCATGCCCATCCAGGGGAGAACGTCTCGGGCGCTGGGCAGATAGACCCAGGACAGGGCGCCAATCCATCGCTGGGCACACACTCACTCACACAGACACACTCTATATGGGGCAATTTTGAGAATTCAATTAATTTTATCCATGTTTTTGGACTGTGGGAGGAAACCGGAGAACCCGGAGGAAACCCACGCAGACACGGGGAGAACATGGAAACTCCACCCAGATGAGGATTCGAACCGGGAATCCCTAGCGCTGAGAGGCGAACGTGCTAACCACTAAGCCACCGTGCCGCCTGTTCAGTGATTTATTACATAAATTATACTATTATTGTAGTTTAACTGTTTGGATGAACTGACTTCCTTTCAAGTCAGAAATTACACCAGATATAAATGAATTTCAGACATAACCCCTCTCAGTTACCACAGCATTTATACACTTAAAGTTACATGAAGTTCTAGGTAATTACTTCATTTATTCATTATGGGGATTGGGGGGTGGCACCTCTTTATGCCCAGCCAGGGGGGAACATTTCAGGTGCTGGGCAGATACACCCAGGACAGGGCGCCAATCTATCACTGAGCACATGCACACACAAACACACACTATATGGGGCAATTTAGAACATTTAATTGACCTTGAATCCATATTTTTTGGACCGTGGGATGAAACGGAGAACCCAGAGGAAACCCACACGGACATGGGGAGGACATGGAAATTCCACCTAGATTGGGATTCGAACCTGGAATCCCCAGCTCTGAAAGGTGAACGTTCTAACAACGAAAAGCAGATTTTCTCTCCAAACCAGTCGATGGCGGTAATGCATCTCGTTACCGCCAATGAACACCAAAGAGGAAGACGATAGAGTCACACCGTGAGTTCAGTGAAGATGGCGGGGGGTGCGGGCTCTGCGGCAGCTCTCTGGACTGAAATAAACCGCTGCGGACAGAATGGAGACTTCACTCGAGCCATTAAAGCTGTCAATAAAAGTAAGTGTGTCTCTGTGTACTGTATTTTATGTGATGTCGATAAAAGTTTTGTCTAAGCGAGGCAGGTAGCATCCGAGCTAACAGTAACGTTACTGTAGTGAACTTTAGCTTAGCTGCTAGTTTGCAGCAGATTTTGTTCTTTTTATTAAAATCAGTTTAAATGTGAAGGTCGGTTGTTAACAGCAGCTGGTATGTGATATTTAATACTGGATGCTGTGGTTCGGATGTTGTTGGGATTGTATAATGTGCTGTATGAGGTACTTTCTGGGAGTTAGTGAATGATTACGTGTCCATTAGGATCCAGCAGGTTCAGGAGTTTAGCGAAGCTTCCAGCTAACTCAGGGGTGTCAAACTCAATTGCACCGGCGGCCAAACATCAAAGCACTCTTTAGGTCGCGGGCTGAACAGGAGAAAGGTTTGCATTTACTCGTTTAGCAGACGCTTTTATCCAAGCGGTTTACAGTATCCCAACTTGGTTGTGAGTCAGAACACAGGGTTGGTCATCCAATACAGCAGCCCTGTATTATAAGGGTTAAGGGTCTTTGCTCAAGGACCCACATTGGTAAAGCGTACCTGGGATTTGAACCCCCAACCTTCTAATTAATAGCCTCATTTAGATTTACATTTAGCAGACGCTTTTATCTAAAGCAACTTACAAATGAGAACACAAGTCAGTAGTTATGGAGAAAACCAGCTACACTGTAGAATTATCAAACCTGACCCTAACCACTGAGTTACCACTACCATTTATTGAACACACTAAAATGTTTTCTGGACATGAATAGCAATAAAAAAATGACCATGAATAAACATATTTATATTTGCATTTGGTCGTTTAGCAGACGCTTTTATCCAAAGCTATTTACAGGATTCCATCTTTGTTGTGAATCAGAACACAGGGTTAATACAGCCTCCTAGAGCAATAAGGGTTAAGGGTCTTTCTCAAAGACCCACATTGGTAACTTAAGTGGACCTGAGATTTGAACCCACAACCTTTCTGATTGATAACCCAACACCCTAACCATTGAACTACCACTTCCTGTCAATTTTTGCATATTATATAACTTAAACTGGAGAACCTATAGGAAACCCACACGGACACGGGAACAACAGATGGGTATTCGAATCTGAAAAGTGAACGTGCTAACTACTAAGTTCAATATGTGTATATATTTATGTATTTTAGTACCACTGACACACCATCTGTATGCTCGACTTATTGTCTGTTTCAGTTAATTTACTTACCGTAAAGATGCTTTGTAGTTCTACAATTACAGACTGTAGTCCATCTGTTTGTGGACTACAGTCCATACTGTGTTAGTCCCCTTTACTGTATCCCAGCAGTGTCACTGAGGTGTTTTAAATGAAACTACAGCAGCACTCCTGCACTAAAACCCCCTCACCATATCAGTGTTATTGCAGAACTGATAATAAATACATCACCCAAATGATACCTGTTCTGTGATGGTCCTGACCAATAGAGAACAGTGAGCCAACAGGGGACTAACAAACAGAAATCATATGTACTACAGTCTGTAATTATGCAATGGAGCAAGAAGGAGGTGTGTCCAAACTTTTTAATGGTATTGTATATACATTTAAGTATAGTAAATATCTAAATAAATTTTGAGTCTCTTGGGAAGCCAGTTAAAGTCCTCATGTAAGTATTTTTAAGTAAGAAGATGGTTACAGATTTACATTTAACCAGTGAGTTATTGTAACATTAGTGCATGTGTCATTGCAATAATTAGTTTATCATCATGCATTTCCTCAACAATTGAAGTTTTGGTGTTTTCTCTGTAAAAATGTAAACGGTTCAGGTTTAAATGTTGTACAATAACACATGAACAACACTTCTCATGAAACCTGAATAATGAACTAACCTTCTTCAATCTTTTTCCAAGTTCTTCAAGAGAATAAGGATGATGTCACAGCACTGCGGTGTAAAATTGTGTGCCTCATCCAAACTGGCAGCTTTAAAGAAGCACTCAACATCATTAACACTCACACCAAGTCACTCACGAGGTACCATGTCTGATTTTTAGCTATTTTTCCACTGTAAAATGATTTATTAAATACAATATATAAAGTAATGTCACTTTTCATTTATACACTCCATGTACAAAACCAACTTCATAGTTAAAGATGTCTTTGTTTTTTTTTTATAAATACTGGATAAAAAGAAACAAAAGGCATACTGGCATGTGGGTGCTGTGAAGTTTAGAGACTTTAATGGAATGTGTTGTTCCATAGTGATATGATTGGATTTGAGAAGGCATATTGTGAGTACCGGCTCAACAGAGTGGAGAATGCATTAAGGACCATAGAGGGAATCCCAGAACAAACTGATAAACTCAAAGAGCTCTATGGTCAAGTGGTAAGAACATTGTTTGAGATTTTAATTTTTTAATTTTTAATTTTTTTTTTTTTTTTGTTAATAATCCTGCCTGTGATATTACATGTTTCATGTAGGAAAACTTGATAACAAATTAACGTTTCAGTTTAATTTTAGCTAATTCAAACCAGTTAAATTACTATATCTATTTGAAGCTGTGTAATAATTTGTATTTTTCTACCAGCATAAAATGTATTGATTACGTTGTTCTTTGGAGTTTATCAATGCTGTGAAAGCTATTGTATCATTAATAAGGATTACTATTGTCCATCCTGACATCAGACTGTCACGGTTAGCAGGCCAACTAATATGCTGCAGGTCATGTTTAACTAAACTGAAGGTTGATTTTAATGACTTATCTTTACATTGATAAAGACCAACATTTTATAAAAGCATATTGAACTATTCTGGTTTGAAACGTTAGGTCACCTCCTGCCACTGGCATATTTATGTCTTTTCTTTTTTAGAGGCTCTGGTAACATGAACTAGAAGACTAAATGTAATTACAACAAAAATGTAATCTGTTTTAATAAATTTAAAAATAAAAACAAATCATAATTATGATTTTGATCAGGTGTTATTTCAAATTAACATGTGTTCATATATGAACATATGTGAAGGCTAATATTTAAATAAACTATTTCAAAGCTGTGAATTTAAACCAGTTTTATGGAGTCATCAAATTAAAAACTCTTGATCTTGTGTACCTCTTTGTGTGCGCTCTTGTTTGCATGTGTAGCTATACAGACTGGAAAGATACAGTGATTGTGAAACTGTATATAAAGACCTGATCAGAAATTCTCAGGATGAGTATGAAGAGGAAAGAAAGACTAACCTTGCAGCAGTGCTCGCAGCAAGAAGCACCTGGGAGAAATCTGCACCGGTGAGATGCACATGCCAAACAAATATGACTTGCGTATTGCACCCATGTAAGAAAGGCACAACAACGCCTGTGTTCTTTCTACAGAGAATAAAGAAAGCCTTCTTGTGTTCCAAGGTGCTTGTAGACTTTCACCACTGTGCCATTGAGAATACACTGTATCTGCATTTGATACATATGGCAATTGCTCTGCAGTTGACCGTAAAACGCTGTAGCAATTAAAAAAAAAAAGTGCATAACTGGCACCCAGTTACCTTCCATTCAGGACATCTACAGCAAATGGTGTCTGGGCAAACTCAGGAATAGTTTCTTTCGTAATCCTCCTGAACTAAATTTCACCATAATATATTCACCTTCTGACCCATGTTAACGCCCGTGTTATTTAATACTGCTTATTACATCTGTCTAAAGATTGTATTTTGTGTACTTGCACATGGCACTATTGCACTACTTGCACTACACAACAATAATGTATATCTTTATATCTTTTAGAATATCTTCTATACTTCTATATTTATTTCATTCATACCCATCTGTACAATACATAGTGTAAATCTTAATAATACTTATTGTAATTACCTATTATCTTACCATCCATCCATCCATTATCTTCTGCTTTATCCTGTATTAGGGTCGTGTGGAGGGGCTCCCCATAGGAGAATCTGTGCTCCCACTCGTTAAGAACTAAGAGTCGATTACAAAGAGTGAATCGATTCAGCTGAAGTTTGAGCAAGGAGGCTGCGAAAGTAGAACGTCATTGATTAAATAATTACAATTTATGAAACGGTGGCTTAGTGGTTAGCATTTTTGCCTCTCATCGCTGTGGATCCCAAACTGAGTAGAGTTTACATGTTCTCTCCGTGTTCGCATGGGTTTCCTCCAGGTGCTCCAGTTTCCTCCCACAGTCCAAAATCCATCCATCCATTATCTTCCGCTTTATCCTCTATTGGGGTTGCGGGGGGGGGGATGCCCATGCCCATCCAGGGGAGAAAGTTTTGGACGCTGGGCAGATACACCCAGGACAGAGCGCCAATCTGTCGCTGGGCACACACTCACTCACAACAGACACGCATACATACACACTGTATATGGGGCAATTTGGAGAACTCAATTGACTTGATCCATGTTTTTGGACTGTGGGAGGAAACCGGAGAATCCAGAGGAAACCCACGCGGACACAGGGAGAACATGGAAACTTAATGGGGGGGATTCGAACCTGGAATCCCTAGTGCTGAGAGGCGAACGTGCTAACCACTAAGCCACCATGCCTCCCCCCTATTATCTTACCATGCATTTTATATGTAAATAATCTCTATCTTGCACTTTTGGTTAGATGTTACTATATTTTGTTGACTCTGTACTTGTTTACTCTGCTCAGTTATAATAATATTCAATATAATTTAACAGCTGTTATTGTTACTCCGTCATAGTCAACGGTAATAATTTTCATTACATTTGCTTACATGTCTCGCTTTGTTGTGTTCAGGAGGACCTGGGGCTTCCAGAAAGCACGTATGAGCTCTGCTACAATGTAGCCTGCAGCCTTATTGGACAAGGGAAGCTTAGTCAGGCCATGAAAAAACTGCAAGAAGCAGAAGGTAAGGATTTGGGATATAATATTTTGATTGCCTTATGTTTTCAGTGTGATTGGATTGTCAGATGAGCATTCATGGGCTTGTGGTTAAGGAACCAGCCTTGTGAACTGAAGGTCCCTGGGTTTGATTCCCGATCCAACCTAACCCCAATTGCTCCCTGGGCACCGTATTCAAGGCTGCCCACCGCTCTGGGCACCTGTGCACACTTTACCTGTATGTGTACATATGTGTGTTTCACTGCACGGATGGGTTAAATGTGGAGGACACATTCCTCTGTGTGTATGCACAGTAGGCAAATAAAAATCACTTTATTTTTTTTAATTGCTTCTGTGGGATGTTGATCTTATTGTTTAACTCATGTTTCTAATTGCAGAGCTCTGCAGGGCATCACTGGCTGAGGACACGGTAAGCAGATGGGTTTATATAGCTCCAAACTGAAGTGTGTTTTCATTGTATGTATTGTATGAATTGAAGTTGTTGTGAATGTGAAGAGGTAACTGCTGTGAAAAAGTAAAAAAAAAAAAGCGTGGTAACTTTAAGGTTAATAAAGGAAATGATGTATCAGTAAACTGCCCTAAAGTTGACATGAAGTTTAAGACCTTATTGTAAACAGGACCAACACAAAAATAAAATGAAATAAATATAAAAATAATGTAAAGCATTTTTAAAAATAAAAGGCATTAGTGAGGTTTTAGTATGTTTGTGTTTATATTATTTTATTTATTTATTATTATTATTATTATTATTATATATATATATATTTTTTTGACAGTTTCTATTTTTAACATTTCACATTGTTCTTAGTCCTAGATATTAACCCAGAGGTTTGTGTAGTTGGTTTTAGGTTGAATTTGTTGTGTAGATTACATTATTTTAAATGTACGCAATAATAAAAACCCAGACCTTCATTTACATTTGGTCATTTAGCAGACACTTTTATAAAAAGTGACTTAAGTATCCCAACTTGGTTGGAATCAGAACATAGGGTTGATGCATCATCCCTGGAGCATTGACGGTTAACGGCCTTGCTCAAGGACCTACATTGGTAATGTCAGTGGACCTGAGATTTGAACCCCCAACCTTCAGATTGATAGACCAACACCCTAACCACTGGCTACCATGCCCTAGACCTCAGTAATAAACCTGATTTAGACCACAATATTATTTTTATTTTTCCTTAAGTGTTAAGTGGAAAAATGTATGTAAGCACTGTTATATAATAAAAATTATAATAAAAATAAAGATTTTATATTTTAATTTTATTGTGTAACAGGACATGTCTGAGGAGGATATAGATGCTGAGCTAGCAGTGATTCATTCTCAGATGGCTTACATCATGCAGCTTCAAGGCCGGACAGATGATGCACTTCAGCTTTATAACCAAGTTATTAAACTAAAGTAAGTATGCACACTTGATTCTCAATGGTTTGGCTCATTAAAGAACAGGGTCATGCAGAAAAATTTCTATTGTAGAGCTACAAAGTTAACCCATGTTGTAAGTTGATGTAACAAACTGGACAATTAATGTAGGCATGATTAAGTTGTTTTAATCTTGTGGTTGATATTCTTCAAATTAAGTAAAAAAATAAATAACATGGTTATTAAATTCAGCAATAAATTGTCGTTGTTTATTTCGTAGGCCGTCTGATGTGGGTTTGTTGGCTGTAACTGCCAATAACATTATCACCATCAACAAGGTAGTGCAATCAGTCTGAACTGTGCAATATTACAAAATATATAAATATTAAATATATAAATATAAAAAATGTATACGTTAAATGATAACAGACAAAACCGTTAGATATGTTTGCTGTGTGGTTTTGATGGACAACAGTGGTTTAATGTCTGTGTTCATTGTTATGATCCTTCAGGACCAAAATGTGTTCGACTCAAAGAAAAAGGTGAAGCTGATGAGTGCTGAAGGTGTGGAATACAAACTGGCCAAGAAGCAGCTGCAAGCCATCGAGTTTAACAAAGCCTTGCTAGCAATGTATACAAATCAGGTATACCTTAGATTTTCTTAATCATAAGCCAAAACTTTTCATAGAAAATAAATATACCTTTTATACCTAATTACTTACTGAAAACACCTAAACTATAGAAGCAAGTTTTGTGGATACGCCCACCCTGTTGAAGAACAGTAAATATAAGCAGCTGTCAGATTCAGTAGAGTTATTGTATGTCAGATTCAGTAGGGTTATTCAGATTATTGTAGGGTCTTTCCGGTGGTATTTAGTATTATGTGCTTATAGTGCTCCTGGTTAAACAACTATATTTACTTGTAATTAAAGACCAAGCCTGCTGATGAGAATGAACTTGAGGTTGATTAGAATTGAATCCTGAAGATGCTGTGACTTTTGAAGCCTGTGTACCATGTAATGTTCATAATGTTGGTTGTGGACTTCATCAGGCAGATCAGTGCCGGAAGCTGTCAGCCAGCCTTCAATCGCAAAACCCTGGACATCCACGACCTGTTCTTATCCAGGTGGCTCAGCTCTGTCGGGAAAAGCAGCACAGCAAAGCTATGGAGCTTTTACAGGTACAAATAGATTACATAAAATGCATTCTAACCTGATATTCACTGTCGAGCTGAACCATACACACACACATGTACGTCATCCTATGATTCAGTGCTGGCCTGATGTTTTCCATTGCTTTGTAACGTTATCGAAATGTTTATTAAGACTGTATTTATTCATTACTGGATATCTAACAATGTTGATTTCTCCCACAAGCGTTTTTCTGAAGATCATCCAGAGAGTGCATCTGAAATCAAACTCACCATGGCACAACTTTATTTGACACAAGGTCTGTGTTTACAATCCTTAAACCCAAGTGAAGTCCATCATTGCTAATCCTTGTGGGTTTTTTTTTGTAGGTCATGTGACTAAAGCATGTGACATTCTGAGGTCGATAGAGGAATTTAAGAACAAACCAGGAATGGTAAGGGGTGTGTGTGTGTGTATGTTTTTATGTTTGTTTTTTTATTTCATTTGGTATTTGAAATCTAGCTGAATCTTATGGTTAAATGTGAAATGTGTTTGAAACAGGTTTCTGCTCTGGTGACAATGTATACACATGAGGAGGACGTTGACAGTGCTATCGATGTTTTCAGCCAAGCCATTCAGTATTACCAGTCACAACAGGTGAGACTGAGGCCCTTAAGTCATTCCTGCATTAAAATGAAACACTTTCATTTATTCAAGTTTTTATTTGTGTGGAGTTAGATGGTTCCACCTGAACCTGGGATTAAACGTGATTTATTGAAGTAACTAATTACTTCAGTTTAAGTTTTATCATTTAAATTTATAATTTGAAATGTTTATTACTACATCCTTTGGTTATGGTAAAATATTGGTAAGTCTGCCTGCACTTTTATGGTTTGCTGGTGCTCTGATCAAGTCCCTTGCCTCAGTTCTTGTTCCCAGTGACCATGTGTTGGATTGAACAAAGTAAGTTTGAATCCTGAGCATAATAAAGTTAGTCTAGATAGGTGAATAGATGCTAAATTGCTCATGTATTTATAAATAAATTGTACTGGATTGAACATGGATATTTTATGTGACTGGCAGTTCTGCAGGATGCCCTCAATGGACTTAGTTTTCCACTTGTTAAATATGGACACCTGATCAATACACAATCTGTATATTAGTGCCCGGCCGCTCAAGGAGGTTGAATCCCACACTGAGACTGACAATGTACTATTGTAAAAAGCGCCATCTGTATGCAACAGGTACACTTGCATACAAATCACTATAGTCGTTATAAAAGGATCATTTCTTTTCATTAAAACCAAATTCAACTGGTTACTATTTTATGGTGTAAATATCATATAAAAATATATCAGTCATTTATCTACTTATTTGTGTGACACTAAAGGAAGCACTGAAACCCACAAACACAAAAAAAGTCCTAGCCTACCCAAAGATCACCGGTTTGAAGTTTCAAATATAAAATTAATTAGTATGAACATCTAGCTGCATACTCTCTTGCCCTGTAAATAACCTAAGAGTATACGGGGCGTTAAAAAAACAAAAAAAACACTCCTCCCTGTTTTAATAACTTGTCTTGTCTGTATATTTTCAGCTTGGCTCTTCAGCTCATCTCTCTCTCATCCGTGAAGCTGCAAATTTTAAGCTCCGTTATGGCAGGAAGAAAGAGGCCATCAGTGATTTGGAGCAGCTGTGGAAGCAAAACCCTAAAGACGTTCACACACTTGCGCAGCTCATCTCGGCGTACTCACTGGTAGATCAGAATAAAGCCAAGTCGTATCCTTTTGCACCTCTACACTCAGACACTGCTGACAGGTCTAAATATTACAACTACTCTATTAGTAAAATTGTCAAGGACACTTTTGGTTGGCATTTAATTTTAAGTAATTTCTAAACACTACAGAATATTTACCATTTAAAATAGATTTCTTTACCATTTGTACCACCCCCTTGTTTATTCTCATTTCTTGAATTCAGAAATATTTCAGTGACAAGAACTTCTAATTAAGTTCACTTATTTCTGCTGGACATCTTGACTTCATAATTCCTTGCGTATTCTGTTGCACAATGATGCAGAGCAAGAAAATCTCAGATCTGTTTTTTCGTTCTCTTTTCTACATATAATTAGTTTTCCCGTGACATTCATTAAAATGTACTTTTCCAACATGGAGCTATACTTAACATAGTCTCAAAAATACTATTTAGTTATTCATTTGTCCAGTTAAACTAGCCGATAACACAGTTCTGTCCGTTCATGCATTATTTTCCACTTAATCCTTTACTAGGGTCTCTGTTACACCCAGAGTTATATGTATACATACAACCACATGCACTATGTGTGTGAATTAGCCCGACAGTGAGGTGGAATCACCAAGTGACATTCATCACTAGATCAAAGTTAATGAGTTAGAGTGTATTTTGGAAATACTGATTGAAGGTATAAGGGGGCAGATCCAGAGATTGTTATGTAGACTCGTGTCAGTGCCTTGTACTGAATGTGAGTAGCTACAGGGTGCTAGTGGAATGACATGAGTTCATGTGGGTTTGTTGACCACAAGTCGGGATGCAGAGTTTTAAATCAGTCGTAGAGGCCTAATGCATGTTCTCTGTCTGAGTGTTTTTTTTTATTTTTTTAGTAATGGCTCTGGTTTTCTCTAGTCAGGTGTATTGGATATAAAATAATTGCATATAGGTGTGAATTTGTGAGTGTCTCTGAAGTACAAAAGACCTTGCAGTGTTCTCTCTTTTTTCCCCATTGAATGTTGAGTTTTTCACAATTTAAGTAGGTTTTAAAGTGCCTAAATGATTAGAATTATGTTCTGGATTTAGTTGCTTACATGTTGTAAATTTTTTTTAAATTACTGAGCAAAATAAAGCAAAGTCATTTTCCTGAGCTTCCTCCTTTAAGCCTGAGTAAGCACCTGCCTTCACCTGACACAATGTCCTTTAACATTGATGTGGATGGGCTGGAGAACTCACACGGAGCCACGAATATCAGAAAGAAAGCAGCAAAAGTTGTGGGGGAAAACCCACCCACACCAGGGTATATAATGTTCTTTATTTTTAACATCTTTGTAGAAGTATATTCTGTTTCACTTTGTAAATGGAACTTTTGTTTTACTTAGACAAGTGGAAGTTAAAAAGAAGAAGAAAAAGAAGAAAGGTATTTTGGGACAAGATTATAATTTGCATTTACACTCGCACTCAAATAGACAATATATAATTCTGTACTGATCACTTCCACTATATAACTGTAATTTTTTCCCTTTACTCTGTCACATAATTAGGGCACCATAGATCAGGAACTGTTTGGGTAGTATATCAGTCTTTGCCCTACAGTGACACTGAAGTGAAACTACTGTATATTAATATATCTCCTATATCTGATCCTCTTACAAGCTCAGTAGACATTAACATTACCTCTTTAAAGCAGTGCTGAGAATTATCCACCACCTAAATAAATAATAACTCAATAAATAACTTGATGAAGTGATGTAAAAAAGTGTGTAGAAGAACAGATTGTACATGCATATTTGTTAAATGGAACTAATATAATAGACATTGTACAATTTATTAGGCACATTGTCTGTACACTCAATGTGCGTAGGGCATTGCTTAATAAATAAAAAACTGATTGTGTCTGTTTTTTAGGTAAGCTGCCCAAAAACTATGATCCAAAATCAACGCCCGACCCTGAGCGCTGGTTACCGATGCGGGAGCGGTCATACTATCGTGGCAGGAAGAAGGGCAAGAAGAAGGAGCAAGTAGGCCGAGGTACTCAGGGAGCAACATCAGGAGCCTCAGCTGAATTGTGAGTTAATACATCCATCCATCCATTATCTTCCACTTTATCCTCTTCTAGGGTCGTGGGGGGATTCCCCATGCCCATCCAGGGGAGAACGTTTCAGGCGCTCGGCAGATACACCCAGGACAGTGCATCAATCCATCGCTGGGTACACACTCACACAGACACACTCTACATGGGGCAATTTGGAGAATTCAATTCACCTTGAGCCATGGACTGTGGGGGGAAACCCACGGGGAGAACATGGAAACTCCACCCAGATTGGGATTCAAACCGGGAATCCCTAGCGCTGAGAGGCAAACGTGCTAACCATTAAAGAGTTAATAGTTACAAATTAGAGGGGTGCATTGAATGAGGGTGTTAAATTGACCAGCCTTTTAATGACTAATGAAGTAGATGGGTATTCCATAAGGACATTCTAATTTTTATTCATTAATTATCTTCCTCTTAATCCTCTGCTAGGGTCGTGGGAGAGAGAACATTTTGTGCGCTGGGCAGATATATCCAGGGCAGGGAGCCAATCTATCGCTGTGCACATTCACTCACACAGACACATATACAACCACACTCTATATGGCGCAATTTAGATCATTCAGTTTATCTTAAATCTAGGGCTGCAACAACGAATCAATAAAAATCGATTATGAGAAGTGTCGATAATGAATTTCCATTATCGATTCGTTGGGTCGCTCGATTTCCGCGTTACTCGCGATGTCGTAACCGCTTATGTCACCTGCAGCGCTTCAATAATGCTGCAAAAAAAATGCGAGTTGAACAGAATTAGCCGGAGTCTGCAAAACAAGTTGATAAATCGTACAAATGAAACACAGCCAACGCTGAAAAAAAGCTTCTGTTTAAAACTGCGGGAGCTTCACGCTGCACACAAATAAAGAACGTGGAACATGCGAACTCTGCGAACATGAATTGAGCTACACGGAGCACCACGGTGATGACACACCACCGGAAACTGAAACTAAACATGCTGGTGTCACCGATGAGGATGAAGCTGAACAGCAGATAAATCACTACATCCCGAGGTTCTTTAGTTTTGAAGTGAATTAGCGTAACGGTGCAACATAACACTATGAGACCGGCAGTGCACGCTTCATGCCGTTTTTGGTTGTTAACTGAATAATAACGGTGATGGTGAACGTGTCTTAACGTCCATTATACAAATACGTCCGTATTACCCGGGACATGTCCATATTTCACGTCCTGTCCTGGTTTTTTTTTTTTTAAAGTGAGGAAATGTCCTGTTTTTTAAATGACCTTCATTGGATCATTAAATGTACAGGCACTAGGGCACTGCGCACGGTGCTGCGTGTCAGTCCGCTAGCAACATTTCGAAGCGCATGCATCACGAAGTACATGTTTACTACGATTTACAAAAGAATTTCCCCGCTTTCAGCCTAGGTCGAGACAAACGGAAAGCCTTGTGCACGGAGTGCAAAGCAGGCACATATGTCTCAGTGTACAATAGACATTTCACACAAGAGGTATTTATTGTTAATTAGTTTTTTTTTTGTTTTTTTTTCCCAATAGGCTACAGAACAGACAATATTTGGTTCATTACTGAGGGCAACTGAGTATCATGTGTAACACAATGGTGCTAATTAATGATCAAGCTTCACGTTTTAATTATTTGATAAAATATGAGTGGACACTGCACACTATGAGAGTGAGGTTGAATTAGTTGCATTTAAAGGGGAATTGGGTAACACATTAGAGTGACTCAAATTTGTACAATTTTGTATTTTCAAAATTTGTAAAAAAAAATTTCACACTATGCTACATATTGTTTCAGTGTGTGTTTGAGATTTCTGTTTAATTGCTCTTTGGGCGATTTGTATGCCTTAAACTCATACTGTAAATAACACCAGACATTTATTGACCTGCTTAATAATTCAATAGTGTAGCTGGCTGTAAATCATTGTGTCGCCACCATCATATTTAATAATTATCTTACATCTTTTGCAATGAATTCTAGCTAAATTTGTTTAAGTTGAATGAAGTTTAACTTGCGTTTAAGTGAAAATGTCTTTATTGCTTTTGAATGCTTTAAAGCAGTGATTCTCAATTATTTTCTGTTTCTGTCTGAAGAAGAAAACATTTTGCGCCCCCCACACACACGCACACTCACCCCCCACCCCATGACAAAATGGGATGAAAAAGTATTTTTACATGCCCACTATAGTATGATTTGTCTAATTTATAAGTACACCTCTTTTATAACAATGTATCCTTATTAACAATAAAAATAACAAAAAAGAAAGAAATGTAGATCAACTTAAGAACAAAGTATAATTTTATTAACTTTGTTTTTTAGTTTGTAACAGAAACAAACATTTTTGAACTGACTGGCATTTGATACTGAAAAATGAAATTAAACAAAATCAATAAATAATAATAAATTCATCAGCAACATTTTTTTTTTATCAAAATGTGTAATTCAGAACTAATGGCTACAACGCACCTGTTTTGCAGCACACAGCTTTTCTGAAGTAGCTTTCATAAAGCGGGATGATTTGCTGGCTCTACGCGTCACGTTTTCGATTAAAAAAAACAAGTGGCTTATCAGCGTGATTGGGGTGTAATGTCTTTAAGTGACGCCTTCATTTATTTGGCTTCATGCTGTCCGCTGCCAACATTTTAAGACACAGAAGACACACCGGTCTTTCTTCGTCTCCCACCTTAGTTACAGTGAAGCTACATTCGCTTTGTCATATTTCCCCGTTTTTTACTTTCGGTTGACACTTGTTGCTCTCATTATCTTCGTCTCTCTCCGCCATCCCTGTTAAATATTTTTCCATGTTGTCTCTTGAGGGTTTGTTCAGTACACTTAATCACTTAATATCACTTGCTCTGTGATTTCTTCTTTTATGGGTGGGGGGGGGGGCGCCCCACTATTTGAGAAGGACTGCTTTAAAGTTAACAGTTTTGCACCATTGTTTTAATCATAAAACTTCATATCACTCAGCTATTATATGTCCTACTTTTATTATTTTTTCAGAGATGCCAGCAAAACAGCCAGCAGCCCACCGACGTCCCCGCGCCCTGGCTCTGGGTCTGGAACTGCCCCCAACATTGTTCCACCCCGACAACAAAAACCTGCTGCTTCTGGAGCAACACGCAAAAAAGCCCCACAGAAGAAAAAGAAAGGAGGAAAAGGAGGCTGGTAGAAGGGGCACTTTGGTTTATAGGTGTTCTAAAGCCTTTTCCTTTTGTTGCCCTGTACAGACGAACATGTTTATGAAAAGAATCTAGGAAACCGTGTTGGACTGATTAAACAAGAGATGAATGGAATAAAGAAAAGTGACATAGGGACTTTGTTTATTGTGTTTTTTCACTTGTTGAATCATCTGCATATATAGTAATTATTTAAAGCACCATGTGTTTTAGGCAGTTAAACAGAAACAGAACAGATTTGCTTGTGAATGAAAGTTTAAGTTTAATTTTATGACCTCACAGTGTAAACAGGGCTTGTTTAGTGTGCATAATCACATTCATTGAACAAGTGGTACAGTCTAAATAGAAACAAAAAAGGCTTTTGTGCGAATTAAAAAAATTGAATATCATGCAAAAGTTTCCATAATTAATTTAAAAATTAATTTCCATAATTCTATTCAAAAAGTTAAACTTGCAGAGATTATAGATTCAGGGCCCACAATTTAATGATTTCAAGTATTTATTTTATTTTAATTTATTTTTTTTTTACATAATTTGGGCTTCCAGCTCATACAACCCAGGAAAACAGGAATTCCAAAAATTAGAATACTGTGGAGAAAGCCCAAATTTTGCAGGGCATGAATGTTTTAAACAGAGTGCACAATACAAACCATCTTCTAAACAGTAGAGATGAGGAAGGGAATCCAAACTGCTTGAGGTCCAGTGTGAAATGCCATGTCGCATTAAGGCAGTGATTAAAGCAAAAGGATTCCCAACAGAGTTTTGAAGGTTGACATATTTTGAAAGTACCATATTTTGATTGATTTGATGTGATCCAAATTTTTTTATATATGTATATATTTTTTTGCAAACTGAAGTAGTTTCGGCTGATTTCTCCACAGTATTCTAATGTTTTGAATTCCTGTTTTGATGGGTTTTATAAAAATTATGGAACATTTTCATGATTGTGTGTATGTAATATATATATTATATTTTTTTTGTGTGCTGGATTAGTCTAGTTCTGAAAGTTAGAAAACAATTCAGATGTTTATCATAGCTGATGATGATGCCAATAAGTACATAATTTGCAAAATGGGGACACAAAAGACATATTGGCATGTCATGTCATATGCTGTTGTGATGGCAGGCTACACGAATGAATGACCATCATCTCCCATCGTCTTATGTTGCTATAGTTGACCTCCCAAGTTTTTGATCTGTAGGCGAAAACTAAAGCTCCCAGATGGCACCCATGCAAACGTGGAGAATGTGCACACTGCTTAGAAAGGACTTTCTCTGTCCGTCCTGTAAAGTAAGTGACAATGTGCTGCTTGACAACAAATGCAATTGCATATGCTTATTAACATTTGTTAGTGATTTGCAAAAATGTATGTATTCATATTTTACATAAGATTACATATTTGAAATATTATTTTAGCTTCATTTTCAATGGTGTTAAAAGCATATGCTAGAATGCTGGGGAACCAAAATGTTTAGTATTTGCTGACAAAGAAATTTATAAAATATTGCTACTTTATAAAAACCTACTTTATTGAATACAGATTTTTTTCAGTTACATTTTATTTCCTTATATTTTCCTTATCTTAAAATCATTTCTGCAACAGATACTCCATCTCACCCTCTTTGTTTATTTAGGGTTTCATCAGCTAGACAGGATGGTGCTCTGTAACATTATATGGCAACAAAGAGAAATTTAACTGACCAAGTTAAAAAAAAAATATATATATATATATATATAATTTTATTGTATTTTTTATCATTTATGCTGCTGTCTTATTGTAGGATCACACTGTCAAACTTTAATCCACATTACTCAAATCGATAAACAAAAGCTTAGGAAGCTTTAAAAATTATTTTTGTCACAAATTGGTCTATTACCTCTGCTATGGACAGCCACCAAAATATTGGTTAGGTACATCTCCAGCCAGGCAAAATCTAGGCCTGTACTGAATAGTTAATATTCTAAATCCTTTGTATTGTTAATAAAGTAAATAATTCAGCCTATTTTTTAATGAATTTTTAAATGTATTAAATATATATAATTACTAATACTTTTTGTCTTCTATTAAAATACAGCTGCTCTGCTTAAACTCTTCAATACAGTTTGGCAGCCCTGGATTTTAATTCTATACATTAGAATTAAAATGCTCTATTCCTTTAATGCTATACATAATGATGTCGAGTCTTGAAAATCCACATTAGGACACTTCGTATTGCAATGAAGACTTTTTTTTCTCAGGTAATGTTCACTGTTGTTGCAAAACAGTGACTGTGAAGGTAAGTTAATAGTTTACTTAGTAAAATATTTTTAGACAGTGTTTTAAATATTAATACCTGTTCGGTACCTGTTTGTCCAATTGCGTTTTAGACACTAGTCTCACAAATCACAACAGTCTTTATCTAGATGTTCGCATAAATCCATATTGGCATATCAACCCTCCTCTTGATAGTCATGTCTGCTGCCTACAGAAATCCTCTCATCCAATTTGTTTTATTTCTATTTGTAGCACTTTTTTCAGTGTAAAAATGTTACTAAACGGCTTGCATAAAATCAGTATCAATGGGGCTTTTTAATGACTTTACTGATTCCCTGTACAGTAAATCAGCAATATACAATTTGTTAATTATCCATTCAGTCATTATCTACCACTTAATCGTCTACTAGGGTCACAGGGGATTCCCATGCCCATCCAGGGCAGAATATTTTGGGTGCTGTGCAGATACACCCAGGACAGGGCGCCAATCTATCCCTGGGTACACACACACGCTATGGGGCAATTTAGATCATTCAAATTACCTTGAATCCAAGTTTGGACTGTGCGAGGTAACCCACGTGGACACGGAGAGAACATGGAAACTCTACTCAGTTTGGGATCCACAGCGATGAGAGGCAAAAGTGCTAACCACTAAGCCACCGTTTCGTAAATTGTGATTATTTAATCAACGACGTTCTACTTTCGCAGCCTCCTCGCTCAAACTTCAGCTGAATCGATTCACTCGTTGTAATCGACTCTTAGTTCTTAACGAGTGGGAGCTCAGATTCGACTCCTCTGAGGAGAGACCTGTTACGGATTCACTCGATTCCCTTGGCGGTCTGGTCATGGCACTTTGCAGTAACCGCTGAGACTTTTATACTTTTGAAACATGCCAGGTTTTAAAGAGGTTATTCTGGGTGGAACTGCCCTCACTGTGGCTGGAGGAGTCGCGTATGTTCTCTGGAATGTAATTAATACAAAGAAAAGAGAAGACTCGGAGAGAGAGACGTTAAACCAGCACTCGCAAAAGGAGAAACATGAAAAGTTGGAAGTAAATGAGGAAGAAATAAGAAGCGAAACGTTTAAACCAGCTTCCAGTCTGCCTCAGGTCAGACTCACCTGTTGAAATACATCCTAAATTACTTTTGCTAATGCTAATGTGTGTTTAGCTAGTTTGTTTAGCTGGGTGTGTTCTAATCGAGTTCTCTTACACACTACCTAGTGCACTCACTGAAGAAACCTTGTTAAAGGAACCCCGCTCAAGTACTTAAATATTTTTATTTATTTGAATATATTTACAAATTTGAGTGCCCTGTTGCTTTATTATAAAACGGTTACAAACACATGAGAAAAAACATGCATTTATATGCATTTATACATGCATTTATTGAAAGCAAAATTGTTAATAAACTGGTCTTCCTTGATGTTATCTAGTCCATTTTTTTGACTGCTGAGTAACAGGATTCCAGTTTCTCTAACAATCGAAAACTGCCATCTAGTGGCCAAATTACAGAAGAGAATTTACAAAAAGACAGCCGCAACAGACTTGGTGCTTTTTAATGTTTGTGTCCCAGAGCACAAAGGTTCATAAAGGTTTGACTGGGTGAGTTTGTTGTGGAGGTCTGACCTCAACAACTTTTGAACATCTTATGGAAGAAAACAGCAGGCATCACTGTCTGACCTCCCAAAAATATTTTCATAGATCACACTCTTGGAGAAAGTCTTTCAGGAGGAGTGAAACATATTTTAATTTTGATAGTGTTAAATGTTCAATAAACGGCCTCGGAGATGCAGGTTGTTCCAAACAGATTTTAATGCAAGTTTTCTGAATAGACAACCAAGTGTACAGAAAAATCATCAATGGCAGGCAACCACGATTGATGAGAGAGCTCTGCCCGAAGTCCTCTAGTTTGTCCATTTAAGTCCTTCAGGAGAGTGTGACCTGCTTCTTCTGTGTGTGTGCCCCCTCCAGACAACAGTCTTTTTTTTTCTCATGTGTACATTGACCAAAACATCTCTATCTTCTAACCCATCTGGTCCTCCTTTCTGCCCTCCTCAGGGGTATGAATTTATGACAGGTTCTTGTTGACAGTCCCATTATTCAAATCTCTCCGCTGACCCTGAAACAGGACATTCATACTCTTTCCCATGCTCATTCATCAAAATAGTCATTTTCTTTGTTCCCTGAACTATTCAACTAATTATGAGTTTTACTTTGCATTATTACTTTTACTAAATTACTTAAAAGTATTATAAAAACCTTACAATTGATTTGATTATATTAAGTCAATCCTAAAATAAGATGAAGTACAGATATTCCAGTTCTGTGTCCTTAAAATAGCGAAAAAGCTAACTATGGTCATTATTTGTGTTTTTTTTATCATTATTAAAAAATCATTATTTTTTAATGGTTAATTAGTTAGGTTAGTAAAAATTTACAAAACTGAATCCACAATTAACACTGGGTCCTTTTGGTGCCATCTCTTGGTGGACTGGAAAAATAATTTTGTCCGAGTAAATGTATTCACTCAATGTATTCACTCAAATTCACTGAGTAAATACACGTTTTCACACAAATAATAGTAAATTCTAAGAAATACATATTAAAATGTTATATTGATATATCAATTAAACATTAGGACTGAAAACGTTTTGATTCCATACCTATTTTTTTTTATCCCACCTGTAAGTAAAGTAAATGCTTTTGAAACAGTATCTGACATTTGTGTCTTGTGAATTTGCACAATGATGGAGATCTTTGTTTCTTTTGCAGAAAGGGCAGGTAAAGGGCTCTCAGGTTCTCATGTTGGGTTTGGAGGGTTCTGGGAAATCAAGTCTGCTTAACTGTTTTTCGATGGGTACTGTGGAGCAGGACGTCTCACCCACGCAGGGTTTCAATGCCGTTTCCATCAACAGAGAGGAGCTTCACATAGAGTTCCTTGAGAGTAAGTGTTCTATCCAAATATGATGTAAACTTTTCGGTACAGAATTCCAATTGCAGTAGGTAGTGATGTTTCTCTTTAATGATTTAATCTGTCAGGTTTGGGAATAAACAGCTTTAATTAGCCACATCATTAATTATTGGATTTTAAAAAACAGGTACATCTGGTCCTTAAATTTGATTTGTACTCGTACTGGGTTCTATTCTGTGGTGGGTTTAAAGTTTTCCCCATAATCTCTAAAAACATGTTGGTGAATTAAAAAGTGATTTATGACTGTGTCATAATGGTTTCCTGCTCAGAGAATAGTCTGTAAGCTGTCCAAATGTTAAAACTTCTTTATTTAATAATGCCATGTTGAAATGAAATTATATTAAAACATGTATAACCATATCAGAATACTTTAGTAATCCCCAGGGGTGGAAATTTCAGAAAAAGGTCTTAAAAAGATAAAAAAGATTAAAAATTAAAAGTGAAAAACACAGTTGGGAGCACTACAAAAGGCTGCATGCACCGCTCGCACGTGTGCACTGAAATATGGCCACCGCATCAGTAAAAGACCGCAAATAATTACTGCATAAGCAAAATATTGGTATTGGCAGATACAAAAACTTTATTGAAAATGTTCTGATTCTTGCTGCTAAAATAAACTTGCTCGGGCCGTCAGGATGATTTTGTGGCTGCACAAGGATTGGCTTTTTTCCTCTTTTAAAATTTTGTGTATAACTTTAATTGCGTTCTCTTTAGTGATCGACCGATATGGGTTTTTTAATGGCCGATGCCGATATTTAGACGACAGATGTGGCCGATGGCCGATATATAAAGCCGATATTACCAGTTTTTATTTCAACTAATAAAGTACAATAATAATAACAATAAACAAGATACAAAAGTAATCAGACAGTTTATCACTGTCTACTCTACTTTTTGTAATACAGAGAGCAATATTAAAAACATACAACTTTAAATTACATATTATTAATTAATGTTTCAGTGTACCTAAACATAAGCAGATAGTAGCATCTTTTTAGAATGAACATTTATTGATGAACATTGCACAATGCACACAGAACAACATTCAATTAACTTTTTGAACTAATGAGCCAATTTAACTAATTTAGATAAACAAAATATTAAAAAAGAAATATTGTAGTTTGTAGTGTGAAAAAAAAGTACTTATTTGAATATCTCAAGAAAAAAATTTAATGAACTGAACTTTGATCTAGTTCAGAATTAAAATTGTGAACTTTGAGCATGTATGAACTGAACTTGAACTAGTTCAGAAAAGCTGTGAACTGGCACAACACTGCCTGCAAGCTAGTGTCTGTTATTGCTAGCGATATATAGCGTTAGCTAGCCAGTTTAACAAAATCACCCTAATTATACAAACAGTAAACACTGTATATGTTACAAATAGCATCCCGGAACATTATTATAGCGTTAGCTAGCGCTAATTAGTATTAGTTGGCCAGTTTAGCTGTTCAAGTGGTTGCTAAGGTTACAGTTCCAAATAAAACTATTGGCATTTTCTCTCTAAATAACATAATCACTCTAATTATGCAGAGAGTAAACACTTTATACATTACAAAGAGCAGCCAGTAACAAATACTGAGAGTTGAAAGAAACCGTTTTCTCTCATGATCCAACGATCCATTGCCTTGAGCATTGAGTGACGTTCTGCCGGAAGAACACTAGGGGCCACTCTAAGCAAATGTTAGATCAAATGACTGTATTCAGCCATTGAGCCAGAATGGCCGAGCTGCCCACAGAGTTGCCTGTAGGCATTGTTTAAATATCGGCCTTGTGCACTCATATATCGGCCGATGCCGATTATCTAAAAATGCCAAAAATCGGCCCGATTGATCGGCCAGCTGATCAATCGGTCGATCACTAGTTCTCATCCTCTGTGTTCAATGTTCATTTCTGATTTCAGGTTTACATTTTCTGTACATCTCACACTGTTTTTGCTGTTTCATCATGCCCCTTTCATTTTTTGTAATAGATATTTATTATTAAATTATAAAATTGCATTAATAAAGGGATATAATAATGCTTCAATTATTTGGAGTTTTCCCCACCATGTTTGATTTTGACCTGATTTCTTCTAACAACTGATTATTGAACATGTGTTGTGAACAGTTGGAGGTGAAGAGAAACTCCGAGAGTACTGGCCCATGTATCTAAACAAGGCCCGGGTGCTGGTGTTTGTGGTGGATGCTGCTGACCATGCACGATTTCCACTGGCTAAAACTTGTCTTCATCACGTCCTGGCCTCGGAGCCACACCTGCCTTTGGTCCTGCTCGCTAACAAACAGGTAAGTCTGGTATAAAAATATAACTGACTCTGAACAAGATGGCAATCCTATACATTATTCTCCATAGTTTTAAGTTATTTGTTAGATATTATATTCCTTTTATTTTAATGGACATTATTCCCAGTTGAGGGATTGAAATTAAGTTTCTGCAGGTCACAGACACTGTGTTCATTTTTTACGAGTAGCCTCTTATGACCTTTAAGGTGCATCTAGAGCTTTTCTGATTTTTCATTCTTTCTTGGAAAGCATTTTAAAAACATTTAATGAACTGTTCTTATGTTACTGACTCTGGTGAGTGTAGTTTCTCTGTTAAGACAAAAAACATGTTAAAGTCAAAGGTAGAGGGAACAAACCTATGTACATTTTAGAGCCCCCTACACTCAATTTCTACTGATTTTATTTGAATTAAAAAACACAAAAAGTTTTGCCCCACTATTGTCCATGTTATCAGTTCTAATTACCGTAAAGATGGACTTTGTAGTGGTTCCTTGAACAGGGCCCTTAACCCTCATTGATACAGGGTCGCTGTGACCCACCCTGTGCTCTGAGCCCCCAACCATCTAGTTGGGATATTTGCAATCATCATTTATATGGTAAGTGGAGAAAGTAGACAATGGAGCAAATGGTTAAACTTTTGCCTGGTACTGTATGTGTGTACAACTATATTCATTCATAACTTCTCTTTACAGGACCTTCCAGGTGCATGTGGGGTGTCTGAGCTGTTTGAATCTTTGGCTCTGGATTCCATCGGCGACAATCGAAAATTGTACATTTTGGGAACACAGGCTCACAAGGGAACAACCAGTTCCAACCCCTACCTCCAAGAAGCGTATGAGCTCATCATCGAAATTATGAAACAGTAGCCAAGTGGAGCAACAACACTCTCTGATCTACAGAATATTGAGTCTTAAAATCATTACTGAATGTTGCTTTATTTCACCTTGATATGAATCTGTACAAACCGCAGATTACTAAGGGCTGTTTCCTTACCAAAGATATTCATATGGCAGTGGCTCTGTCGGTTTCTTTAAAGAGAAACTTATCTAGCTGCGTATCTGAGGTTTAGAGTTTATCTTTTACACCAATATTTAGGATATTTTACAGACTGGTTCATATAGTACCCTGAAAAGATATTTGCTGTAAATAATTAGGTTAAAATATTACAGATGTTGATTGTTCTTAGGTCATATTTAATGCTTTTGAGGTTTACATTTGTTTGGTGATACGGATCACTGTTTAACCTGTAATCTGTTTTGTATGACTGTTACTGTGGGAATCATTCAGCTAGAAAAGAATAAAGCTAATTATTCATTCCCCCGAAACATTAAGTGTAGTCAGATTTTTTTTTGCTTTCTGGGGTTCTGCATCTGTTTTTACACTAAAGCTGATGTCTCTATGTGCTCCACTTTACTGGCAACAGAATGTTTTTATATGCACAGATTGATTTGAGACTTGAACGTGTTGTCGCAGAAACAAAACCAGGCACCTAAATCCCAGGGCTTTCTGCTCCAGCTCTGTGTATATCATCTGATTTTGCTCACTGTGAATAGAGAGGTGAATTCATCAATATTTGGTCCATTTAAGTGATAAATTAATATGGGGAATGAGGGAATGAAAATGAACTAGTTTTACAGCTGCATTTTTAGATTAGAGAAGTAAACTGGTAAGATTTAACTTGTAAAGCTTTAATTTTTGCAAAGGCATTCTTCAAAGTTAAGGTTTATTTCATTCATTATTGTGCGGATTGTGAGGATTTTAAGAGAATTTATTGAAAGCGATGAATGATGTTCAGGGGGAGATTGTTTCGGGCATGTTGCAGATGCACCCAGTGCAGGGTGCTCACAGACACACTATACCTTATGGGGCAATTTAGAGCAGCCAATTCACCTTGAATCCAGTTTTTTTGGACTGTGGGAAAAAACACAGAATCCGGGGGGAACCCACATAGACACATGGAGAATAAAACCTCCACCCAGATCCCCAGCACTGGGAGGCGAATGTGTACCACATGTCATGTTTAATAACTCCAGTATAAAAGTGACTTGTTACTATTTGTTTTTTTGTTAAATGTTGCAGGTTTGTGTCTGTTTATAATAAATATAATAAAGTCCATAAGAGTTTAAAAAAAGATGTCGGAAAGCTTATTCTTAAAATATAATTGTGCTGGCAAGCCTGAATTTGTAGAGCAACTAATAACTAACAATAATTGAATAACTATAGCACAATAGTGTGTTTTAACATTATACCTCCTTAATAAAACCTATCAAAAGTTAATTCTAGTAAGTGTTGCATCACTTCTCAAATAAACAAATAAAATAAAACAGACAAGATAAATGCCATCATAAAAATCTTAATATTACGTATTCACCCAGTGGCCACTTTATCCTCTACTAGGATTGGGGGGGGGATGGGTCCCCATGCCCATGCCCATCCAGGGGAGAATGTTTTGGGTGCTGGGCACACTCACAGACACATACACAAACACTCTATATTTAATAATTAATTTGGGTAATTTGAAGAATTCAGTTGACCTTGATGCATGTTTTTAGATTGTGGGAGGAAACCGGAGAACCCAGAGGAAACCCACGAGTACACGGGGAGAACATGGAAACTCCACCCAGATTGGGATTTGAACCGGGAATCCCCAACGCTGAGAGGCGAACATGCTAACCACTAAGCCATTGTGTTGCCCCATACTCTAGATCATAGGTGTGAAACTCAAGGCCCATGGGCCAAATTTTGCAATTAAAAAAAATATATATATATATCCGGCCCGCGAGATAATTGTACATTTATCTATTATTAGTGTTATTAATACCCCGGCTATATGTATTTTTGGACCATGCCCATATTTTAGATTTGTATGATTTTGACAGAAACATTTTTTATGGAGAGCAAAAATATATAAAGATATTTAAAGTTTAAGGTTATTTTTCGAAAATGGCCCAAGAGCACAGAAAACTGAATGTTTGATATGTTATTTTGACTTTTGACATAATTTTTTATTTCATTTATTTAGGTTTTTTGAAGCATATTCATAGTTACTTTTCTCATTTTGACAAGATATATTTTTTATAGAGAGCAAAGTATTTTTAAGTTATATAAAGTTTAAGTTATTTATTTTGGAATAATATTCCCGTCAGTTTTTATTCCTATTTCTGTTCAGAAAACATTTACTTTTAGTGTGTTCAATAAATGTTTGTCCTGTTCGGGTCATGATCTATAGTTTGCTTTGAGTTTTGGCCCCGGTGCAATTGGGTTTAACCCCGATCTAGTTCATCTTTTTTATACACATTTTGTTAATCCTTTGTACTCTGCTCAGGACCATCACAGCACAGGTATCATTTGGGTGGCAGATGATTCCTTTTCGGGTGGCACATTGGCTTAATGGTTTGCACGTTTGCCTCTCAGCGCTGGGGATCCAGCTTCATATCCCAATCTGGGATGTTCTCCCTGATTTCCCCTGACAGTCCGAAAACATGGGTTCAAGGTAAATTGCTCTTAAGTGCCCCTATATAGTGTGTGTAATTGAGTGTGTGCCCAGCGATATATTGCATGCTGTCCTTGGTGTATCTGCCCAACCGCTCTAAACCTCTCCCTCCCCCCAACGACCCTAAAGTAGGATTAAGTGAAAGATTATGAATGGAGTTTGCAGTTACATTAATGTGGTGTGTTAGTGTGTGTTATGCTAAGATGAATGCATCTGAGTTAGGATGGTTTAAAAGTCCAGCAGCACTTTATATATTAACACAACATCATAAAAAACCCAATTTGAACAGAAAACCTGGCTTGTAGTCATTGTTACATTTTATATGAGTGGTGTTTCAGTAGAGATAACATCTTAAGTAATTAAGTGCCTCTTAATTTAGCTCCTGGAGTCTCTGATGCTTTAGTGATTTTCATGTGCCCACTTTATCTTAATTATTGGGTGCTGACTGAAACCTGCCGGGCTGTGCATCTCCAGAATGGAAGGGTGGAGCTAAGATACCACTTACCAAAAAACTAAGGTTTCATTTTCAGGTCCTTTCAATTGGAGTGCTTTCCTTGTGTCTGGATTAGTTTTCCTCCTGCTGTCCACCGTTTTGGGTGCTGGTCAGATAAACCCAGGACAGGGTGCCAGTCCATCGATGGGCACACACTCACTTGCTCACACACAGCCGATTCACCTTGAATTTATGTTCATGGACTGTTAGAGGAAACCGGAAAACCCAGAGAAAACCAATGCAGACACGGGGATAACATAGAAACTCGACCCAGATCGTCATTCAAACCTGCAATCCCCAGTGCTGAGAGGCAAACATACGCCACCATGTCGCCCTAAACTGTTTATGTGGTTATTTCTTCTAATACTGACCTGTCTGAATTCTATAATAAGGAGGGGGCGTCCACAAAGTTTAATCATCTACAATCACAGTCCTATTTGTCTGATTTAACTGCAGATGTCATTCCGGGCTTCTCAGGTTTCTCTCACAGCCCTGAGCCTGAGAATGTCACATTTCAGCTAAACATTAGAGTGTTGTCGATCTGATCTCAGTGTCATGTGACACTTATAGCTCAGGTAACAGCCGCTGTGGAAACAGGCAGCTCAGTGTTTGGATTTCCATTCAGTGATTGTGGAACCTGTGGAGAGACGGCATGGTATCACCGAACCCAAGTAATAGCATCTTATCAAAAGCTGTATCCTCAATCTACAGCAGTCTGAAGGATTGCATCACATCTGATTTTATATTTGTACTTCTGTTTTTGTTAGGAGGGTTCCACTCGGCTCAATCAAGCAGGTACAAACGTACGGGATCTTCACACTGTGATGTTTTGAATGAGACTATTGATTTTCCGCTTTTATTTATGGTGGTTTATAGAATCCTGCAGCTTGCTCGGCACAGGGAATCTAAAGCAGTCTGGCTCACAATACCCGAGTAAGCATTTATGTTCATTCTTTACGTTTCTTTACAGGTGCTGCCATTTATGTAAACTTTAATCTGACTGGAAAGCAACTGCACAGACAGGATTGTTTTTTATATAATACTTAATTTAATGGTAATATGTTGTTAAATAATGTATCAAATGTAAAATGAATATGTTATTCATTCATTCATTATCTTCTCCCCATGCCCATCCAGGGGAGAACCTTTTGGGTGCATGGCGCCAATCTATCACTGGGCACACTTACGCACACGCTATTTGGGGCAATTTAGAGCATTTAATTTATCTTGAATCCAAGTTTTTGGACTGTGGGAGGAAACAGAAGGACCTGGAGGAAACCCACATGGACACAGGAAGAACATGAGAACTCCACCCAGATTGTGATTCAAACCTGAAGCCCCTGCGCTGAAAAGGCGAACATGCTAACCACTAAGCCACCATGCCGCCCATGAATATGTTAATATAGCTTGAAATTTCTGTTTTAGCATTTTAGTGCTCAATGTATAGAACTCTAACGGCAGTGAGTTCTGCTTGATGCTTATTTATAATCCCTGCACGTTTCTTTTTATCCTCTTTGTAGGAGGCTGACATGGGGAACTCAGGAGACAATATGGCCACTTAACTTAGCAGCACTCAAAGCTGTTCCAACAGAAAGACTTGAGGCTCTGTCCCAACCCAAAAAGGATTTCCATTCCCTCTATCAAGATCAGCTCCTACGGTCAGTAACTCGTTCACTTCGCTCTAGTATTGAATGTCGCCCGGTGATTCCACCTCACCGTGGTGCTAATTCTCACTCTGTAGCGTTCACCACTGGTAAATGATGAAATGATCTTCCCAACTCTGTCACTTGTTATCTTTAATAAACAACTCAAATCACATCTTTTTCACAAACACAAAAAAGGGGTGTTTAGATTAATGATCAGGTTTTCATAATTCTACAGTGTAACTGCTTTTTCCGTAACTACTGACTTGTGTTGTTCTCATTTGTAAGACGCTTTGGATATAAGCATCGCTAAATGACAATGTAAATGATATTCTCTGATATAAAATGCTTCTAGTTACAATTTACATACAAGTCTTTCTCTTCCTGGTACGAAGTGCCCATGCCGATCCAGGGGAGAATGTTTTGGGTGCTGAGCAGGTCCAATCTACCAATCTATTGCTGGGCACACACCCTTTATATAGGGCAATTTAGAGCAGTCATTTCACCATAAATCTGTGTTTTTGAACTGTGGGGGAAAACCAGACAACCCGGAGGAAATCCACACCGACACGTGGAGAACATGAAGAACACCCAGATTGGGATTTGAACCTGGATCTCCAGTTCTGAAAGGCGAATGTGCTACTTACAAAGCCACAGCCACAGCATGTCGTTATTTTAAATACGCAAATGCAAATGCAGAAAAAGCATTTAAAAACAAATAAGTATGCACCTTCACTGCATCAATCAGAGTCGCATGCATAAGTAACATCCAGGTACACTGTAATTTGTTAGTATTGTTAGTATCTAACATTGTATTTATTTATGTATTCATAATGACCTGATAAGTTAAACCATATAATTCAAAGAAGCTGCACTTTTTTTTTACAAAACTGTATGATAACACCCCTTCTACATTATTTTTATTAGATCCTATAAAGTCAACGTTGTTAACGAGTTAACGTTGCATCTGATTAAGGAGGAAATGTTGTTTATTGCTGCTTCCAAATTAAATGAGTTGCATATTTTAGTCATGAAAGATCTTGACTGATGAATCTTTTAGTGAAAAGAATGAAGAGAAAGAAGGAGGTCTGAGGAAGATCAAAGGTCTTCCCACGATTACAGCGCAGTATGAGCAGGTAAAACGACTGTCCACGCCGAGGTCACATCACAGGAGTTCTGGTATGAGGTGAGACGTGCACAACATGTATCGAAGGCTAATGTTGTTGACATGTTCATTCAGTCATGGTCTAATTCATTCATCCTAATGATGTTTGTTTTGGCTCTTGAGTCTATTCCAGCATTCACTATGAAAATTAATTCGTTCTTTATTCGCAAGGGGTTCCCCATGCCCATTCAGGGAGAACACAGGACAGAGCGCCAATATATCGCACACTCACAGACTGTTATGGGGTAATTTAGAGCTGCCAATTCACCTTATTTCACCAATTTATGTTTTTGGACTGTGGGAAGAAACCGGAGAACCCGGACCAAACCCACTCGGATAAGGGGAGAACATTCCACCCAGATTGGGATTCGAGGATAACTTGCTAACCACTAAGCCCCACTCTGAAAATGAAGGAAAATACTGTAGACAGGTTACAAGTCCAGCAGATGGCAGACAAGCTCTTCACACACTTAATTCTCTCCACTTTACCTGAGTTCCATGTCTTTAGACTGTGGAAGGAAACCTGAGCCCTTGGTAGGTAACCACTCATACAGATGGAATAACGAATCTAAATCCAAACCTTTCCTGCTGTTTCTCGAGAGCATGAATTGCTGCAGCTCCTATTGTTAACAGTAACATCCATCCATCCATCCATCCATCATTTTCCGCTTTATCCTCTACTAGGGTTGCGGAGGGGTTCTCCATGCCTATCCAGGGGAGAACGTTTGAGCACTGGGCAGAGACACCCAGGACAGGGCGTCAATCTATCGTTGGGTACACACTCACTCACACTCTATTTGGGGTAATTTGAAGAACTCAAATGACATTGATCCATGTTTTTGGACTGTGGGAAGAAACCGGAAGAAAACCCACACAGACATGGGGAGAACATGGTAACTCGACCCAGATTGGGATTCGAACCGGGAATCCCTAGTGCTGATGTGCTAACCACTAAGCCACCGTGCTACCCTAACAGTAACATTATTCTTTCTAATAAGGGTATAAACAGTTACAAAGAAAAAAATTCTTAAGGTATTTATAACTCACTATATTAAACTGATGAATGGGTTTAGAGTTTACATGTTTAAACAGTTCTTTGTGTGAACTGGGAATGTTATCATGATGCTGTGTGTGTGTGCAGGCTTCCTCACACAGTGTGGTGTGAGCACAGTTGCCCTGTGTGGCACATCAACCCTGCAACACTTCATGCTGTTGCCTCTCCTCGCACCCTTCAACTCGCTCAGCCAAAACACACACATCCTGATTTCATGAAAAACCGACAGGTCTCTCACACACATCGAATAAAAATTTATTCTTGTATTACCTGAGGGTACTAGTACTACAGGTACTACACACTTTCACTGTGTCTGTGTGGGTGTGGATGTGGGTGTGTGTGTGTATGTGTGTGTTTTTGTGTTGTATTTGTGTGTGTTGGGTGGGTGAATGGGTGTGGGCGTGGGTGTGTGCGTGCATATGTGTGTGTGCATGCCTGTGTGTTTGTTTGTTTGTGTGTGTGTCTGTGTGTGTGTGTGTGTTTTTGTATCATAGACTGTAGAATCCTGTATCTCAGATGCTGCTAAATCGGCACAGGCGAGTGTGAGGCTGGAGCAGCTCTGTTCGCCTAAGCGTAGAGCAAATAATCAATTTTACCCCTACGGCTGTCCTGAAACTCCCATCAGACTTGTGTTTGTGCAATGTGCATTAATGTTGACGTTTTCACTCTCCCCTAATTGTCCACCATATGTTTGACTTTCCTGCTCACACATACATACATCCATTATCATCTGTTTAATCCTATACTAAGAGCACAGTTTTTTTTTTTTAACACATACTGTACATTTCTACAACACCTTCTTCATGCTGTAATTTGTAATAAACCTATGTTTCATGTCATTTAATCCAGACATTTCTTATATACAATATCTTAAAAATTATAAAAACTATTAGAAAGCTGCTCTTGTCAGACTGACCTGCATTATGATGGAATTAGTTTTTAATTTTAGTTTAAATGCTTATAGCTTTATTCAGTCCAACAAAAGCTCTTTGTAAGGCACAATGGCCTAGTGGTAGGCAGGTAGACATAGTCTATTCTGTGTGGTTCTATTCTGCCTGCTTTATTTGTGTCCTTGGGAGCTCCATTTGATACAATCCAAAAACCTGCTGGGAGGTGAACTGATGATGCTAAGCTGCCCCCACATGTGATTGTGGACATGAATATACTTGTCAATGTGTCTGACCTGCGATTGATGGCAACATGTTCATAGTGTTTTTCTGCATTTCACATTTTGAGAACTGGGATACTGGGAGAACTGGGACTCCAGGACCACAGCAATGGTGACACTTTTTAGTAGTTTTTTTATTGGAACACTTAAGCGAACCAAAGTTTATAACTGATTTTACCGTAATTGGAAATACTTCTTTTCCTTGTGGTGATGACAAAACCATTAACGGAAACCAGATTGTTCAGCGTTCATTCATTCATTCATTCATTCATTCATTCATTATTTCATTATCTTAATCTTTCCTAGGGTCACCGGGAGGTTCTCCATGCCCATCCAGGGGAGAACATTTTGGGCGCTGGGCAAATACACCCAGAACAGAGCACCAACAGTGCTAATGAATGTTTTTAGTAACTGAATCTAGATTTTTTTTAAATAATACGTTTGGGCACATTATACATTGAGAGCGAATGACCTGTAGGTGGTGCTCATGTTCCACACTTTTAAACAAACAAAAAAAAAACTCAGGTTGTTAAAATGCACGACAGAGAGAATAAAATATATCAGTGATGTACAGTTTTTAATGTAAAAAATAATATAAAATCTTGTATCAGAACCTGCTTTACACACAATAGCACCAGTATAGCAACAGGTTCTCAGCAACACCGTACACAGTGTGCCACATATACATAGAAACTGTATGCTGACCTACATTTATAATAAATCACAACGCAGATCATTGTGTGCACATCAGTTGATTGTTTATATTTGAATTCTGGGGATTTTGTTTGTAAGATTAATTACAGTACATTTTGGCTTGTGCAATTACAGTTAATGAGTTCTTCAAAACCAGAAAATGAGTTCCTGCTTTTTTTTAATCATACTGCTTACAGATGATAATTGCATTAGAGTGTATTCAATTTAAACTAACTTTATTATTACTGTAGGCAGCATGGTCTTTCTTTCGGGTTCTCCAGTTTCCTCCCACGGTCCAAAAACATGGATTCAAGGTAAATTGAATGCTCTAAATTACCCCATATAGAGTGTTTGTGGCTATGTGAGTGAGTGTGCCCAGTGATATATTGGCACCTGGGTGTATCTGCACAGCACCCGAAACATTCTCCCCTGGATGGGCATGGTAAACCCCCTCGTGACCCTAGTAGAGAATTAAATGGAAGATAAAAAATGATCTAATTATTATAATGTGTTTATTTAAAGAGGAATGTTTTGACTTTCAGGTGTCTACTGGAGCAAGAAATGCCTCAGCAAGTGCTCGTCTGAAAGAGCTTGCTACCCCGAAATCCCTAAGTAAGGATTTTTCTAATTCATTCATTCATTCATTCATTCATTTATCTACCGCTTAATCCTCTACAAGGGTCGCGGGGGGGGGGGGGGGGGGTATTCTCCATGCCCATCCAGGGGAGAATGTTTCTGGTGCTGGGCAGTTACACCCAGGACAGGGTGACTTTTCTGATTGAAGACAAATTTATATATAGGTATCAGTCAAAAGTTTGGACACACCCCCTTCTTGCTTCATTGTCTTATTTTCTCCACTTACCATAGTTTTACAATTACAGACTGTAGTACAGTTGTGAATTCCTGTAGATTCTCTGTTCTCTGTTGGTCAGGAACATCACAGAACAGTTATGATTTGGATGGTGTATTGTTTGTCAGTTCTGCAGTGACACTGATATGGTGAGGGGGTTTTAGTGCAGCTGTGCTGCTGTAGTTTCATTTAAACACCTCGGTGACATGGCTGAGATAGGAATAATGCACCAAACAAATAATACCTGCTCTATGGTGCTACTATTGGGGTCCTGATCATTAGAGAACAGAGTAAAGGGGACTAACACAGTATGTACTGTAGAACACAAACAGATGAACTACAGTCTGTAAGTGTAGAACTACAAAGTCCATCTTCACAGTACATGTAACTGAAGGTGATTTTTTGACAGTTACTGTATATATGATTGCTCTTACAAGTGGGCATGGTAGCTAATGGTTAGGGCATTGGGCTAATAATCTAAAGGTTGTAAGTCTCTTTGGATAAAAGTGTATGCAAAAATGATCAAATGTAAGTGGATTAAACTACAGTAACTGAAAGAATTTGGGCTTTAAATGATTTAATAATTTAAACACTTAAATTGCTTTTTCATGTTTAAAATGTTCAGTAAACTGGATGTATAATCTGTCTGCATTCCACTGTGGTGGATTCGCATGATGTAGTCTGATTATTCCCGTACCATGTAGACAGAAGAATTTCTACTCAGAGCACGTGCACGGCAGCCCATTTACGTCTTAGTTGTTCTGTTCCTAACCAAACTTTTTCAAGCAATCTGGACTCCCTTTTTCCAGATGTGGTGTAACTGACTCAGAATACAAATCAGACTGAATGAGAGACTGCTAAAAGCAATGAATTTTATTAGAGCCGCTTAAAAATAAGAAGATAAACTGAAAGCCCATAACCATTCCCAACTCTCTTCTTGTTTTAGGCGGGTATTCAACAACGTTGTAGGTTCACCTGATGAAGCACAATTTTAAGCTGCATGTTCATGCTGCCAATCTGTCATTGTATTCAGGGTGGTCTGGATTTGGAGCCAGAGGTACGCAGGGCCAGTTTGAAACTGAGACTTTGTAAGCAGGAATGATTAGATCAGTCGTGGCGATAAAGGATGCACATGGTATGAAACAGTATTTACGGAACTAATCTAATTAATCATACTTACATGATTATAGGCTTCTAAAGTTCAAAGAAAACATTTCTATTAGCACTATTAGCACGAGACAGGATATGATTGAGAAACAATAGTTAAACCTTATTTGCACCTCTGCTGTTTTTGCCCTAAAGCCACAATATTTATCGTTCTGTTTCTCTAAAATGCGTTTCAAAGTGCCCCACATGTATTTAAACCAGAGGACTGTATATTATGTATATAGCAACCAACTTTACATCATGTTTATAATACATCAGCAATATATTCACCTGTATATTATGCTTATATCACTGCCATCTCTGTACATGCTGTACATACAGTAGTTGCTTTATATTGTGTATATAATCCACTTACTGCTTATTTCAATCTGGTTAGATGCCACTGCAAATGCAACTGCATTTTGTTACCCTGCAACTCTTACATTTGTTATGACAAGAAAATTAAATCTAATCTAATGTAATCTAATCTTATAATAAATGTTATAAAAAAAACTATAATGTCAGAAAAGGCTTTCAGTGTTTCACTGAATTTAATTAGTCTAATACAAAAGCAGGAATCAATGCCTTCAAAACATTTTAAAAATATTGGGATAGACGTCAAATAAGACTTAATATCTTATACACCCAGGACAAGAGAGGGCGTCAATCTTTCACTGGGCACACACTCATGCACACAGACACACACACACACACACACACACACACAAACACACACTATATGGGTCAATTTAGAGCATTTCATTTACCTTGAATCCATGTTTTTGGACTGTGGGAGGAAACCCACCCACATGGGAGAACATGGAAACACTACCCAGATTGAAACTCAACCTGGATCATCAGCGGTGAGAGATGAATGTGCTGAGCAAATAACGTAGTTAACAATAAATTTAAAATAGTGATGTATAAACACTCACCATCTCACTTATTAGATGGTTCATTAGGTCTGTTTATTATAGAAATGCACTTGTAAGTTTTGTAGTTACAGTCTGGTGTCTCATACTTTGTTAATCCGCTATACGTATTTCTTTAAATGGTCGCATCACAAAGTAGCAAAGTGGTAAAAGCAGGTATTAATTGAGTTGCTGATCATTCTCAGCACTACAGTAACACTGATGTGGTAGTGTAGGAATCAGATACAGCAGTGCATCTGAAGTCGTGAACTCCATTAGACAGACCCTTATTGCTCCGCCATGCAGATGTAAAGTCAGAAACAATAACTGTTCTGGAGTGTTTTCATAATCTTTTAATCCTTTATCATTTCTCATGAGATGCAGCTTACAGGATGCTGTTGAGTTTATTTTCGGTTGGTGGATTTCTCTCAGTCCATCAGTGGCACTAAGATGAACTACAAATTGCATCTATATAAGTTAAAATAAATGTGAGGAGGTAAACCTAATTTTATAGCCAGCGAGTATATGTTCACATTCAAAACCTACCTGTTATATAGAGAGTACATAATGATTGTGTATGTAATAATTCAACATTAGTACCTATTAGCATTTGCAGTATATTCTAATGCGCAGTGTACATGTCTATATTAATAATCTACTGTACTACGCCAATATAATACTGACAATTACTACAGAAACAACGTCCAGTGTAGATGGTCGTATAGCTGATTAACCATAAATGAAAGTATTTTAGTATTTTGGGTGTGTGTCTGTGTGTGTGTGGCCTGGGGGGGGGGTGTCTTTATGTTTGCTGACACACTTGCCATCATTCACCTTTTTGTTTATACCATTTTAACCTGTTTACTAATTTGACATGGTGTGCTCCAACATCTTGAATTTTTTTTCAGGATTTAGTATGTATTTAGTCTGAAGCTGCAAAAACCTGACATTATTGTAATACAGTGAAATGACATATTTACTGAAAATTTATTATCAGGGAGATTTAAGATGCCACACTAATTGGCTGCAATTGCAAAAATAAAACCACTATCAGTATACTAGCTTACACCAGCAGGTACAGTACTACACCACAAATACAGAATATGTAAAATGACTCGGTCATAACAGTGCAGTCTGCTGATCCAATTTAATAGCATGAGCTCTGTGAGTGGGAGAGAGGGGGGGCTCTTTATCCAGTTGGCCAGTCATTTGATAGCTTAATTCTTTTCTCCCTCATTCACTGTCTCCCTCTTTCTCTTTGATAGATTCCACATGGACTTGTTAAGCTGGCGTGGAAACCCTCTTGCAGAGTGCACTGCCCAGGCAAGCAGTGGGTGGAGATCCAGAGCATCTTCATAGATGACACAAACCCCTTTATCACTCATTAGAAGCTATTATGCAAGATGGAAAATTAAATGCAATACAGTGGGTACATGTGTGAGTCAGAAAATAAGGGTGTACTGCTGCACACACACACACACACACACACACACACACAGATAACTGCTGCTGTTCAAAAAAATACATTTGATGTCTTTTGTTTCACTTTACAATTTGTGCTGTTTGAATGCATACTTTAAAAAAAAATTTTTTTCACTTGTAAAGTTACCATGTTGGAGCAACATGTTTTTTTTAGCAGCGACTATAAATACACACTATTACACTCGACAAATGACAGCATTGTATATACACACATTCATGCCAGATTCTAAACAGTATGGCATTTGTGCTCAACCCAACATGTTTGTTTTTCCATATGGGAGGGTGACCATATTAACATGATTCAAAACACACATGGACACACGCAGATCCCCATTTCACAGGTTTACTCACTTTTGACACTGGTCCTTTCACTAAACTGTTCATCTGTGAACATTCCGATTTTTCTATATTTCTTTAAATGTGACTTAAATGTCACTGTGTATTTAGTTCTACCAGTACAACACAGAGAACATTCATTCAATCCTTTACTAGGGTGTGGACGGGGGGGTTCCCATGCCCATGCCCATGCCCATGCCCATGCCCATGCCCCATGTCCAGGGGAGATCCCTTCAGGTGCTGGGTGGATACACCCAGGGCAGGGCACAAATCTATTGCTGGGCACACCCACACACACAGACACAAATACTATATGGGGCAATTTAGAGCATTCAATTTACCTTAAATTTTTGAACTGTGGGAGGAAACCGGAGATCCCGGAGGAAACCCACACAGACACGGGGAGAGCATGGAAAATTCACCAATTGGAATTCAAACGTGGAATTCCCCATGCTGAGAGGCAAACATTCTAACCACTAAGCCACTGTGCCATGCCACAGTGAACATAATATAACAAAATTAGATAAAGCATTACACTTAGGTCATTTATTTAAGAAAAATAAATCAGTATTACACATCTATTAGTGTGAAAGGTATTTAAAACATAGAGAAATTAAACTAGTTGTTAAAGCTCTAAACTTCACTCTGGACAATGGAGGAAATTTCAGACCATTGTTAACCTCCCACCTAGTGCCCATAAGCCAACAAAGATCTAAAGAGCAAAGCATATATATATATATATATATATATATATATATATATATATATATATATATATATATAGCTATCATATATAGCTATTATATAAATATGGCTATCATATAAAAAAGAACAAAAATAAAATCTGCATACAGCGCTACATAAATATACATTTTATTTATGTAAAGTTAACTGTCTGCAATATACATATATTTCACATTTACCCTAAAAATATAGATAGAATAAAGAGTAAGGCGTAAAAGTTCCAGCAGTCTGTAAGAGTGAGAGATCCCATGCAGGACTGAAGCAGAAGTGCAGATGATGGATACAGCTGGCTAGTAGAATGAGATGTGCATATTGGGATAGAGCTGTAGGTCTTTCTTCAATCTTTCACTGACCCAGGCTGGGCAGGAAGTCCCTCAGCTTGCCTCCACTGAGCATTCCGCATCCTAAACCATTTCTAGAATGAGACAGAGGAACAAAAGTCTTAAAGTCTTGAATTCAGTTTTCTGTCATAGACACAGTCAGCGCCAAAACCACGCATGCATACTGATTCACTTGCTGACTATACTGAATGGTTATTGCAGTGGATTTAAATTCCCTGCAAAACATGTTGAAATGTATTCACTTGGCTTTTCATGTGAACTCATGTTGTCACAATGGCTTGTTTCACTTCTGTTAAGTAACAGGGTCTCTTATGCAGGAACTCACGTACAAAGAGAGGTAGAAAAATAAAAGCTTCTGTGAGGTTCTGTTGGCTCTGTGTATGTGAAAGAAATGGAGTGAGAAAGAAGCTCTGCTATTCGTCAGTAAGTGGGGGAGTGACCACAGGAAGATATAAATGCCAGCAGAATGGGTGTTTGCTTTGTGTGTGTGTGTGTGTGTGTGTGTGTGTGTGTGTGTGTGTGTGTGTGTGTGTGTGTGTGTGTGTGTGTGTGTGTGTGTGTGTGTGTGTGTGTGTGTGTGTGTGTGTGTGTGTCAGGTCCAGGTGTTGATATTGGATGCTGATCCAGAGCAGTTTTTCTATTCCAGTAAAGGTCAAACTTCGATTGGACAGTGAGTTTCTGATCCAAAACCAAAACTTTAATAAGCCTCACATTTACACATTTAACTTTATATAGCATTAATTTGATAACAATTATTTTGATTGATTAATCTGGTGATTTTTTTGATTAATCGATTATTAATTGGATGAAAAGGAAAACAAGCAAAATTTGTTTTCCAGCATTTTACTTAATAAACCAACTGTCTTTGTACAAAAGTTGTTTTCAACAACACGCATAAAATATATTTTTTTTAAAAATCAATGTATGCAGCTGTTTGCTTTGGTGTGCAGATCTTCAAAACAGTCACCAATGCTAGGCTGCTTTTTTTCTGAAGGTAAGAGCGAATGGATAAATCTGAACTTATCAATAACTTAGACCCAACTAATTGATTATTAAATTACTTGCCTTTAGTAAAAAAAAAAACTATTTTACTAAACGATTTTAATCGATTAGTTGCTGCAGCCCTATATTATTCATTTATTCATTATATTCCAATAAATCAAGGGGAGAACGTTTCAGGCTCTGGGCAGATACACCCAGGACAGGACAGTCTATTTGCTGGCACACTCACTCGCACACACAAACACACACTTTATGGGGCAATTTAGAGCATTTTATTTACCTTGAATCCATGTTTTTGGACTGTGGGAGGAAACAGCAGGACTTGGAGGAAACCCACACAGACCCTCAAGGAGGATGAGCCCCCCACTGAGTCAAGGTTTCTTCCTTAAAATAACATAACAGGGAGTTTTTTCTTGCCACTGTCGCTTCGGCTTGCTCTTTGGGGGTTTAAAAGCTTTTAACTATGTAAATCTGCTTTGTGACCATGTACTGTTGTAAAAAGCGCTCTATAAATAAATTACTTGAACTTACTTGAACACTGGGAGAACATGGAAACTCCACCCATATTAGGATTCAAACCTGGAATCCCCTGCACTGAGAGGCGAACATGCTAACCAATAAGCCAACATGCCTCCCTATATAGAATTATATCACATATAAATAATCATGCCATTTAGAAAACTGAAATTAATGGCATTATAAAGGTAATCTCAATGTTGTCAGTTAAAGTTTATTTAGTCTGTAAGCCCTTGTTAGATTTTGTCTATTGTATGAATTAATTGTGTTTTGTTTTAAACTGTTTACTGTTTATGCCATTTTTACCTGATTTCAGTTAAAATAAGATAATCTACTGAACAGCAGACATACATTTCAGTAAATAAAGTGTTGACATGTATGTGGTTTTATTCAACAGGTTTTTGTTATGTAGCTGTGTTTCAGCTGTGGGGGAAGTAGATAAGCTCAGCAACTCAACTCAACACAACTTTTTTTCTAGAGCACTCTTTACACAACAACAGTACACCAACAAAGTGGTAAAACAGTAGGTACCCTTGTTTTATAAATACTGTGTGCAGAGGTCAAGTTTTGTTTAGTTAATTAATTTCAAATTAATTATAATCAAACATTTACCAATAATACATTGCACAAAATCTATAACTTTATAATGGCATTAATTACATTGAGGCTTAATGTCTATACTTACACTACATATGTTATAATAAAACAGAATTAAACACTCGATAATTAGGTAATTTATTTTGCCTACTGTGATTACACTATTTGTCCTACGCATTGAACCTATCCGTGCAGTGAAATGCACACATATACACACACTGGTGAAGTGAGCACACGTGCCCGGAGTGGTGTGCAGCCCTGTATAAGGCACCCAGGGAGCAATCACGGTTAGGTGCCTTGTCCAAGGGCACCTCAGCCATAGTACTTGGTGGGATCGTGAATCAAACTGGAGCCCATCAGGTCGCAAGGCTGGTTCCATAACCACAAGCCTACGACTTCTCACATCATTGAAATAACTAAAACAATTGTACATGCAAGCTATTATTATTCTATATATCCCTGAAATAGCACAGATTATAGTCTTACAGTGTGTGATTTAGCACATTTGGTGATGGTCCTGACGAAGGACATAAAACCATCAAGGACTAACAAAAATAAGAAAACTGATGTACTACTGTAATTATAAAACTACAAAATTCATCTATATGATAAGTGGAGAAAATAGACAATAGAGCAAGAAGGTGGTATATTGAAACTTCTGACTGGTATATACTGTATATACAGTGGGGAGAACAAGTATTTGATACACTGCTGATTTTTCAGGTTTTCCCACTTGCAAAGCATGTAAAAGACTGTAATTTTTATCATAGGTACTCTTCAACTGTGAGTGATGGAATCTAAAACAAAAATCCAGAAAAATACATTGTATGATTTTTAAATAATTAATTTCCATTTTATTGTGTGAAATAAGTATTTGATCATCTATTAACCAGTAAGAATTTTGGCTCTCACAGACATGTTACTTCTTCTTTAAGAAGCCCTCCTGTTCTCCACTCATTACCTGTATTAACTGCACCTGTTTGAACTCGTTACCTGTATAAAAGACACCTGTCCACACACTCAATCAGTCAGACTCCAGCATCTCCACAATGCCCAAGACCAGAAAGCTGTGTAAGGACATCAGGGATAAAATTGTAGACCTGCACAAGGCTGAAATGGGCTACAGGACAATAGGCAAGCAGCTTGGTGAGAAGGCAACAACTGTTGGTGCAATTATTAGCAAATGGAAAAAATGCAAAATAACGGAAAATCTCCCTCGGTCTGGGGCGCCATGCAAGATCTCACCTCGTGGAGCATCAATGATCTTGAGGAAGGTGAGGAATAAGCCCAGAACTACATTCAATGACCTGAATCTCAAAGAAAACAATCAGTAAACTCTACGCTGTCAAGGATTAAAATTGCAGTGCACGCAAGGTGCCCTTCCTATGTCAAAGCCCATCTGAAGTTTGCAAATGACCATCTGAATGATTGGGAGAAGGTCATGTGGTCTGATGAGACAAAAATAGAACTTTTTGGTTTAAACTCCACTCGTCATGTTTGGGGGAAGAAGAATGATGAGTACAACCCCAAGAACACCATCCCAACCATGAAGCATGGCGGTGGAAACATCATTCTTTGGGGATGCTTTTCTGCAAAGGGGACAGGACGACTGCACCGTATTGTGGGAAGGATGGATGGGGCCATGTATCGTGAGATTTTGGCCAACAACCTCCTTCCCTCAGTAAGAGCACTGAAGATGGGTCGTGGCTGGGTCTTCCAGCATGATAACGACCCAAAACACACAGCCAGGGCAACTAAAGAGTGGCTCCGTAGGAAACATCTTAAGGTCCTGGAGTGGCCTTGCCAGTCACCAGACCTGAATCCAATAGAAAATCTTTGGAGGGAGCTTAAAGTCTGTGTGGCCCAGCGACAGCCACGAAACCTGAAGGCTCTGGAGGAGATCTGTATAGTGGGCCAAAATCCCTGCTGCAGTGTGTGCAAACCTTGTCAAGAACTACAGGAAACGTATGATCTCTGTAATTAAGGTTTCTTACCAAATATTAAGTTTCTTTTTTTCTGGTGTATCAAATACTTATTTCACACAGAAAAATGGAAATTAATTATTTAAAAATCATACAATGTATTTTTCTGGATTTTTGTTTTAGATTCCATCACTCACAGTTAAAGAGTACCTATGATAAAAATTACAGTCTTTTACATGCTTTGCAAGTGGGAAAACCTGAAAAATCAGCAGTGTATCAAATACTTGTTCTCCCCACTGTACATTTTAAAACTTGTTATATTTACATTTTACATTCGATTTTAAAAAATTCATTTAGACCTAAATAATTAACTTCTTTAATAACCTGATAAACTGAGTGCTGCTGATCAAGTCGTTGGAAATCAGATCATGTTTCAGATCACACTGGCTTATGTTTTAATTTGTCTGTAGGTGTCTAATTTTTATCTATTTGTGTACTTTTCTTTGCGTATTCGGTATTACATGAGCACTGCTTGTCTTTAACAATTATCCGATTTAATGACATTAATAAATTACAATTTGTCATGTTAGAAAACTTTTACTGATTGCTATCCGATTTGGATTATTTTGCTGTTATTTCGAGCTATCGACACAATTATCACAGAACAAGTCCAACTCATTGGTCAGATGAGTGCTTGTATACAGCTAAGTAATCGGTTAAACTGTTCCAAAGAAATTCCTGTTTTTCTGTGTCAAAAATTCCCATTCACTTTGCATTACAGTGATTTTCGCACTTTTTGTTCACCCTGATCACTCTTCAAATTTGGCTTAGTTAATTTTAATAATAATAATAATTATAATAAATAATAATTCCTATGGGAAAAATCTGATTTTCAAAGTGCAGTATCTGTCAATTTTTGAGCTACAGACACATAACTCATCTTGTCCTAAGTGATTTGCAGAGAAACCCACCAGCTAAAACCACAGACTGATTACGCACCACCACACACCTGGCCACACCCATTTGGTCCCTATCCGATTCACTTAAATTAATTTCTTAACAGTTTGCAATAAAAACGCTATTTCAAATCTAAACTGCTTGACCATTGATGTGCCCAAGGCTCATAGAAACCCTATTACTCAGCCACATCCACTTTTTTTTTTTACCTTTTTCAAGGTTTAGTATTATTAAATATTGCTTTAATATTAATTTGCACTGTTTCATACAGTCAAGATGCAATCACACTCACATTCTTTTCAGAAAATGCACCTCTCTAGTTCTCTTTGTAATTTCAAAGGGAATAATACATCTGTAATAATTTCCCAGTGCCTCTTTAGTTTTATGATGTAAAAAGGGCAACCAATTAACCAAGCTGTGTTTTTACAGTGCAAGCAATTATTTACAGTCAATTAATTACAATTGTATATAGGGTTGTGGCTGGAAAGATGAGGTTAAACTGATTCTAGGCCAAAGCGACACCCACCTCACATTTAGCTGAACACACCCACACACACAAAACACAAACAATCTCCTGCTTCTATAATCCAGAAAAACTATCTAGCTGAACCAGTCTGACAGAGAAACAGAGAATCAAAGAACGACAAGAATGAAAAAGGGATGACGTAAATGTTTGCATTTGCTTTGGATTTGTGCTTTCATTTCCGAAGATTGTATTGTATTCTGTGTGAGGACAATTATTTAAATGAGCATTGTCTGAGTTTTACATTTGTTTTGGAAATCATCTCGTGCCTGACCTGTGTTTCAGGTTGTTATGCTGCTCACCAAATACCCACAATGTGTTATTAGTAAAACATAATTCCATATTTTGCACCATTAAGTCTCTACCATTAGCAGTGGAAAAGTAAAAAATATGCTCTTTGTGTGTTTATGCTTAATTAAGATAAACAATGACTTAACAAAACAGCTTTTTTTTTCAGAACCTAGTTTTTTTTTTTACTTTAATTAATGCTTAAACAACAAGATGAACATATGGTGCAAGATGTAAATGCAGTTCCTATTGAGAAAGCCCTTCTGAATAAAATGTTTCCGACCTGTGGTGGGACGAGGACGGTTTATACTGACAGTAAGAGGAGTGGTGAAGAAGCAGGACTTTTCAAGGTCAACAATGGTCGAGAAAAAAGCTTATTGAAAGAGGAAGATTATAGATTATTCCCTAATCATGCATTTTTCCTCATTTTAGATAATCAGTCTCCAGAGTTTACAAGTTTCTGTTAGTGAAGAAGGAAGAGAATTTCCTGATTATATGGGAATCCAACCAGATGGTATAACTTCACCTTGTCAACAGGTTTCATATCAAACTAGATTTTTTAAATATCTGGGGGGAGAAGTATTTATTTGTTTTAATTAGCAGCGAAAAAGCAATATTACAGATGAAGATTTTACTTTCAAAATAAATATGTTTCAGTTCAGTATCCGGTTTCCTCCCACAGTCCTAAAACATGGATTCAAGGTAAATACTGGATGGGCATGGGAAACTCCCCTGCAACCCTAGTAGAGGATTAAGCAGAAGATAATGAATGAATGAATGAAAACTGCATTACTTAGCAGGAAAGATTCCAAACCAAATGTAAAATGTCTTTTCTGGGTTTAATGTACAAGTGAAAACAAAAAGCTAACACATGGGATCATTGGGATTTTACCAGTGTACTAGCACTGTTAATGTAATCAGTTAGTGACTGCATCTAAACCTCTTCATTTTTTACCGTAAATTTATCATGGTAAAATACTTTATTCTAATTGGGTTTCAGAACAACAGAAACATCTATACAATCTTACATGACTTGAGAATGTATAAACAGAGATGTATGTAAGGGGAAGATACATCCAGGACAGAGCGCCAATCTATCACTGGGCAAATTTGTACTAAATATTGTATTTAATTTGATTTAAGTTATTTATTATATATACATTGTAAATGTTAATCAGATTTCCAAAAACTTTATCATTCCTAAATGAATAGAACATTGTTTGGAGAAAATGGAGACGAAGTGTGAACATACAAATCTCCACACAGAAATGACCTTGTCCTTCCTGTCCGGGGATTAACTTGAGATCTTTCTTATTGTAGAGTGCACTCAGAAAGTAATAACCACTGTGCCATCATCCTTTCCAAAGCATACCCAGTGTTTGCCAATGAATTGGGACTGTGAGTTTAATAGACCTAAATAAAACATTTCAGTTCCTGTCACACTGCACTGGATTAGAAGCAGCTGAATAAGAAATAATGAAGAATGTAAGTTCCTTTGTTGACTAAATTAAATACAGGAACTACCGGTTGTCAAAGTGATGACAAACAAGATGCCTTACTTCAAAAGTAAAATTGACCTATCAGGAACTGAGCAACAGTAAGAAACAAAAGCAAAAACGAACAACCTCTTATTGATATCTTTTTTTGTTGGTTACATTGTGAAAATGTTTGTCAGAAAAACAAAGTTCAAGAACACAAATCAATGTCTCCATCCAAAGTGTTTTTCCCCCTCACAATGGAGTCACAAACTCCTAATTTGGTCACGCCAGTGCAATCTGGCAACAGTGGTACAGTGAACATCATCCTGGAGTTTGGGTTTCAAATGAAAGCTCAATTTAAATGTTTTAAGCTGATGCAAATTACTATGCTAAGTAAACTGAGCACAAAGTAATGTTTGTTGGCAAATATGGAACTGTAAATAGATGAGCTCTTAAATCCAATCCTGGCACCTTCTTTGGGGTGGTGTAACAAAGTTACACCTAGAATTTAAACAAGTTTGTGCTGGATGAAATTAAATTAAACATAACAGTGAAAACTCCAAACCATATGTTTTTATTGGACAGTTGAGTTGTTTATCCTGAATTTTCACTTTGTAGTTCTTAGTAAGATAAATGTTTTTTTTAATTGCTAAGGTTTCAGGGTGAGATTTCTGGTAATGCAGCTGAAAAATTCACTATTCTATCTGGAGATATTTTGCTGCTTTGAATCCCAACAACGGCAAGCACAACTGGACATGCACAGATGTCAAGCTGAAGGCCTGCGTGCACATCCAGCCCAAGGTATAAATATATTTGGATATTATAAGTCATAAAATTCTGCACCGTACCCCCATTCATTAGGCCCTTTTTTTTTCAGTTTTTCAGGGTAAAAAGTGGTTTATATTTTCTGTGTTAATGTACAGTATAGATACAGTAACATGCTAGAGTGTAGACATCATTTAACACAAAATTATTTACCACATGAACTGAACGTATGTAACTGAATGTTACTGGTAAGTTACTGAATTTATTATTAAAATATATAAAGATTTGAAAAAGAACATGTTCGATTTTTTTTCTACAGAGGTTGTGTTATTAAAAAAAATGGACTTTACAGGTTTGAGACATACCTTAATTTTTAAGGTGTTGATATAATAAGATTATATAAACAACTGAACTTACTTTATGCCACACAGTAACTATTGTACACTCATAGTTAGATATACAGTACCAGTCAAAAATTTGGACACACTTCCTTTTTGCTCCACTTACTCTGTTTTCTAACGGTCAGGACCCCAATAGTAGCACCACAGAGAAGGTATTATTTGGTTGGTAAATTATTCCTATCCCAGCAGTGTGTTTAAATGAAACTACAGCAGCACTGCTGCACTAAAATCCCCTCACTGGACCAGTGTCACTGCAGAACTGACAATAAACAATACACCACCCAAATTATACCTGTTCTGTGATGGTCCTGGCCCATTTAGAACAGAAGTACTACAGTCTGTAATTATAAAACTACAAAGTTCATCTACAGTATATGGTAAGTGGGGAAATTAGTCAATGGAGGTAGAAGGGGGTGTGTCCAAACTTTTGACTTGTCTTGTCCTTCACTAGATCGGCTTTACTTTTGTTTTGGAAAATGGAAAATTCAAGCCCCATCATTTGAAGATGTACAGCAACGAGCCACCAGTGATTCAGCCAATCAGTTCATGTCCAGGTTCAGTATCTACATGTAACCAGGATAATTGCCTAAATGTGACTAACAAAACAATTTCCCTAAAATCCTCTTTTGTGGTGCAGCAATCTGTTCCAGCATGTCCACCCAGAACATGTTGCCCCTGGACCTTACATCATCCACTTGCAGGATTACTCACAACACACCCCCTCACACCGTGCATCGCCCGAGGCAACTCGATATTGCCATATACAGTACAGTGATACAACATTCTCGGTGGCTTGTTCCTTTAACATTCGGTGTCTTCCTGACTGTTTCCAGTGAGCTCATGCACACGCTGACCTCACATCAATAGACGCTCAGAAACACCACACTGTATGAGCTAATAAATCTCTTGTGACCCATAGGTGGGAAAAATACAAAAAAATCTCTAAGTATATGTACAAAAGTATTGCAACACAGCTCTCAATCATTTGGAATCATTTGGAGTTTCATTCAGTTTAATTTCAACAGGTGATATTATTCTGAATGAATGCTATTAGGATGTATTTTTTAGATTAATTAATTAGACATTAATTAAATTAATATCATTAGAAATGAGTAAGTGTAACATTTTATGCCATGTATTTTTAAGGTTGGGTTTAGTAAAGATTTGCTTAATCACTGCTTTTTGTCAGTGTCACAAACCCCAAGATTCCACATGGAATGGTGATTTCATCTGAATGGTCCTTTGTGTATTGTTTTAATGTACTGTTCACTATCAAACCAGCAGAAACGTCCGTGAAGGTCTATGTTAAAGATTTAATAAGAACTAAAGAGCTATTTCTGTTCATTTTTAGTACTGGTGGATGTGAAATTAGTACAACATCCCTCTCAAAATTTGTCAATCGTATTTTTAGCTACTGTTAAACTTCCACTTGGCTCCATTCTGTGAATTAATGAGCAAAAAGCAGACACATTGTTGGAAGCACACCGCTGAACTGATTAAATATATAATCATTTTAAAAATCGATACACTGATAGTCATAAATTTGTGTATTCTAAACAGATTCATACAGGGTTTGAGATCCTGAAACTTCTTACGTCAAGGCAAAAACACTTAAAACCATTTCACCCAAACAGTAATGGATACAGTATAAATGACTTTTCACAATTATATGATTTCAACTTTGTGGAAGTCAGATCTTTTTTCTCACTGTCTGTCCTAGTAAAAGCTTTCTCAACTAAACAGACATGGCACGATGGCTTAATGGTTATCATGTCAGCTGGGGATGAAGGTTTAAATCCTGATCTGGGTGGAGGATCCATGTTCTCCATATGCCCGCGTGGTCTACTCCACACTAGCCATTTTACATCTAAATTTCTACTCATGCATCTATATTTTTCTCTTTTATCCACATTTAGTTTTTATATTTCTGCTTTATTGTTTGTTGTTTATTTTAATTTGTGCAATATGGATGCCCTGAATTTCCCTTTGGGATCAGTAAAGTACCTACATACATACCTACCTACTTACAACTAAAGTATACAGCTATAACTACAGAAAAAGAGTTACATAATGAAAAAAAAATACTAAATAAATGTAGAAATCCACTTGACATGATAATTAAGTAACAGCTGCTTTCATGTGCTCAATGACCTGATATAGGTTTATGTTTGTATACTTTAATATTTCTTTCATAATTGTTTTTGAGTTTCACAACTGTTCTAACTCTTATATAATAGGAGTGTGCTAGGTTTTGGCAAATATTATTTAATCTCTAGGTTTATGTGTTGGATGAACTGCGTTTCGACATGTAAGGAAGATCCCTGCCCAGTGTGTAAATTGCTGCGCACTGACAGACAACAAGGCTTATTAAGACTTAAATTATGTTACCTGTAGCCTATAAATACAGACTGTCTACCTCTATCTGTTATGTCGGTATAAGTTTTATGTATTATTAAAATGATATATCTTTGATATAGTATATACCCTTAGGCTCCATAGGCCAGTTTACAATGATTCTGATCTGTGGAGTTTCATGGTAAGGGATTTATAAAGTAGATCACTTTAAAAAGTTTTTACTTAACCAAATTTCACAAATGATACAATCAGGGGAGCAATTAGACTCTGCCATTTACCTATCTGGACATCTTTGAATGTGGGAGAAAGCTGGGTGTACCTGGAGTAAAGCCACTCAGACACAGGGAGGACATGCAAACTCCACACAAAATGGACCTTTGTTTGCCCTAACCGGGAATTCAAGCTGTGGCATGGTAGTGCTAACCGCTGTGCCATTCTAACTCTCATACATCCAATGCTCGGCCAAAAAAAAGTCACACTCTAACATTTGTTACAACACACATTCACTGTGGCACTGTTTCCACAAGCTCCTGCAATCTTACAACATTTATTTCTGACCAAAAGTGGTTAATTTTGTATTGAGACCTTGTATTGATGATGGGAGACCACTAAACAAAGTCTCATTCAGCACATCACAAAGATTCTCAAAGGGGTACAGGTCTAGACTCTGTCTTGGCTGTACCATGAGTGAAAATGATGTCTTTGGTTCCCTGGAACTTCTTTTACAATCTGACCCTTCTGAAACAGATTAACATCTTTTCCATGACCACAGGATGTGTCTTTCAACATGGCTGTTTAACAAATGACAAGCTACTCACTGCATCAGTTAGGGTTAAATAAACTGCAGATAAAAAACATAATCACCCCACTCATGTAGTAATTTTCCAACACTAGGCTTTTACCTGTTTGATCAGTTCTCCCCATCTAGGGGAGAACGCTTCGTGCGCTCGGCAGATATGCCCAGGACAGGGTGCCAATCCATCGCTGGGCACACTCACTATAGAGGGGGTTTTAGAGCATTCAATTTACCTTAAATCTGTGCTTTTATAAGGTGGGAGGAACCGGACATGGGGAGAACATGGACACAACACCCAGTTTAATACTATTGGGTATTCTTTGCACCAGACCCAACAAGAATACCCATAATATTTAGACCCTCATGTATTCATATGAAGTACATCAGTCTGCTTACATGAATAATTTTACTGGTGTGTGTGTGTGTGCGTATGTGTGCGTATGTGTGCGTGTGTGTTCGTGTGTGTGTGTGTGTGTGTGTATGTGTGTGTGTTAGGTACCAGGGTAGTCGCACTCTATCATTTGTTACAACACACATTCACTGTGGCACTATTTCCACAAGCTCCTGCAATGTCACAACATTTATTTCATTATTTTAAGTTGTATTCATTTTCTCCCAAGACTTTGTATTGATGATGGGAGAGCACTACACAAAGATGTTCAATGGTGTACAGGTATTCAAACAGGAAATTCAAAACAGGAATTCCAAAAAATTTGAATACTGTGGAGAAATCAGCCCAAATTTGGCAGGGCATGAATGTTTTAAACAGAGTGAGACACACTAATAATCTACTAAACAGTAGAGGTGAGGCACAGAATCAGTGCTTGACTGGCCAGACAAGTTGCTGGTCCTAAACCCCATTGAGAATCTATGGGGCATTCTCAAGAGGAAAATGAATGTCACCAGACCCAAAAACAAAGAATACCTCATAGCATTTATAGTCTTACGTATTCATATGGAGTACATCAGTCTGCTAACTGAATTATTTTACTGGTGTGTGTGTGTGTGTGTGTCCAAACTGAGACACACCCTGACCAGGTACAGACTCAGTGTACATCATGTGGCCATCGAGACGGGGATGACACAGACAGTCCTTGCTGCCCAGAGAGAAGAGGGTGTGTCAGCGGTGTACACTCAGTAAAACTGAGACAGAGCTGCGCTTCCTCACTGAATGCACCAAATACACAGAGATCAGGAACCGATACTACACCAAATTTACATCTATCATCCCCAACTTCACCTCCCTCACCCCCACTGAAAAACTACCCCACATACTGGGGAAACACAGAGCTGTGTACTGGCAGCACTGTACATACACACCTGTCACCAGGTGAGGGACAGAGAGTGATCAAATCAGCCAACACACACACACACACACACTTATGCTTAGACATTTAAATCATGTACATTTTTGGAGTTTTATCTTTGTTTTTGTTTTGTTTTGTACTCCGGCTTTGGGCAATACAAATGTAATGTTTGTCATTCTAATAAAGCTTCTAAAATGGAAATTAAATTGAGATGTGTGTGTGTGTGTGTGTGTGTGTGTGTGTGTGTGTGTGTGTGTGTGTGTGTGTGTGTGTGTGTGTGTGTGTGTGTGTTGGGTACCAGGGTCTCCTCCTCGGACAGTCCGCACTCGGCGGCGATGAGGGACAGCGTGGCTCCGTCCGGGTGTCTGATGCCGCGCATGAAGTTCTCCTCCAGCACGCGCAGCTGATCATCGGCCAATCCCCACGCCCCCGTCCAGTTCCCGTTACACGCCATTATCCCTCCTCCTTTGTAAAAGACCTAAATCCCACTTTCGACCAACTTCCAGCCTCAGCCAGCCGGTTTTGCCGCGAGTGCTGCAGAAAGATGAGGAACTGAACCGAAGGACCGGAGCTACGAGATGAGAGCGCGCAGCTGAGAGGTGAGTGGATCGTGCGCTCCCGCTCCTCCTCCCTCTGCTCCACCTCCCTTCCCCTCCTCCCTCTCCTCGCTCTCCACCTCCCTTCCCCTCCCTCTCCTCCTCCCTCTCCTTGCTCACCACCTCCCTCCCCTCCCTCTCCTCCCTCTCCTCCTCCCTCTCCTCCCTCTCCTTGCTCACCACCTCCCTCCCCTCCCTCTCCTCCTCCCTCTCCTCTCCTTGCTCACCACCTCCCTCTCCTCCCTCTCCTCCTCCCTCTCCTTGCTCTCCTCCTCCCAATCCTCCCGTTCCACCTTCCTCTCCTCACTCTCCACCTTCCTCTCCTCCCTCTCCTCGCTCACCACCTCCCTCTCCTCCCTCTCCTCCCCCCGGACAACCAGCACTCGAACCTGGCATGCAAATGATGCTGGGAAAGCGCCCAGTAGAGTAGCACTAACACAACAAAACAAAGGTGTTGTTGTAAACCTTAGAGACTGTGCCTTATATCCAAAAGTGTGTGGGAATTCCTACTGGTTTCACGATTCAGACATGATTCCAGTATATATTACTTTTTACATTTACATTTGGTCACTTAGCAGACGCTTTCATCCAAAGCAATTCACAAAGTGAGAACATGGTTGGTGGTGTTGTTTTCACAAGCTCCTGCGATGTCGCGACATTTATTTCTGTTAAAATTGGCTTAAATTGTATTAATTTCCCCCCCAAGACTCTGAATTGATGATGGGAGACCACTACACAAAGTCCCCTTCAGCACATCACAAAGATTCTCAATGGGGTACAGGTCTTGGCTATACCATGAGTGAAAATGATGACTTCTTTTACAATCTGACCTTTACATGTGTACAGTTTAGAAAGCTATGAATGATTACAAAAATTATTTATGATTTTATAAACATCATTCAGTTAATTTTTTACATGAACTGTTAATATGCATATTTTTGTACATGATATACATCTTGGAATTAAGGGATTTAGTGTGTAACAATACAGTCCATTCACAAAAATTATAGGCTTTAGTGACATAAGTGTGCGACCATCTGTCCATATTGGTGCCCGAAATTCTATTCTGGGAGGTGATGGACAGTAGGCCTACGTCTGGCCATTTAGTGTATCTGCATGCAAATCTCATCTTATCTTCCACTTAATCCTCTACTATGATTTACTAGCATCCAGGGGAGAACGTGTTGGGCACTGGGCAGATACACCCAGGATTGGGTCATTCAATCCATCTTACGCTTAGTTCTCTAATAGGGTCGCAGTGGGGTTCCCCATGACCCATCCAAGGGAAAATATTTCAGGCGCTGGACAAATACTATAACCAATCTATCATTCTATATATGGTAATTTAGAGCAGCCAGTTTACCATGAATCCATGGTTTTGGACTATGGGAAAAAAACAGAGTACTCAAAGGAAACCATTGCGGACACAAGAATAAAATGGAAACTCCACACAGACCAGAATTCGAACCTGAATCGCCAGCACAGAGAGGAGAGGCAGACATGCTAACCACCAAACCACTGTGCCATCCCTGCATGCAAATTATACAGTAAATACTGATACATGTGCTGAATATTAAGTCATGCTTAAAACATTGATATAAATTATTTTTTTACATAAGCATTTAAATAATCAGATAGCATCATCAATGAGCAGTTATAATGTGATATGGTTTATCTGATTAATCACCATGTTCTCCCTTCTGCTTTGAGATAACATCATTCAAAGTCACAGACTTAATAAAAAGTGAATGCAAATTATGAAAATGAGCACATTATGCAAAAAAAAGTTAAACACTTTTTCTCTCTGACAATACAGTGTGTTCTGTGTGTGTCTGTGTGTGTGTGTGTGTGTGTGTGTGTGGTTGCTTACTTACGCAATATGTACCTGATGAGGTCAGACGGCCTTGGACTTTGCATGCTCTGGGTGCTGACGTACTCGTTAAACCAGCTGGTGGTCTGATCACATTCAAGGTGTGTTAAGCTGAAGACCAGATGTTAGTATGCCTGTTTAGATTTCTGAAGCTTTGGCAGAATTCATGCTTATTATAAAGAAATATTAAAATACAGTAAGGACCACTACTGTTTCCCTAATGTACATTTATATCACCAACATTATCATAAGGTCGTTTGTTTCGATAAAATGATTTACAAAGTCACTTTTACATTCCTACATACTGTATAGCATTTATTTTAGCACAGTAGCTAAATATTTAAAACAAGTCATAGTAAAATTGACTGTAGTTATATATTGGTGTTGTTTTAAATCATAAATACTGAAAAGCAGATAAATTCACACTCATGCATAATTCTATATTAATCATATTTTCATGTGATACAGCAGAGTGGACACAGATTCTTTTGTTTTACACCCACTCGGTGCTGCAATCGCTAAACATTCTGCTTACTCAATACACAGGGACTAGACTACAGGGTATACACACACACACAGCATTAACATTGCTAATCAAGCCAAACCAAACAACAAGATCATTTAAAAAATATCTGGAACACCTCGAAGTTCTCTTTGACGTGGAACTTTTTCTTATTCTTTCTTATTTTGACCATCTTCAGTCAATACCCTCTACTTAACAAGTTGAATCCCCTCCTCTCTATCCTTCCCCGTTCTTGCTTATTTATTGAATTTTATTTCTATATAATTTTTATTTTTTTATTTTTTTATTATTATTACTAATATAGGGCTTAATATAGTGGCTTAATGTTTATCACATTCACCTTTCAGAGATGGAGTTTCTGGTTTGAATCCCAATCTGAATGGAGTCTCCATGTTCTCCCTGTGTCTGCGTGGGTTTCCTCTGGGTTTTCCAGTTTCCTCCCACAGTCCAAAAATATAAAACTCTAAATTGCTCCATATAGTGTGCGTTAATGTGTGTGTCTGTATGAGTGAGTGTGCCCAGCGATAGACTGGCACTGTGTCCTGGGTCAATCTGTCCAGCGCCTGAAACAATCTCCCTTGTATGGGCATGGGAAACCCCCCTGCAACACTAGAAGAGGATTAGGCAGAAGAAAAGTAATAAATTAATTATTTGTAAATGCATTTATTAAAAAGATAATCCTTAATAAACTGGTCTTCCATACGTAATATAGTCCAGTTTTCAAAGTTGAAAGTAACAGGATACCGGCTTAGTGCTCTTCTGGAATTGGCTCACTCTTTATATTTATCTGCATTTCCATTTAAGGTATATGATTTAGAATAAAGTATTATAAAACACGCATTAATACGAATGTGAAGAGGTGAGCCATTTTTTCACTAATGTCATGACTGGTCAAACAGTTTAGCCATCAGAATTAAGGACCTTTCATTATACTATAATGAAACAGTTTTATACAAAAATTGTACCTGATCTTATTTTTCTTATCACCTGTAGCAGTATACTTTAATAGATTTGAATAAATAATTTAGAATACTGTTGTATTATATTTAACAATGTACCTGTTTATGGCACTACACTTCAGGACTGTACGCTTACTTTTTATTTGGGCCGTAGCAGTGAGCTGCACCTGTCAGATCTACAGATCTGATGCTGATATACATTGTATGGGCTTGTGTAACACAAACACATACACACATACACACACTCACCACAAACACAGAGTGTGCTGACAATATGGAAACCCAAATTTCAATAAGCAAGCCAATTCCTTGCTAACCATCAAAGAAAGACAAACACGTACACACCCATGTATCCAAACAAAAATGAAAACCTCCAAACACACAGGGGACTGTTACAGTTGTGATCAAATTTATTCAACCCCCACTGAAATAAAGTGTTTTGGCCAGTTTGACATTGATTTGGATCATTTCAGTCATCTTATTTACAATTATATCAAAGAGGCACTTATAAATTAGACAAATATAACATAATATTTATGATGGAATAACCACAAATGTCTTTACTGTGCTCACATCATTATCAGTTTTATTCAACTCCCTAGTGACATTATTTTTTAGTACTTAGTACAACATCCTTTTCCAGTTATGACAGCTTTCAAGCGTGAAGCATAGCTTGACGCAAGTGTCTTGCAGCGACCTATGGGTATCTTAGCCCATTCTTCATGGGCAAAAGCCTCCAGTTCAGTCACATTCTTAGGCTTGCGCACTGCAACTGCCTTCTTTAGGTCCCACCAGAGGTTCTCAATTGGATTTAAGTCTGGTGATTGCGATGGCCACTCTAGAATGTTCCAGCCTTTCATGTTCAACCATGCTCTAGTGGACTTGGATGTGTGCTTCGGATCATTGTCCTGTTGGAAGGTCCAACGTCTCCCAAGCCGCAGGTTTGTGACTGACTCCATCACATTTTCCTCCAAGATCTCCTGGTACTGAAGGGAATTCATGGTACCCTGCACACGTTGAAGCTTTCCTGTACCATTAGAAGCAAAACAGCCCCAAAGCATAATTGACCCCCCGCCATGCTTCACAGTAGGCAAGGTGTTCTTTTGTTCATAAGCCTGGTTCTTCCTCCTCCAAACATAGCGCTGGTCCATTGTCCCAAACAGTTCTAATTTAGTTTCATCTGACCACAGTACACTGTCCCAAAACCTTTGTGGCTTGTCCACATGACTTTTGGCATACTGCAGTCGACTTTTCTTGTTTCTTTGGAGTCAGCAAGGGGGTGCGCCTGGGAGTTCTGGCATGGAGGTCTTCATTATGCAGTGCGCGCCTTATTGTCTGAGCTGAAACTTCAGTGCCCACATCTGACAGGTCTTTTTTCAGTTCCTTAGCAGTCACGCGGGGATTTTTCTCCACATTACGCTTCAGGTAGCGCACAGCAGTCGCGGTCAGGATCTTCTTTCTGCCACGACCAGGTAACGTTTCCACTGTGCCCTTTAACTTGAACTTGCGAATGATACTTCCGATAGTGTCTCTTGGAATATTTAACAACTTCGCAATCTTTTTATATCCATTGCCATTCTTGTGAAGAGCAATAACCTCTTCTCTTGTCTTCTGGGACCATTCTCTTGCCTTCACCATGCTTGTAAACACACCAGTAGATGTCTTGAAGGAGCTGAGTATCACAGTCCTTTTAAATCTGCCTAATTGGTGCTTATCATGCTTGATTGCTGCTCGTTGACATCCACAGGTGTTTTCAATACCTGATTGAAAACACTGGAATGGACCTCTGTTCTTATGAGTGGTAGTTGTAAAGGGGTTGAATAATTGTGTCAATGAAGAAATCACAAAAAGGCCATTTAATACTTTATGACAAAAACAATTGATGCTATCTTAGTTGCATTTAGTTCTTTAACAAGTCCTTGTAAGATTTCATTATGAACACAATTACAAATGTGCACTGAATTCCATAAAACCCTTCGCAGCATTGGGGGTTGAATAAATTTGATCACAACTGTATATGGTATTGCAAAAATCAGCAATAATAAACACAGGGACAAAGAGAGAGTGCGCATGCGAGAGAGAGAGAGAGAGAGAGAGAGAGAGAGAGAGAGAGAGAGAGAGAGAGAGAGAGAGAGAAAGAGAGAAACTTGGATGGTGATAGGAGCAGAACAATGTCTCAGCTGTCCGCATTTCTAGGTGACACGTTTGTCACAACTCTTACCACATGTCAAAAAGTTCTAGAGTTTGATTCCCAAACAGCTCTTTTTGTGTGGAATTTGTATGTTCTCCACATATCTGGATGGGTTTTCCCCTCAGGAGATTCCCACAGTATAAAACCAAGCTGGTTGGATGGGGGATCAGAGAAACAACAAAGCCTCTAAGTGTGAACATGTTTGTGTTTCTCCCCTGTGAGAGACACACTGTCCATGCTTTTGTCACATGACTTTAACTATTGTCTTAATCAGTGGAAGGCAACCTCACCATCTGAAGCTTTCTTTAACAAACATGCTCATATAAAGTCTATACATTTTGACATTGAGGTTACACAAGCCATATTTCCTTAAAAGCACTTCTCTGTTTGCATGTTCTTAGTGACAAATTTATTTTGAGTAATACATGGATATTGCAATAAGACATAAATTTAGAACAAAAAATCTTGTTTAATACATCAAGTGGAAAGTTAACAATTACTCACAACTCCTGTAAAGCAATTCTATATTTCTAAACATAAAAGAAGCACTAATATTTAGCTTTAAAAACTAGGGGACTTGAATTATATTTATTGTAAGATAAAATCTGCACTAGGCAAATGTTTTATTACTGCAGTTAAATATGATTTACAGAGCACTAAGTGGGTTCGAGTGCCTGCGTGTGTGTTAGGAGTGTTATCTAATTTGTTTCCTGTTGAACAATGTTCATTGTGTACAGACCGGAAATTTCACACAAATTTCGGTGCAAGAGGGAAAGCCGCTAGCTGCTAAAGATAAACTACAAAGACCTTTGTTTTCTTTCATGCTGGGTGTGTGTGAACATGTTCTGCTGCAATGTGAATACTAAAGGTCTAGGTGTGTAGAATTTAATTTTATTAACTTTAGATATAAGAATTGCATAATCACCTGTAACCAGAAGTCTTAACATCCACATACATACATTACTTACATGACTCATTCCAGGAATACCCCCCTGCCCCCCCTTCCCCGGGCACCCTTTTGTTTTGCACTCATGAACAATAACCTTAGTTCCACTTACTCTGTGGATGAACTTTAAAGTTCCAATACCTCAGACAAATACGCAGAGCAAGGGTTTGTGTGCTAGATAATTCGCAGCAAAAAGCAGATGCTGTTACACCCCTTTCCCATGATTTATTCACAGTAATGCATAACCTTGAGTGACTTATTGCCTTTATAAAATGGGTAGTTCCGCTCCTTAAATCTGATTGGCTGAGCCATTCTTCCAGTCATCACTTTATTGACAATGCACACCTCTGACCACTTTACATTCGTATTAATGTGTCCTTTTCAATACATTATTTGAAATCATACAGAAGTACAGATTAATATAACCAGCGAGCCGATTCTTGATGAGCACCAAATCTGTTGCGCCAGTTGTTTCATATATTCATTTATTCTTTTGCTTAATCCGTTACGGGGGAGGGGGGGTTCCCCATGCCCATTCAGGGGAGAACATTTTGGGCGCTGGACAGATACACTCAAGCATACACTCACTCACACACACACAGACTATATAGGAGTTATTAAGAGCAACCAATTTACCATGAATCCATGTTTTGTGACTGTGGGAGGAAACCAGAGAACCCAGAGGAAACCTAAGCAGACACAGGAAGAACACGGAAACCACCCAGTTTAGGATTAGAACCTGGAATCCCCAGCACTGAGAGGCAAACATGCTAACCACTTAGCCACCATGCATTCCTGTTTATATATTATGTTCTGTCATTTGGCCATTAGATGGCATGTTTGGATTGTTAGAGAAACCAATATCCTATTACCCAGCAATCAGTGTTCACTTTAAAAGCCGGACTAGATTACATTGAGGATGATCTGTTTATTAACAAGTTTGTTATACAAGTTATAATTAAAACCTTATTTTTTTCATCATAGTGTGTTTGTAACCATGCAAAAAAAACCAAAAACAATAAGTCACTCAAGGTTGTGCATTATTGGGAAAAACTTGTGTCTAACAACACCTTTCTCTTGTAAATATTTACAATAATTCACACCCTCTCACCTTATTGCTTTATTGTGCCGATGTGAGTGGATCAGATGAAGCAGTGCTGCTGGAATTTTTAAATTCTTCTGAACACCAGTTGACTGAAAATATTCCACCAACCAAAAATTACCAGCCACCCTCATCCTGTCAGCGCTGATGAAGGACTAGAGGAAAACTAGCACTAATCTGTCAACAACAGATAAGCTACTGTCACACCCACAGCATGTCATTGCAGAGCCTGCACTATGGGGATTCTGACAACTATAGACTTACAAAGTATATAAACTGATGGACTACAGTCTGTAATTGTAGCACTGCAAAGTCCATCTGTGGCATAGGCGTCATACTCAATTGCTCCGGGGGCCAAAACTCAAAGCAGGTTGTGGGTCAAACAGGATAAACATTTATTAAACACTATGTAACATTTCTGAACATGAAGAGGAATAAAAACAGGCAGGAATATCATTCCACAATAAATAAACCTAAACCTTATACTTCATATAATACTTTACTCTCTATAAAAATATCTCTTTTCAAAATTTTAAAAGTTACAACTATGAATGCTGCAAAAAACATGAAAAATGAAAAAAAATATGCTTTTCCACAAAAGTCAAAATAATAATTTAAAACATTCAGTTATCTTTGCTCTTGGGCCATTAAAAAAATCCATCCATTATCTTCCGCTTTATCCTATATTAGGTTTGCGGTGGGGTTCCCCATGCCCATCCAGGGGAGAACGTTTCGGGCGCTGGGCAGATACACCCAGGACAGGGTGCCAGTCTATCGCTGGGCACACACTCACTCACACATACACATGCTATATGGGGCAATTTTGGACAGTGAATGACGGACAGTTGATGAGCTTAACTTGCCAAATGCCTGCTTTGTTGCCAGAAAGGTGTTGTGGTCACCCACAATCATACTCAACATGGATCTTTTGATGTGTCTTTCAAGTTCTCAGTTCTCAGTTTCCATATAAACTTCTAAAGTCATAAATAAGAGATGTGATGCTAAAAAAGGATGCTGAGAGACTCAACAGGCGGGTAACACTGGAGTGACCACTGGAGTGCAGATCCTGTAACACCCACAATGTTTTCTAATCTATCAACTAAGATGTTATGGTCTATAGTGTCAAAGGCTGCACTAAGATCTAATAATGCAAATATGGCTGTCCTACACTGTTGTTGCTGCCTGGCCACTCAAGGAGGATGAGTCCCCCACTGAGTCCTGGTCCTCCCAAGGTTTCTTCCTTAAATAACAACATAAAAGGGAGTTTTTTCTTGCCACTGTCGCTTCGGCTTGCTCTTTGGGGGTCTAAAGGCTTTTCATTCTGTAAAGCTGCTTTGTGACAATGTACTGTTGTAAAAAGCGCTATATAAATCAGTGGCAGAGAGGACCCCACAATACACTACTGACCATCATGGACAATGCAGATCACCCATTGCACAGCACCATCATCAAGTAAATTAACTATTTTAGTGGCTTTACTGACAGGTTTTGTCCCACAGGCCATCATAGTGTTTAACTTATTACAGCACAGCAAGGTCTGTGTGAGATCTGTGGTCTGTGTTTCCTCCCACATTCCAAAAACATGGATGAAGTCAATTGAGTTCTCCAAATTGCCCCATGTAGAGTGTGTTTGGGTGCGTGTCTGTGTGTGTGAGTGTGTGCCCAGCGATAGATTGGCGCCCTGTCCTGGGTGTATCTGCCCAGCGCCCGAAACGTTCTCCCCTGGATGGCCGTGGGGAACCCCCACGCAACCCTAATATAGGATAAAGTGGAAGATAATGAATGAATATATATATATATATATATATATATATATATATATATATATATATAATTGCTAATAGTATAAATTCTGTCTGTCTGCATGTCTGACTGACTTATGCCAAAAATATCTTTTCTCCGTCATAAAAACCCATTTCATCCATGCCACGATTATTAGCACGCTTGCACATCCTCTATAACATAGTGATGAGATCTGGAAAATCATTTTCTTTACAGAGGTAAGAAAGATTCATTGTTTGCAGGATATTTAGCAGCTAAACTGTTTAGACATTTAGACAAAGGAATATCACAAATTATTGTATGAGGAACATGTTAAAAGGAAACGAAAGGTTGAGAAGCTGTGCTGCTTCCAACACATTTCAGATGCAACTGCCACCGAATTCACAACCTGCTTTTGCTTCCCCAGACTTCTTTGACAAGAATTTTGTTTTGTTCAAAAAATGTGTTTCATACTAAATAAAAAAAGTGATATCACATCCTGACTGTCTCGCAGGAAAAGACTGATCTGTTTTACAGACGTTTGGCATTAGAAGTTAGTGGTGTGTGAAGGGCGTTTTAGGGAAGCCTTTGCTGAACTGCGAGTATTTTTAGTTACCGCTCTGCGTTTTTACTGTTTAATCGAATAATTAGTCAATGGAAACCTGCTTAGTTTCCTCTTCTGCTAAACTTGTAAAAGTGCTGTTTAAATGTCCTCAGTTTACCACTTTACAGAGAGAAACCAGCGACTTAGAGGAAAATAACGCAGTAAATGTTCGCAGTATGACCCCAGAGGAAAATCCCGAGAAATAACGCTTTGGGTTTAAATCTGGAATCGGTCTTAGAAGCAGTAATGCCTTCATCGCCACTAGGGGGCAGCATTTACTTGTTAGTGTTGATTTCAGAACTAGTTAAGACCAGCTGCATTCCAACAAAATCATAAATAAGATTTTTTTAAATTATTTACAAAAAAGCTAATTTTATTTAAAACATATATTTTTTAGATTAATGTACACACATATACATCACTCGCTTTCTATTTGGCTGTGCCCATCAGGCTTCGCTACAGCAGATCATCCACCACCATCATACCAACCACCGGCATGCCCTTACTCAAAACATCTATCCATCTCCTCTTCAGCCCCCATGCGCTCATCCTATTATCTAGTGCTCAAAACCAACACTATCTTGCCTTCCTACCTATACATCCCTCTAATTAATGTATTGCTAACTTCATCCATGCTCGTTACTCCTGGGTTGCTGAGCAGATACACCCAGGACAGGGCGCCAATCCATCGATGGGCACACACTCACTCACACAAACACACTCTATATGGGGCAATTTGCAGAACTCAATTGACTTGATCCATGTTTTTGGACTGTGGGAGGAAACCGGAGAACCCGGAGGAAACCCACGCGGACACAGGGAGAACATGGAAACTCCGCCCAGATGGGGATTCAAACCAGGAATCCCTAGTGCTGAGAGGCGAACGTGCTAACCACTAAGCCACCGGCGCCCCACTCGCCCAGCACCTGATAAAGTCTGTTTATTCAAAATCCATGATGACTTCAGTAATACTCATTGTCTGTGCTCACCATGCAAAATCAAACACTAGGGTTGCAGGGGGTTTCCTATTCCCCAAGCCCATACAGAGGAGAACACTTGGGCTCTGGGCAGATACACCCAGGCCAGGGTGTCAACCCATCGCTGGGCACATTCACTCACTATATAGAGGCAATTTAGAGCAGCCGATTTACATTGAATCCATGTTTTTGGACTGTGGGAGGAACTAGGAGAATATTGTTGCATGCTGAAGGCACTTATAACTTACTAGACTGTTAAATAAAGTGACATCATTAATAAATAAACTAATGAATTCATTAGCGCAGCTTGCATTTATTCATGTGTTTATTTTGCTGCTTTATTTTCTCTCAATGGTCTTTAAACCCTACCCCCTTCAGGCACCACAGGCTGTGACTGACCCGTGGGGAGGTGGGAAGCATGTGTCTTTGTGAGACGGCGTCTCCGCCATGATGCCGTTGTGACGGCGCACAGAGCCGGCGCCAATCTATTTCACCAACTGCTGCTGGATGTGCAGCAGAAACTCGTAGTAGGAGAAGGCTGATTCGGATCGATCTTCAACCAGGTTCTGGAAGAAGCTGCTCTTAGCGGACGGGTCATCTCTGAAAAACAAGACAGCTGTTGATGAGGCACGTCTGAACTGCAGCTTTGGGCATCAACGTTCTTTTGGATTGTGAATATTCAATTAGACAGTAACTTATCTTTTCAAAAAAGTGAGAATCACTGATTTAATTTAATATGAGAAAGCCCACATGTGCTCGGAAGCTGGGATAATCTTAATAGCTCACACATTTACATTACATTACGTCATTTAACAGACACTTTTATCCAAAGCAACTTACAAATGAGAAAACACAAGTCAGTAGTTACGGAAAAAACAGTTACACTGTAGAATTATCAAACCTGATTATTATCCAATCCCGCCTTTTATTATTATTTTTAAATATTTATCAGGTGTTTGTGGAAGTTTGAGTTGCTGTAAGTGACTCCACCTTATGTACAGAGATCTTTCCACCATTTTGCAGTGGTAAATGATACGGAGTGAGAATTAGCACCACGGTGAGGTGGAATTACCAAGTGACATTGTTCACTAAAGCGAATTGAACAAGTTGGAGTGTATTTTGAAAATATAGAGTGAAGGTAAGTGGGAGTCAGTGTCTTGTACTGAATGCGAGAAGCTACAGGGAGCCAATGGAGAAAGAGGTGTAGTGGAGTGACATGAGTTCGCTTGGGCTGGTTGAACACAAGTCGGGCTGCAGAGTTTTGCATAATGGTGAATTGGTGGATTTAAAACTCTTTAGAGGCATTTTTGTAACATTTTCCAGTGTGATTGTGTTACAAAGTCAAAGGTCCTCCTCACACTATGATTCACAAGTGTCATAACAAATTATATTTATATTACACAGAGCAGATTGATACTTATAATAACATACAAATCCCACCACAAAAAAAACAAAAACAAAACACTTCACCAATTTCCCCTTTAAAAAATTATTATAGAGGTTCACATATGTAATACTGCATGATTAATATCAAGTGTTATGTTTAACTGGGTTCAAATCGTAAAACTTGAGTAAATATTATAAGTTAAATATTGTTTCTGGTTAAATTCATGCAAAATGTTTTAAGCACTAACAGTGTTCAAAAATCATAGCCTTAAAATGTTAATAAAGCTACTTTCCCATTTATCCTAATTTCTGTAAAAGACAATAAGAGAAAAATAATAAAATTCCAGAGGAGAAGAAAAAGCTGTTAACTCTAAGAAAACTATAAAGTAACAGTAGAAGTCCTACTTCAGAACATGAAAGGCGGCACTAAAGCCTCTGGACTCCTGCAGCCAGGAAACAAATGCTCTGGTTCTTTCCGATGCCACCGACTCCAGTGTTGGAATCTCCACCTGTGCACACACACAAAACATACATCATGTTTCTTTTGTGCAATAAAATCATAAGTTTACATGTAAAGTTAAATACTAAATCCTAAACCTACTTAATAAAGGACGAATAGCATTCCTTAAACTTTCCACTGCACTGTGTTCTTTGTCACACTCACCATGTTGGTTGGTATAGAAGTGTAGTCATTGCAGCCCAACACATCTCGGATGAACACCTCATTACAGGACTTACCCACCCACACATATATCACCTAAAAAAAAAATAATAAAAAAATTATTTAAAAAAGACATGCATCAAACACATTTCTGAGATCACCAGTGTGTAATAGATAAACATATTAAATCAGTTGCATTTAAATAGTTTAAACAATTTGGTTTGGTTACATATACAAGTAAAACAGAAACAATTCCAGTGATTTGTAACTTCTCTGAAACCTTTATATACACTGAACAGCCAAAAAAAAAAAGGTCACTTTAACAGCTTTAATACTCAGCTTTAGCTTTGATTACTGCATGCATGATTTTGATTACGACGTGGCATTGTTTTCACAAGCTTCTGCAATATCGCAACATTTATTTCTGTCCAGAGTTGCATTGATTTTTTTCCCCCAAAGATATTGAATCGATGGCAGATTTGGACCACTGCACCATGTCTTCTCTAGCACATCCCAAAGATTCTCAATGGTGTTTATTATATTCAAGACAGGCAAGGCTACCATAACTGATTGTGTCTTCTTTTATACGCAAAGACTTTTTGAAGTTATTTCAAGTAAAAATGGCTATACTGCATAGTATCATGAATACATTCAGGCACTTAAATCTCATGTTTAGAAAAAAGCCATCAGTCATGATATAGGGGTGCCATCTATAGATATTATGCACAGCCTTAAATATCCCTTATGAAATAAATGTTAATAAGGAGTTATTCTATTTATCGAGGACACATTTTGCTTACATTCATACAAAAACCTCCATTAAAACCTACCAAAGATTGCTCCTGGCACTTTTGAGATTGAAATACTCATAACCAGGACCTTTGGCCCTGTACTAACTTTCATATGGTATAGTTTTATATCATGTCAGCCCTTGAGTTACTACCTAAGCATTTGTAATTAGCTTATATTTAGCTTGTAATATGGTTTGACCTGGCCCCAGCCAATGCCGCCAGAAGCACCAAAACCTGGTTTGATGCTTATGCCATCACAGTGCTTGTTCTAAGGGGTATTCTCAATGGGATTTAGGTCCAGCGAGTTGGGTGGCCAGTCAAGCACTGTGGCGGCATGGGCAGAGGCCAGGTCCTGCTGGAAGATGAAATCTGCATACAGATCCTCAGCAAAAACATTTTGGTAGACTGTTGCGGTGACCTTGGATTTAAGAAAGCAGAGTTTCCCCAACACTTACACTGGACATTGCACCCCAAGTCATGACTGTAAAGATTTCACACTGGACCTCAAGCAATTTGGATTCTGTTCCTCACCTCTACTGTTTAGTAGCTGATTTGTGTGGCACACTCTGTTTAAAACATTCATTCTGCAAAATTTCGACTGAGTTCTCCGCAGTATTCTAATTCCTGTTTTTGTGGATATTGAAAGCCCAAATTATGTAAAAATAACAAATAATAGTAATATGTAGTTGCACTAACGCTGCCACAGTCCATAAGGAAGGCTCCCTCCCTGGTGAGCTTTTCGGCTGTGAGCTGCAGCAGCGGGGGCTGAGGAATCACTCGCTCATTCATCTGCAGTGCCCCCTGCAGGAGTCACACATAATGAAAAAAATTAAAGAACCATTTTATTATAGACTTAAACATAAAGACATAAATTTATTATACATATTAGACATAAATTTATTATACTGTAATAAATTGTAACATGACTGAATCTCACCATAAATATTTATCAATTTCATTTATTTGAACTTTTTACTTCAACTAAAGGAAACCTTATGACACTTACCTGTTAATTATTAAATAAATATTATTGTAAAATGTACTAGTTTCTCCCTGTCTTTTGTACTAATATACAGTTTGTGTGTGTGTGTGTGTGTGTGTGTGTGTGTTTACCTGCTCTGTTAGATTATCGATGCGGTACAGATCAGGGTGAATCATGCGCATGATCTGTTTGAGGGGCTGACATTTGAACTCACACATGGCAAACACTCGCTCATCCAGCCGTGTGCTCATTCCTGTCCGCAGCGCTTTCTGTTCAGTAACAAAAGCACATTATAATTTTTTTATTAATATTATCATACTACATTAAGAGATATGAATGAAATGCTGGTATTGCCCCATTTGATGAAGAGGAGCAGGTGTACCGTGTACCTGTTTAAGGAGCGCCAGCGTGTAGAGTGGAAAGAGACGCAGACCGAAGGGAGCAACGACGCCCGTCTGCTGCATGTTTGAAACGTTGCAACGATAGGATTCTAACGAATCGACAACTGCGTTCACTAGTGCATCCCGGGCGTCCGAAATACTGCAGGAGAGAGAGCGGTCTATAGCTGTAGACAAAGAGTAAACACATATCAGTAACGCATTATATAATCATGCAGTCATACATTTTTGTCAGAGAGCTTCACTCTAATTTAAGTCAGAAAAACTAATGTGAGCTTAAAAATAAGCTTAAAAGTGGAGATTTCTAAGCAATGAAATAACACAGATATAGTCTTGCATGTATGCATAGTCTTGCATGTAGTGTGCTGGTACAAGTGTCACTACGGCACTAAGAATAATTAAATCAAAGATGGTCAGCCAGTAGCATATATAGACAGCATGTGAGCACTGATGAAGCATTAGAGGATGACTAACAAGCTAAGAAACAGCAAATGAGCTATTCTCTCTGATTTCACATCTACAAAGTGGAGTAAAACGGTAGATGTGTCAATTAAAACAGAAAGTGAAACCAGTGTTCAAAACACTTCAGCAGCACTGCTGTAGAATCTGTTCTCTCTGGAAGCATCACTTACTGGTGAGAAAGCTGCAGCTCAAGAGACAAAAAGAACCTACACATAGTGATCCTCTGCTCTGAGCTCATAACCAGGACTGCTCTGCCTAATCTACAGGACATCAATTTCAGGCAGTGAAATTTCAGGCTTTTTCATATTTGTTATTTTGTATATAAAGTATAATCTTCTTGCACAGTTTATGGAGTAGTCACCTCCACATTTCATTGTACATTTTTAACTATGACAAATTGATATGTGACAAACAAAAGAAGCAGAATCTGTATCTGATTTACTTGTAGCAGCACAACACATGACACAACAGCACCATGTCAGTGTTAATGCAATGATAAGGGGACTAACAAATTTTGAGAAACTAGTCTGTAAATGTACAAATACAACGTGAATCTTTACAGTATGTTGAGCTAATAAAATAGACAATAAGTATAAAAAACAGCTAGTGAGTATATATCCAGCAGATATCCATGGCCAAAAGTTTTGAGAATGACATAAAAACCAGAGGGCAGCAGATCATGTGAAAATATAATATTTGTGTGTGTTTGTCAGATGTTATCATCACATACAGAAATATAATTGCAATCATATTATGAGTAACAAAAGCTTTTATTGACAGTTAGAATGAGTTAATGCAGCAAGTCAATATTTGCAGTGTTGACCCTTCTTCTTCAGGACCTCTGCAATTCTCCCTGGCATGCGCTCAATCAACTTCTGGACCAAATGCTGACTGATAGCAGTCCATTCTTGCACAATCAATGCTTGCATTTTGTCAGAATGTGTAGGTTTTTGTTTGTCCACCCGTCTCTTGATGATTGACCACAAGTTCTCAATGGGATTAAGATCTGGGGAGTTTCCAGGCCATGGATCCAAAATCTCTATGTTTTGTTCCCTGAGCCATGTAGTTATCACCTTTGCTTTATGGCAAGGTGCTCCATCATGCTGGAAAAGGCATTGTTGATCACCAAACTGCTCTTGGATGGTTGGGAGAAGTTGCTCTCGGAGGACATTCTGGTACCATTCTTTATTCATGGCTGTGTTTTTAGGCAAGACTGTGAGAGAGCCGATTCCCTTGGCTGAGAAGCAACCCCACACATGAATGGTTCCAGGATGCTTTACAGTTGGCATGAGACAAGACTGGTGATAGCGTTCACCTCGTCTTCTCCGAATAAGCTGTTTTCCAGATGTCCCAAACAATCGGAAAGGGGATTCATCAGAGAAAATGACTTTACCCCAGTCCTCAGCAGTCCACTCCCTGTACATTTTGCAGAATATCAGTCTGTCCCTGATGTTTTTTCTGCTCCAAGAGTCTCCGCCTCACAGTGCGTGCAGATGCACTCACACCTGCCCGCTGCCATTCCTGAGCTAGCTCTGCACTGCTGGTAGCCTGATCATGCAGCTAAAACACTTTTAAGAGACGGTCCTGGCGCCCTGGAGCCATTTTGGCAACAATGAAACCTCTCTCCTTGAAGTTCTTGATGATGCGATAGATTGTTGACTGAGGAGCAATCTTTCTAGCTGTGATACTCTTCCCTGTTAGGCCATTTTTGTGCAGTGCAATTATGACTGCACATGTTTCATTAGAGATAACCATGGTTAACAGAAGAGAAACAATGATGCCAAGCACCAGCCTCCTTTTAAAGTGTCCAGTGGTGTCATTCTTACTTAATCATGACAGATTGATCTCCAGCCCTGTCCTCATCAACACCCACACCTGTGTTAATGGAGCAATCACTGAAACAATGTTAGCTGGTCCTTTTAAGGCAGGGCTGCAATGAAGTTGAAATGTGTTTTGGGGGATAAAGTTCATTTTCTAGGCAAATATTGAATTTGCAATTAATTGCTGTTAAGCTGATCACTCTTTATAACATTCTGGAGTATATGCAAATTGCCATTATAAAAACTGAAGCAGTAGACTTTGTAAAAATTAATATTTGTATCATTCTAGAAAGTTTTGGCCATGACTGTAGGTGGTGTGTGTGTGTGTGTGTGTGTGTACCCATATTGGCCAGTAGACAGCTGATGGCTTGAACGTCGGCTCCGGCAAACACATCACTAAGCTGACTCACCACGGGTAGGCACAGTGTGTGCACTCTGATTCGTCGCTTACCTGCATATCAAACAAATCAGTTGATTGTATTGTCGATAGAAATGAAAATATATGAAATGCATTGTGGGAAACACTTCGCACAAGTTTCTAAGTATGCTCAGGATCTTTTATGAGTCTGTGGTGGCGAGTGCTATCCTTTATGCTGTTGCATGCTGGGGTAGGAGGCTGAAATTGGCAGATGCCAACAGACTGAACAAACTGATCTGTAAGGCCGGTGATGTTGTGGGTGTGGAGCTGGACTCGCTGATGGCAGTGTCAGAGAGGAGGATGCTGTCTAAGCCGAGGGGTATTATAGACAATGCTTCCCACCCACTGTACCACACACTGGTCAGACACAAGAGCACATTCAGTCCAAGACTTATTCCACCCAAATGCACCACAGGATGTCATTCTTACCTGTGGCTATCAAACTGTAGAATCAGTCTGTTTAACTCCTCGCTCAATAATATAACTTTTATGTGCATTATCATAATCATGATAATTATGATTTCAATGTGCAATATTATATTATACCATCACCTGACCCGCAGTGCAATATATTTTCAAATTTTAATTTAACATTTAACGTATGCCCAATGATAGATTGGCACCCTGTCCTAGTGTGTATCGGCACAGCGCCCAAAACAATCTCCCCTGAGTAGTTCGACCCTAGTAGTGGATTAAGCGGAAGGTGAATGAATGACTATATAACATAGCTTACACTTTACTTTAACTTGTCTCTTTACTTTTACATTATTCTGTATATTTCCTACTTTTAGTTAAATTTAAATATTTGTTTATTGTTAATACTTCATTCTATATTCTTATATAGAAACATGACAAATGGAGCATCTGTTTTGGGATTAATAAAATATTCTGACCCTGAAGTTACCTCCTGATGCACTTCCCCAACCACACCACTATTACCGCCACACACCCACCACTAACCATCAACCAATCATTACCCATTTAACCCACTGACTCTTACTTACGTAATCCACACTTTTTCCATCCATTTTATTCAACCATGTGCTGAACTACAACACCCACACAGTCAACCTACCAACCTTGTTTTCATTCACACAAAAGCAAAAATCATACTGAAGTATGTAAACAATCAATAAACACAAACTCATGCATACACATTCACACAGTAACAGTACCTTTGCTGGATGTGTAAAGAAGAGCAGCTTGAAAACAAGCCAGTGATGTATCGGCTAAGCTCTCGTCTATGGACACCTGCACAGCAAAGCCTGAATCTGGATTCACGTTAGCTAAAGACAGCAGATCAGTGGAGCGCACAAAGAAGTTTCCATGGAATGTGTGGATGGACATCCCTGCCAAAAAGAATTAAAGAGTGACTCTGCATCCAAAATCAAAGTTGCATACAAGAACGATATTATGCAGTACTTTTACGAACTTAGAACATAAATAAAATGTATTATTTAAGTATTGATTTATGCGTTACTCAAAAAAAATCATTAAAGTAAAACAACCTGCTACAAAAAAAAAAAAACTTGTGTGTTAACACTAGATTTATTCCATGAAAATGTGACCTCTAAGGATCATTTAAAATTCAATCTCAGTAAATCGTTTAAGAACAAGACATTTATTCAATCTGTGTATCTGGGCTGAGATGAGGTGCAATGCAGTGTTTATGCTTTGGTACCTTTGGTGCATCTGATCCTCATTACCGCCTCAAAGCCAATCTTTCTGGTGAGGTAACGCTGCAGATCCTTTTGCAGTTTTACCTTCAGAGCAGGTGTGTGGATGTGGTGGAATGCTGGGTAGTAAAATATGCTGCCAGCTGAGAACTTGGACATGCAAGCTAGAGAAGAGGAACAGGGTCATGTATTACAGACTTGTTGACTGATTTAACTGGGTCCTAAATGAAGGGCTTAAGTTTAACACTCAACATTTATTTTACATTAACATTCAATTTTTTAATGTGCAAATAATCCAAATACTCAGATTTATAATAATAAAATATATGCATTAATAATGGGCGGGACGGTGGCTTAGTGTTCAAAATGTTCGCCTCTGAGCGCTGGGGATTTCAGGTTTGAATTCCGATCTGGGTGGAGTTATCATGTGGACTCCCACAGTCCAAGAAATCTGGATTCAAGGTAAATTAAAAGCTCTAAATTGCCCTATATAGTGTGCGTTTGTCTGTGTGAGGGAGTATGTCCAGCGACAGATGGGCGCCCTGTCCAGGTATATCTGCTTAGCAGCTTAGCACCCGAAACGTTCTCCCCTGCATGGGCATGGGGAAGCCTCACACGTGAGCCTAGTAGAGGATTAAGTGGAAGATAATGAATAAATAAATAAATAAATAAATATACAAATGTGGGCGGCACGGTGGCTTAGTGGTTAGCACGTTCGCCTGTCAGCGCTAGGGGTTCCCGGTTCGAATCCCCATCTGGGTGGAGTTTCCATGTTCTCCCCGTGCCCGCATGGGTTTCCTCCGGGTTTTCCGGTTTCCTCCCACAGTCCAAAAACATGGATCAAATCAATTGAATTCTCCAAATTGCCCCATATAGAGTGTGTCTGTGTGAGTGAGTGTGTGCCCAGCGATGGATTGGTGCCCTGTCCTGGGTGTATCTGCCCAGCGCCCGAAACATTCTCCCCTGGATGGGCATGGGGAACCCCACCACGACCCTAATAGAGGATAAAAGCGGGAGATAATGAATGAATGAATATACAAATGTATTAAAAAAGACTTGCTTACTATCACTAACACTAACTAGTGTTTATCATTAAACAAACTGTCACCAGCAGATGTGGCATTACAGCCTGAAATGGACTACATTTGGCCGTTTCAGATTTATTTGTATGGCGAATTTTTACAATATAACATTGTTGAGATAGAGCTTTTCAGAAATCTGTGGCCATATAACTCAAAGAACCCACAACGTAATATTTTACTTAAAAGCTGCATTAATCCTACAACAAATCTTTTTAATGATTTGTGTTGCTATTAAAAGCTATAGGATTAGCAACTGAACTCCTACCTAATACTAACTAAAACAGTGTAACTCCATTAGTAAGCCCAGTTGTTCTGCACTTGGAAGGCAATTGTAGGCTTGTGGTTAAAAAACCAGCCTTGCAACCTAAAGGTCCCCGGTTCAATTCTCAGTCCCACCATAGCTGTAGTCCCTTTGGGCAAGGCACCAGACCCAAATTACTCCTCGGAATCCGTGTACAATGCTGCTCACGGTTCCAAGATTGTGTGCTGACTTCACTAATGTGTGTTCATATAATATATACACGTGTGTGTGTGTGTGTTTCACTGCACAGACAGGTTAAATGTGGAGGACTAATTTCTATGTCTGTAAAGCACAGGGGGCAAAATAGATCACTTACTTATTTACATGTATGTAATTAGGTTTAATGATCATGGGAGTACCTAAAGAAGCCAGATCAGCATAATGAGAGCTTAACAGGAACAGGTCCACTCCGATTTGCTGTCCTGAACAGTCCAGAGCCAGTTTCTTATAGAAGTCTGTAGCAGGACCTAGGTGCTGTACACCCTATATATACAAACACACACACACACAGTTTATATGACAGTAATACTTAGACTATACATACCTAAACATTTAAAGCCACAACTTTGAAAGTTTTGGTTCGATAGTTAGTTAGAACTTTATTTTTAGATAGATAGTTAGAACTTTATTTTTGCCAATTGTACAGTTTCATTTAAAATAAACCAGAAAATATTATTTATTATAGTAATTTAAAAGTGTTCCTTCAGTATTTCTAGTCAACATGTAAAAGGACATGTGTTAATTATGGTTACAGTAATGTAACAAAGCAGAATGTTAAAGCTGAAATGTTGATACTTATGCTTGTGTAACAAAGACAGTCAGACTTGTTCTGCCAACAATCAAGGGTGTATACCTTGGTGCTTGATCTCTGATTGGGATCCTCTCTTGACTGCAGCAATCCTGCACCAATTGTAGGTAACTGTGTCTGAAACACAGAAATGCGCCCTCCGGTGGGATTCATCAGCTTATATGCGGCTTGCAGAGCTGGTCCCAGGGCACTGTGGGTCTCCCGAGTGTGTGTAAACATCCCAGGTAATGCAGTCAGCAAGTCCTTCACTAACTACAAATGCACAAACACAGTTCAAATAGTCCATGTGTCTATAATTATAGCATAAATAATACACAAAATACAGCAGATACAATTTAAATACATCAAAAACATTTCTAACCACCATAACAACCTAACACACACATACCTCCTGGTTCTCCTTCAGGTTCACTAGTAGATTGTCAGGAGTCGGGATGAAAACATCTTAAAAAAAAAAAAAAAAAAAAATAAAAAAAAAAAATAAGTGTGAAATTTAGTAAATCATGTTCTGTGCATTTAAATAAACTGGAACATTTGAAAATATATATATTTGTTAAATTAAAATTATAGCCATTTTAAAAGATGGCTATTTCAGATATATTGTCATGATTATTATACAAATTAAAACAAACAGTAATACTGAGTTTAATAACATTTTTGTTCTCAGTGTTATCTTTAGAGCCAAATTCTCATAACCATACACCACAGGTGTATGCGGTAAACATGCACACACAAACACAGGATGCACTCTTGCATTTAACATCACAGAGGTTAACGTTAAACCACAAATTATTGTTTCATTGAAAATAGTTTAAACCAAACATTTTCAAATATCACAAATGTAGAGGCACTTGTTATGGCTTCAGTGTGTGTCTTGGCACCACAGCTAACCTAAAAAGTAGCTAGCACATGAGTTTATTAACATTTAATTATGCAGCCGAGATCTTTAAACGACTGGCTTATGCAACACGACTGAAATAAATGCAAATATATAAAATTCATGAGAAAGGAGGTATGTTATCATAATTCATAACTAAAACAACATTATTAAACTAAAAAAGGCAACTTATTCTGTTAATTTCCTGATGGGGTAAAGATGTATGACCTCATGCTGAATGTGAAAGGAAATCGATTCCTGTATTAACTGTGAATGGACTCATTGAAACAGGGACTGATGCTCTATTGCATTCCACCGCAAAGTTGTTTTTCAGTTAATGCTTTTTCAATTTGAACTCTATACTGGATCGATTTTACATATTTCTGACTGGATTAAAAAAAAATATTAGACAGGAAAATGAGACTCAAGTCAATAAATGGAAGCGGATTCATTTAAATGACTTGTGTCAGTGGTTTATGCTTCATACTTTATTTGGGAATAACCTTACATTATTTTAGGTGTGCCCATCCATGCACAATATCACAAACTCTATTCTGAGCCTTTAATCACAAAAGTTTTGGTCTATGTCTTTCCTCCTCATTCATTAACACTTTTATTCTTGCAAAATTCATGTTTAACACAAATAAGTACTGATGTAATTTTGAGGTTTAAAGGTTTTAGTTCTGCTGCTCCAGTCATTTATGCCGAAGCCACATACTGCACTGTGTTAATCAAACTCTGGTTATTACTTAAATGCTGTGCTTTATTAACTCTAACTGCTTTTCGTGTTTGTTTCTTTTAAGGTATTGCCAGTTTCCTGGAAGTATCGTCAGCTCATCATCCATGGCTCTGTCGAAGCACTTACTTTTATTAAGCATCCCGCAGGATGCCCTCAACAGACTTATATAGTTTTCCAATTGTTAAATACAGACACCTGGATCACTACACAATCTGTACATGGCTGTCCTACACTGTTGATGCTGCCCGGCCGCTTAAGGAGGAGGAGCCCCCCCACTGAGCCTTGGTCCTCCCAAGGCTCTTCCTTAAAATAACAACATAACAGGGAGGTTTTTTTTCTTGCCAATGTCACATCCACTTGCTCTTTGGGGGTTTAAAGTTTCAAAACACTGTAAATCTGTTTTGTTACAATGTACTATTGTAAAAAGCGCTGTATAAATAAATTACTTTAAAAATATGAACTTGTGATGTTTACTGGTTTAAAAGCAGGAGCTAAATTTGGTCTAGTACATAACCCAACCAATATTTACATCACCTGGATTTAAATGCTTTCCTTACAAAAACATTTACGAGCCAGGGTTAAAATCCAGTATCACATCAGCTCAAAAAAAAAAGTTTACCATCGATATCAGACACCACCAGCATCTGTGGCTGCGAAAGCCCCTCCTGCAGGTTGTAGAAGTGAATCGTGCTGTCAAACGTCACAAACCCAACACGAGTGCGAGTGTCCCCTGGTAACCTGAAAGACGAGAAAGAAAGATAATATAATAAAGATAAAGATAATAATAATAATAATAATAATAATATATAATATATATATATATATATATATATATATATATATATATATATATATATATATAAAAAGATTAATAACAGATCTTCCCTCATCCAATGCATTTAATTTAAAGACATGTAATTTTTTTTTTTTTTCACAATATATTTAGAACTCTTAAGTTATTAAGGATTCTTTCGTTGATTCACTCGCTCATCCCAAAAACAATATAAAACACTGAAAATAAATACACAAAATGCACAAAAGATGTGAAGATATTGAATATGCAGAGCCTCTCTTTATTTATCTTATATTTACTTCATATTTACATAATCGCATGAAGACACATCCGTACATAACCCATAAATTTATCATCTACTACTTTATGCGTACTGTGTATTCAGACATGCTAACCATTCTTGCCTACAACTTCTATCCTCTCTCTAAGTAGGAGCCAGTAGGCGATTTAGGAAAAAGCCTATGTGTATATTGTACTCAAGTGGCCCCCACAGTCACAAGATCTCAACCCAACTGAGCAAATTTTGGATGCCGTGAAACCGCATGCAACAAATTCTGTCTTGTTTGGTTCTGTCATGTAAACATGGACTAAAACTTTATTTTAATAACATTTTATATTATTTCAAGAATTAAAGAAAAGAAGAGCAAACAAAATGTACCTCTTCAGCATTTGTTCCTAAATCTGGAGTTATAACATTTTTACATTGACATTACAATTTGGTCATTTTGCAGACACTTTAATCTAAAGCGATTTACAAATGTCCCAAGTTGGTTGGGATCAGGGTACAGGGTTGGTACAGCCTCCATGGAGCAATAAGGGTTAAGGGTCTTGATCAATGACCCATAGAGGTAACTTCAGTAGACCTGGGATTTGAACCCACAACCCCCTAACCACTAAGCTACTACCACGATCAGAAAAAGTCACTTACTTCTCCAGGTTCTCTAGTAGTGCCTGACACAGTACACTCAAGTAGCCCGTCTCAACAGCATTGTGGGACACATCCAACACAAACAGATACACGGCAGGCTGAGGGGGGCGGAGCTGGAGAGAAAGTGAAAATACAAAGTGAAATTGTGTTTATGTAGAGACACCAGCAATTAGGAAAATGGCTAAATATCCAAAATACACACACCATGTAGTCAGACGAGGCTATAAACTCAACAGTAGAGTTCTGCACTTCTGGTCTCTTGTGTGGTTCACCGTAGGAATGGGTCACGGGGTTATACATGAACTCATCAGGAACTAGATAGAAAACACAAAGAACACACACATCACATCAATGTACATGGCCTACAATGAATTAAGAACTAGAACAGGGGTGCCCAATATGTCTATCGTGATTGAACGGTCAATGTTGGTAGATCACCATGGATCACTCCACAGGTTTGAAAAAAAAGCAGGTTAAGTGCAATTTCATTACAGCACAGTATCGGAAGCACTTATACTCACAGGTGCACACACAGTCACACACTGTGAGTCGCTCTGAATCGCCAGCCTCTGCTATCCACTTTCTCTCTCTCTCTCTATTCGCAAAACCGATGGATGGCCACCATGGCCCCCATGCCTCAATCATGTCTTATTTAAATGTATGTTACATTCAAACTGCTTACAAAGGTGGACGGCTTAATGCATTTGACTGGCGTGCTGTTACCATAACTAAGACTAATTGCAGCCGAGTTATAAGCATTCAATGTTTTATGCTTTTATTAATATTGATGTTCTGTTTGGGGGAATGCAGGACACAGGGATTGTTGTACACTTGTGCTGTATGCTGTGTGTGTTTTCTCGTTCGGGTGAGGGGTTGCCATTTATGAATCATGAATCGTGTGTCATATCCTTATGCCAAAGTCTGTACTAATACCAAGTTCTCTCCATTCTATTTGCTGGCGTGTGTTTAATAAAAGAGTAATACCTGTGAAAATGGCAACCCGAAGCGGAGTCTTTTCTATGCTGCCTCCACAGTATTAACATGATGTGTGTTAACAAGTTTCAACATTAAAGCTTAAAATAAGATGAATCCTGGTAGATCACGATGACCTGTCCACTGAAAAGTAGATCTCGGGCCAAAAAAGTGTGGGAACACCTGATCTAGAACTAATCACATAAACCACATTATAACTACATAATTCTAGCTAGTTCTAGCTGGAATCACTGGTGTTTCTGCCAACTAGTGATGTTTCTTTCTTAAAGCACAAGAACAGGAGAGATGTGAGGTCACAGAACCCTGACTACTCAAATTCTAATAAGATTGAGTGGAAATTTGTGAAAAAAAAAAAAATTTCTTGAAAACATTATACATTATCATAGCAAAGCTAAAAATGTGAGAAGTCTAACACCAATTCAATCATAGGACCACGTGAATCTGTGCCAAATAAAGAAAATAAATGAAAATGAATAAAATCATGTTAGTAAAAGTTCAGATTTAAATCTTCTAATAATGTGAGAAAAGCATTTGCGTTGGCACCAGTGTCTGCGAGTGATATAAAGTCACTGATTCTTACCATCATTGACACGGTAGCAGAGGTTGCACTTCCACCGTCGCTGGTCCAGGAAAGACACGAATGGGTTGATGTAGGTTCGACATGCACGACAGCGAACAATCGTGTTTGATGTGATGACCGGCAATTGCTACAGAGATAAATGGAAGTAGAAAATCAGAAAAAATCTCCATCTTACGCTTGGCTACAAAAGTGCAAGCACAACTTGAAGAATGATTTTGCCTGAAAAGAGGAACCTAAGAAGAAGAGAAAGAAAACCCTAAGGAAGTGAGAAACCGTGAAGAACAGTCCACTCTAATTCTGGAGTCTTTCATTCTCACATAGTCAAAATAACAAATAATCTACTGTGCTTTTTAACATGTAATTTAAACATGGCCCTCGTAGAACAAAAGTAACATCCCACTTAAAGCCACGATAGAACACTGAATATCAGGACAGCTATGATTTCTATCAAGAAAATCTCAACTGTGCTGAAATTGTAATAGCAGTATGCCCTTAAATGACATCAATATCAAATAACAAATCAATTCGGCCAATCACATCAAATTTTATATTACTTTTATGCAGTGGTTCCTAATGATCCTGATCGTCATGATTGATTAAAAGGCACTCTTTCTGGTTGGGGCAACGTGGCAATTTTTTTTGACTTCAGTAAGCTTTAAAGCAACATGTCACCACTGCCACTTTATCTTGATCATTGTATTTTATTCTTTAAATTTTACTGCTGGATTTTCACTTTCTTTAAGAAGCACTTATGAAAATGATACTCTAATTCTTAGTATGTATATATATATATATATATATATATATATATATATATATATATATATATATATATATATATATATATATATATATACACACACACATATATATATATATATATACATATATATATACACATACATACACACACACACACACATATATATTGTTTTTTTTTTTTGTTTTTTCTACATTATACTTTTTGAGCAACTAACATCTGCAATTTCCCCCCGGGGATCAAGAAAGTATTCTGATACTGATACTAAGCTCACAGCCCACGAATAAGTCAAAGCAAAGACAGTCCGGATCTTACCCAATGAACAATACAGAAATGAACTGAAACACATGGAGATCCTGCTCATCCAACATCAGTACCTGACTTTAGATATTGAACTTTAACAGAGCGGACACATATTAGAGAGCCATCTCAGAAGTGTGGTGTCTATTACAGACATGAGCTTATATTAACTCTACATTAATAAGTTACTCTACATTAAAATTAAGCTGTGATTCTATACAAATGTCATTGCTTTAAGAAAACGGAATAAAAATTGGACTAAGTCACCATACCGTCAGATCTCTGAATGGGTGTAGCAGGAGTCCAAGTGGTAAGCGAGCTTTGTTCAGCAGAGTCTGAGTCTGAGGAATGCTGGTCAGGGTGCAGCGGAATGTACTAAACGGCAGAATACAAATTACAAAATTGTATTAATAACAATACGCTAGCTTAGGTATTTTAGTTCCTAGAATAAATAAAATTACTGCTGGTGGAAGAGCATTCTCCCACAAGGCTCCTCAGCTTTGGAATAGCCTTCCAGTTACTCTTCATGATTTTGAAATCACGATTAATCTTTAAAAGTAGACTAAAAACACATTAAAATGTAGATCTCAGGTTTAACAATGTTGAGTTGGTGATCTGGGATCAGTTTGTGCTGGCATTTCACCTCTTCACCCATCTCATCATTAGTAGAGGGTGTGGCACTATAATATAAAGATGCTATTCTGTGGAACCCTCTCAACTAAGTATAGTCTGCAGAATCTGCCCCTTTTAGTTCTGCTGCTCTAGTCAGTTATGCTAGAGTCACATGCTGCACAAACTCTGGTTATAACTTAAATTCTGTGCTTTATTAACTCTAACTACTTTTATTGTGTTTTTTTTGAGGTGTTGCCAGTTTCCTTTAAGTGTCGTCAGCTCTTCACCCATGGCTCTGCTGTAGCACTTATTGGACTGGCAGTCCTGCAGGATGCCCTCAATGGACTTTTATCGTTTTCCATTTGGTATATAAAATGTTATTTTATGGCATTGACAAGTTTCATGACTGAGTTTCACAGACTTAAATCCATTTCGTTATAAGAAGGACTTCAAAACAAAGTATTTTAACTGGTGGGATCTTTTCAAACAGTTCTTTCATATTTTGAACCCTATAAAAGATATTTCTGGTGCTTAAAATTGCAGGGCATTCTACTAAGATGTGTTTAATAGTTTGAGTAGTTGCACAGGATTGGAAGTCTGGAGTCTGCTCGCCAAACAGGAGGTGACTGAGTAAGGGCAGTATGTCCAATTCAGCACCTAGTCAGGATTGTCTGCTCTTGTTTTCTAAGGACATCTGTATGGCATTTAATATTGATGCTGGGGGATATTTCATACAGATTGCTAAGTGTATTGCTAGACCATTCATCTTGCCATTTTCTTCTACAGTAAACTTCGACTAGATGGTAGGCATCAGTAATCGGTACAAATTTCGAAGTGAGTTCCTGGTTTCTTGCTTCCCTTGCTAAAATATCTGCCTTCATAAATGGCTTTAATGTCATCATGACCAGTAACCCAGCAAAAAGTTCGGAAGAATAATAAAAGTGACATCATTATCAACAAGTACTTAACTGAATGTATTACAGCACAAGCACACAGGTCAAACTCTTGAGCATCTCAGAAACAGTTAAAGTCACTCTGATATTTTGGAATGAAAAGTGATGGTTAGGAGTATAAGTCATATTGAGTCTGTCTCCGAGAGAGTGGGTGAGACTGACAAACTGTAATGAGGTTAAACTTACTCCGGGCTGCAGTTGACCCTACGGAGGTCTGCACTAAGTTTGGGTTCAGGTGGTATGACGGGTGATGGGGGGAGCATGTTTCTCTCCTGCAGGAGGTTAATAGGCCTCAGGGCTTCTACCTCAAGTTCAGGAACGCCGCTTAGACCCCCAAGTGCAGCAGAGAGCTGGTTCAGACTGGGGAATGGCTGCACATAGTCAGAAAGGAACAGAAAAAAAAGACTGGGTTATTTAGGAAACATCACATTACATTAAAAATAGTAATAAAAATAGGTTTACTTGTGGATATTGCTGGTATCCAGGTGTGTTGTATGCTCCTTGGGAAGCAGGTGCCAGTTCAGGTCTGGGGCCAGGGCTTTGCTGGTAACCAGGCTGCATGGTAGGGTAGTTATATCCAAAAGGCGGGGCTTGTTTAGGGGGTTCATTAGAAGGAGGTGGAGGTGAAACGGAGGAAGAGCCTGGAAAAGAAAGTTGTGATTTATTTTAAACAAATAACAGGATTATTTGGCAAATTATTTTAGTACACTCTAAATCGGGCTATTTGAAATGAACACACACTATGAATAAAAATATACACAAAGTAAGAGGGATGCACTGATACCAATACATACCAGTATCAGTTAACAATACTGTGCATAGACACTTCTACTCGGACTCATTATATCAGCACCTTATACCAAGTTTCATTGTAATTTTAGCTGTTGTACTTTAGTTCTATATTGTGTACATGTCAACTGAATAACTTACAGGTTACAGTCTGTTAAAAACACTTAATGGCATTATGTTGAATGCGCAACAGAACGTAAGGAACTTCTGACAAATATTCAAAAGCCTATGACAGCCTTTAGAGGAATTGTAACATCGGTGTTCTCATAGGTTCTCATATCGTTACTCAACATCAGTAGGGACCCATATGTCTATACTTGATATTGGTGAACCCATATGTCAGGGGTTCACATCAAGCAGCTCCTCGGTCACGTTCATGTTGTCGTACGTATTCATTGTAGACTAATGAGAAATAATCAAAAGCCATTCCTCTGCTGCCCTTAGTGGCCTTTGACGATATGATGTATCCAAAATTCTGCCAGAGGCACTGAGGCAGACACAGATTGTAATAGAATGGTGCATCCAACGTGTGGTAAAAGGCAAAATTACATTTTACAAGGTTTATTTATTAATTCTGACAAAGCTAGCAAGCCACCAATAACATATTATAAGCCAGAGCCTTTTGGAATCTGACCGTGGGCCAGACTTTGGACATGCCTGCCTTACGTAATCCTGCTGGTCAAGACAAACTTTACACACAATGTTAAGCAAGCTTATGAAAATCATCCATCTGGTTTAAGTTCATAAATTACATTTTATACAACAGTGCATTTTTTCAACACAATTTTACAATTTCAATTACTCTTCCAGAGTATTTAAAAGGATATTTAAAGGATGCTGGAACAAGAAAGGCTGGCTAGAATGGCTGCTGTTACAATTACAAAGGGGTGCTCAGAGAGGCTGAGGCAAGTTCCTCCAAAGCATACCATAGCTAATAAACACAGGAGTGTGGACTCTGAGCAGGACAAAGCTACTGTTGCCAAATGGCTGGAAACACGATGATTTAAATGTACACTGCTGGTCAACTATAAAAAAAGGTCTCACACTATTATTTTGTTGGCCTCCATTATTCTTGTTAAATGTTTTCTCCCTAAACCAATCTTTGACATATAACCACATAATAACCATGAAATAGATAAACCTGGTCATTTAGTACAGATATTCAGTTGACTTAAACTTACCACATATATTTGCTGAGCTCACAAAGCAGATGTAAATATATAGAATAAGTTTCCCACAAGTAATCAGTCAGTCTGCAAAAATTGGTGGTTTCTTGTTTGTTTGTTTGTTTGTGTTAACCCCATGTTGCTCTATCTATGGTGTATTCACAGCAGAAAACGGTTATTCATATTTTATATATCCATTTTCAGGTTTATTATCTCAAGGAATTTTAATACCATTTTTAGTGTAATTGGGTAGACGTAATTTGTTTCTTTCTATGTGGTATTTTGGGCATTCTGTCAAGATGTGTTTAATTGTGATTGATATGTGGAAGGCAAAGATGTGGCCTGTTCTGCATCTGCTGTATATAACTTGGTCTCATTTTTCTTGGTACAGTAATATTTTAGATGTTTGGGTAGAACTCATATAGTTTAAAATAGGTGGTTTCAGGAATGGATTCATGTATAATCACTAGCAACGGCTGTATTGAGTGCTGTAGAATTGAATGTCATGGGAGTCCATGGAAGATTGTGTGCCCTTGAGCAAAACCCTTAACCCTCATTGCTCCAGGGGGCTGTATCATGGCTAACCCCCTGTGCCCTGACCACAATCATTAAGTTACAAATCCTGTAAGTCGCTTTGAATAATTAAAATCATTTGCAAATTGATGTAATGTATAAGAGTAACTAAAGCTTGTGTGAATAGCTGAAATCATATCATAAAAAACGTGTGCACGAGCATGTATGTACATAGGTACACTGTCTGAAAACATGAATAAAATAAAGCATAATAGTATTTCATTCTAAATTGTGTGTGTGCCAAGCGTCAGTGCATGGACAAGCACACACTTGCCCATGCACACTTATAAACAGACACTATTTATATATGTATGGATGTACCTGAGAAACTTCCTCCCTCCAGAGAGTCATAGCTGTTGGGGACAGGAGATGCACTCCCTGTGGTAGAAGAGCTGTCGGCACCTGAGGGGAATGAACACACAGACATGCTGTTGAGCATTTCTCTTCATCAATAACACAACTAATGCTAGACATCTGGTTTCCAAGCAGCACTCCTTTTTCTTCAAACCTAAAATGATTTACACTTACAAAAGTCTTAAAACACAGCACATATTTAAATATGACCATCTGTTTGCTTACATACAAGTCAATATGGATTTACAGTAGTGGTGATGATAATTAGAAATAATTAAATAAAAAAATTCACACATGTATACATATACACTATATATATATATATATTTATATATATATATATATATACACTATATATATATATATATATATATATATATATATATATATAAATATACATATATATATATAAATATATATATATATATATATATATATATATATATATATATATATATATAAATATAAATATATATATATATATATATATATATACACACACACACACACACATCATGTGTCACTGGAGGATTATTGGCCTCAATAATCCTCCAGTGAGAGTGAGAGAGAGAGAGAGAGAGAGAGAGAGAGAGAGAGAGTGTGTGTGTGTGTGTGTGTGTGTGTGTGTGTGTGTGTGTGTGTGTGTGTGAGAAAGCAAGAGGGAGAGAAAGAGAGAGAGGGAGAGAGCGAGAGTGTGTGTGAAAGTGAGATGGAGGTGGGGTAAAGGGTGGGAGAGCTGCTTAAGGCTGCTTACTTACCTGAAAATACCCCAAATGTCATAACGCTCTACATGCGCCAGGACAATCATTCTCTCAAATCCCTTCTCACCTTTACAAAGGTTTTTTTTTTTTTTACTTAATGTCTATCCTGACACATTTTAATAGGTTCAAATCTACTGTGCAGTTTTCAAGTTCAAACATGTCTCCCTTAACAAAAGTTCACACTCCCAATAAACTCATCATCCCAAAGCTAAATGAGTCCAAGCTAACCCCAGGACACTTAAACAACACCTTTCACCTCAAGCCCAAAGAAACTCAAATAAGCACACACAATCATCCAAACACCACGGATATACAAGCAAGCATATTCCTCACCGGGGAAGGAAGCATTTTGACATTACAACTAAAAGCTCTTTAGATTTTCAGGAGTAAAGACTCGGAGCAATCAATTTATAGACGAGACAAGAATTAAGGTCTAGAAGCTCAGCATGTGTCAAATAAATAATTAATGCTTGGCTTAGCAGAAAATCCAGTGTAATAGTTGTAAAAACACCCACCCACCAAGAAACTATTTATTTTCTACTAATAAGCTAAATAAAATAAAAGACACAATGCTTTTCGCAGGAGTTGTGAATGCACTAAACCACAACCTTTAAAATAAACTATTTTTTTCTGGTTGTCTAAACAAAAACATGGAAAATACAGATTTTGCTTAAATTTTGTGACATTGGAGAGATTTCATGCTTAAATCGGAAAATAAAACTTTTGCACATATGCCAAACTTCTCTTCTTATATGTCAAGTGGTCGAGCTAACATGTCAGTGAAAATAGAACAGAAAATAGACAGAATTCTGATGGCTTTCTTCATTTTTAGAAGGCCAGAAATGAGCATGACAGAAAGAACTGAGAACATTTCACAGAACTTGTGACAGAAATGCAAACTCAGTCACCGCACTATAGTGTAGACATATATCGCAAGAGAATTCATCTTAAGAGACCCAACAGCAGGTTAAAATGTCAGCCATTATAAATCGTAGATAAGTTATATAGTTTTTTTTCCTTCATTTTGTCTGCCTGTGGTTTGATTTATCATTAAGAGTTCTATTACATCATATAAATGAGTTTCAACAACCATACACCTAAAGTGTCAGGCACAAGAGTCCGGCACAACCTGACCGCTTTACATACGCATCAATGCGTGAAACATGAAAACATGAACATCATTTTAGATATTAAGACATACTAGCAGTTCAGATTTATAATAACAGCAAGCCGTTTTCCAGCAAACCCCAAGCCGGTATCCTGTTGTTTAGCAAGCAACATTTACATTAAAATACGGACTATATAAAGTTGCGGAGGACCAGTTTATATAATTTTAGAAACACATTTACGATTAAACATTGTCTTTTTTTTCATTATAGTGTTTTTAATAACTATTTTATAAAAGAAATAGGCTACGCATCATGCCCAACTCCTCGTCTTTTCCATAATTTAATCACAATGCACACCCACTCGCCTTTTTGCTTTAACACACATGCTTTTATAAACACAGCATGACGAATAAACGACAAAAGACCACAGGAGCTAAACATTTAAATAGAAAAGACTTGAAAGCAAACTTTCAGAAGCAAACCAAACACTTATTTTCCTTGTAATAAATTACTTTCATACACAGTAATTCTAAAACAAATTAATTACTTAACAGATTACTACTACAAACTACCGATGGCACCCATTTACTAAAGCTCAATAATGTGCACTAACACTGCTTAATACTCACAATCTGTTAATACTTAATACTCACTGCACTGTCCCATCACATCATATAACTCAGGAGTTATATTACCACAATGTTCATGCGAGTTGCCTTCAAAGACAGATTTTAACTATTGAGGTTACCCAATCCTTAAATTTAAGAAAACACACATTGCAGCTTAAAAAAATGTATCCAATTTCACAAGGATTAAGTATTCTAAATTAGTTTTGCCAAACACAAGTATATTGTATAAAAAGGCTTGTGTTAATAATCCATATGTTAAGCAGGTAAGTCTGAATCTACTAATAATTATATACTGCAAGTCAACTGCAGAAGGGACCTTAAAGATCTTTTAAAGAAAAAAAAAAAACTCATTACATTTAATAAACCTGGGAATAACTGAGAAAGAATAAAAATCTTAATTATCTAAACCAGTTAGTTTGTTTCAAACTGTATTTCTCCTCTTTTGGCCCGATTGGTAATGATCTTTTTTCTTATCTCATGTCCCAACATAAGAACTGACTTGGAATCTTAAATGAAAACACTGAAAAAGTTGGACAATGGTTTTCAGGGTTTCAGTTCCAATGTTTCTGACGAAACAAATCATCTACATTTTTACTTGCAAGACTTAAGGCATTGAATTTAGCCTTTAAAAAGTGAAATCTGAAGATCAAGTGGATCATATTATAAAGTGAAACGTACATGAACACCTGACCTGATGGAAACGAGCATGAAACCATTACTATGGTGTTGTCTCGCTATTCAATTAAAGAATTTCCCTCAGGATAAAGTATATACCTGTCTCTGTTTATTCTGTCTATTAGGTACAGTCATTGTTTTTGCTCAAAAAGGCTGCAGAAAATCCAAGCCTTGGGCTTAGTTAAATACAAGTTCTGTGAGATTGGAAAATGACAAATGGTGAAAGCATATGACTCTCAATCGATGTTCTAATTGAAATCAAAGATGCATGGTAAGGTTTGACAGCTGCGATAAAACTGATATTGGATTGTAGACATTGTGGCCACAATATTTTGGATATTTTGATTTTGGAGCAATCCATGGCCAAACTTCATAAGGCTTCTTCAAAAACCATCAGTGGCTGGACAGATGCTATTTGTGTTGTGAAGGACCATATATGACCAAAAATGGTTGTATTAGCAAGTTTGGCGATGTGATATATATAAAATATATATAAAATATATGATATATATAAAAATTCCAGGTCCACTGAAGTTACCAGTGTGGGTCCTTGAGCAAGGCCCTAAACCCTCATTGCTACAGGAATGTTGTAATCAATACCGTGTTCACCTTGTAAGTCACTTTGGATAAAAGCGCTTGCCAAATGACCATATGTAAATATACACATATACACACACACACACACACACACACACACACACAAGTCTACAACATGCAGGCGATTTTTTCCCTTCATTCCAAACTCAATTCAGTCAGTTTATGTCTGCATGTACTGTGGTTTATGTAAAAAAGTGGGTACAGTCATAGGTTTGTGGTTAAAATCTCAGCCTTGTGACTTGAAGGTCGCCAGGTTGATTCCCAGTCCTACTGAGTACTATGACTAAATGCCCTTGAACCATGCACCTAAACCCAATTGGGTCCCAGGTGCCGTGTATAGGATTGCCCACCGCGCTCTGGGCACGAGGAAATCACTTTGTGTGTAATCAGCGTAGGCAAAATAGATCAAAAGTAAGAAACATTAGGTACATCATTTTCTTTCGGCTTAATAAAATAAAAGTTCTGTCAGATTAGAAGATGACAACTGGTGAAAGCATATGACTCTAAAATGATGTTCCAATCCAAATCAAAAGGTGATGGTAAGTCTACTCCATGCAGGTTATTTCTTCATTCATTCAAAACTCAATTCAGTCAGTTCATGTCTGCATGTCAAATGGTTTATGTAAAACACTAGGGGCAGTTGAAGGATTGTGGTTACTTGAAATCTGAACCACACTTGAAATCTGAAGGTTCCCAGATTGATTCCTGGTCCTGAAGTGCCCTTGGGCAATGCATCCAAATGGGTCCCAGACAACGTCTACAGGATTGTCAACTGCTCCGGGCATGTGTGCTCACTTCACTAAGTGTGTGTGTGTACATGTGTGTGCGTTTCACTGAACGGGTGGATTAAATGTGAAGGAAATCACATTGTGTGTAAAAACAGTGAGCAAAATAGATAATTTAATTGATCGATCGAAAGAATAAAGAGAGAGAGAAAGAAACAGAGAGGAAAAAAAGAGAGAGAGTAAAAGAAAGAAAAGAGAAAGAGAAATGAGAAAGAAAGAAAAGTGAGAGAGAGTAAAAGAAAGAAAAGAGAAAGAGAGAGAGAGAGAAAGAAAAAAAAGAAAAAGAGAGAAAGAAAGAGAGAAAGAATAAAAAGGATAGAGACCGAGAGTGAGAGAGAGAAAGAAAAAGAGGTCTGGCATTGTTATCTCAGTGTTGCATGTGTATGCTACACTACTAATATTTCCCTTATTAGAGTACTGATTCAGAAAAAGGGTGTTTAGTATGCAGATTGTTTCACTTCTATGGTTTACAATTTATGCACAAACATTTACTTGTGGTCTGGAAGGAATGTTACATAAAAATGCAAAAACTCTTTAGGATGCAGTAACCTGAAAGATTTTTTTTCCTGGATTCACCCAAAAGATTTCTTTACTCAAAGATTGTGGAATACAAACTACATGAGAACAACACAGAGGGTCACATGAGAAAGAGCAATGACCATGTGATTTAAAGATGATGGACGATGTAATGGGGAGTGCAACTTCATCATATATCACAATTCTGTAACTACTTATACAAAGGGAAGGGATTTCGGGATGGGTATATGAATAACAGGTGTGGGGTTCGGGGTTCAAAAACAAACACGAAAGGTTGGAGGGATGACATGGGCAGGGGAATAAAAGCGAAAGCAGACCTGCTTCCTCATCCTCCTCATCCTCGTCCTCACGTTCCGAGCTGGATGAGGAGTGCTCGCCTGGCAAACCTGTGGAGGAACTAGAAGGTCTATTTCCCCCATATCCACCAATCAGCAGCCCTGAAATACAGTACAGCCAATCATCAGAGAGAAACAGGACGAGAGTGATAGCGATGAAGAGGGGGAGGAAAAAAAAGAAAAAAGGAACACTAGCTTATAAAACAGTGGAAAAAGTGCATTAAAAAGCTTGCAAGAACGAGAACAGAATAGTGGAATAGAAAAAAACAGATATGAGAGAAAAGAGAAATGACTGAATGTATTAAGCTATAATGTTTAATGCAATGAGGAGGAGGCCCACTACTGACTCCAGACCAAAAGTAATCAATTCTATTCTTGGAATTTGCTATGCCATTGCAGTCAGCATTTTACATATATACAAAAAAAAAAAAAAAAAAAAAAAAGTACCTCAGTACGGTCAGTCAGTACATCAGTCAGTACCTCAGTCAGTACGTCAGTCACTACCTCAGTCAGAAAAATAAATGTACAAAATTTCTTGCTCCGTTGTTCATTTTCTTCACTTACCATATAGATGGACTTTGTAGTTTTACAATTAAAGAATGTAGAACATATGTTTTCTTGTTTTTGTTAATCCCCGGTTGGTTCTGTTCTCCATTGATCAGGAACATCACATAACAGGTATATTTTGGGTGGTGTATTGTTTATTGTCAGTTCTGCCATGACACTAATGTGGTGAGGGGGTTTTAGTGCACCGGTGCTGCTGAAGTTTTATTTAAACACTTCAGTGACACTGCTGGGATAGAAATAATGCGCCAACCAAAAACCTGTTCTGTGGTGGTACTACTGGGGTCCTGATCATTAGAGAACAGAGGCTGAGACTGACAGTATGTACTGTGCAACATAAACTGATGGACTACAGTCTGGAATTGTAGAACTACAAAGTAAATCTTTAGAGACAAAGTCTAGTAAGTGAACACAACTAACACAACGGACAACACACAAAGCAAAAAATAAATAAAATAAATTCTGACTGGTACTGTATATTGAGCAAAATGAGTTTGCAATAACCCCAGTTAAATAATTCCCATTCCCACCACAGTTTGGCGTTACAGACAGAACAAAGGATAATGAATTATTTAGTTAAACTCTTAAGGAAAGTGTCAGTCTGTGAATCAATCCTTAACTGAAAATCAGTGATATCAGGGATTAATAAAATATTCTGATGACAAAGAAATTAACGTTTTAAATTACAAACACAAAAATCCTGATCATAAGTCAGCAGAACTTTTGCGGTACGAGCTAAAGTGAGCAGTTCATGTGAGGAAACCTGCCAACAAGTATATTCAGTATGAAGGAATGAACTAAAATGTGACCAAAACGGATTAATTGTTAATATTTTGTGGTCATTATTAGGTTATTATAGGCACTGAAATTAATGTTTTGCATAATTCATGCCATCAACAGATTTATAGTAATGGACTATTGGATTCAGTAAATGTTCAAGTACAAGTTTTCAATCTTTATGTACTTTTTTTTTTACCATTGTAGCATGTTAGTAGTATCCCAATAGATAGATATTATTTATATCTACTTAATTTACCCCAAAGGGAAATTCAGGCATAGTAAATGAGCCACTTTCTTTCATTAAGGCATTTAATTAGTTTAGCATGAATAAAACCAAAGGTGTGGTAGCTCAATGTTAAGCCTAAAGCATATAAAGTCATTACAACAAAATCTGTTTCTGCTATTTTTGCAGAAAGCCCATTGTTTCAGCTACAAGCAAACTAAAAACCTGCTTTGAGAAGTTTTGTATGGAGAAACATATACACAACCTCCTTAATACCCTTAGTATAAACTAACATGCTAACGCCTCCGTGCAAGTGTTACGACTTATACAACACCCGTACCTAACCACACAAATTCTCATAGACACGCTCTATGAGAAAGAAAGACATACTTTCACAGGAGAGGGGTTAATAAAGTTAGATTAGGTTTACTAACAGGAGAAGACCAGTTCAGCTGTTTGGTGTCATTTTGTTTATTTTTTTAATAATGTCACCTTTTCAGAAAAGTCTATTAACAAGCGAACAATAGTGCGAGGTGCTTGCAGGCAGAACTATATGTTTGTTTTTATACCTGTACTGAGTCATAATGTGGCATATTATGTTTTGTGCACAGCACGCATTATACTGCTTTGGGTAAAACAAGCAACAGTAGAACTCTAAAAGCAAAAGGATTTTATCATGTTTACAAACATATTTACACAAATCTCAGCACCTCTGATGCTACAGCAGGAGCCACTTGGTGTGGTGGTGTCACATTTGAGATCACCTTAATTCCTGCCGTAAGCATCATCCATGAAAGGTGTAGTTGCAAAGCTGGTGATATGATGGCTATACATCTAGTAATGAGCCATAAAAATATTATACCTTTCAGACATCACATTCATTTAAAATACAGAAAACTGCTTTCTTTTGCATTTTGCCTTCAATAAACGTTATAAAACTGGTAGTTTTGGTCTTTAAATCTGATAAGCCGATTATTATTGCCAATAATGCACACCTCTGACCACTTCACATTCGTATCAACGTGTGATATATATATTACTTAAAAATCATAAAATACAGATTAATATAAACAGCAAGCCAATTCCCAATTGCGCACTAAGCCCGATGTGGCTAGGCATTTTATTTGTAAAATCACAATAAATTTATTTGATTTATTTGAATAAATCACAATAAATAGGAAAAAGGTGTAACGGCACTCCGCATTGCCTCGTACATAATAATACATCTTTTCCATGATTTATTTACAATAACACATGGGCTTTCATGCCTGATTGCTTTAATAATATATTATTAGACTTTTTTTAGCAACAAAACAATATAAAACATAGTTTATACAAAGTTATTATTTCGTTTTCAAAATGCTTTAGTTTGTGGCTACAGGCGGAAGAATTGATCTTCAGGTCAGTCCAGAAATGGTAACCTCTGTTTGTAGAACCTCTGTTCTAGATCAAAGCCAACAATACAATAACTTTTTTATCTAAACCAGAGGAGGATGAGAGAGATGAAGACAAGTTGTGAGAGATGAGCGTGTACATGGCGGCATCAAAAGCGGCAGGACCCAGAGGCAAACAGCACTAGCAGATTGCGCAACTGTAAGCCCTTCTTCACTGACAGCTTCATCAGAACACAAAATATGACTTTAGCGCAGATGCAAAGAGGATATGTGATAGCACATGAACACAAACACACTGGTGAACACATAGGCAACTACAACAAGCAGTGGCAAAACAAACATAAATCAGAAACGGGACACAATGCAAATAACAAATCTCAATCTGGAGCAAAGTTCAGCGCTGCATAATTCTACATAAATATAGCTAGTGTCATAATCCACCAAGAAAACAAACTCATCAACCAATCACTACTTCAGATAAGTCTTTATAATTCAATAAAGCAAAGTTGATTTGTGGAGAACAATGTCACCGAAGACAACATGATTTAAATATTAATTAACTCATATAAACAAATTGACATATCCACGAGATTTTGTTATCGGGAAAAGAAGACTATTATAAATATTAAAACCATTATAAAATATTCTGTATAACATTTTATATATATATATATATATATATATTACACACACGCACTTTTTTTTTTTGTGAAAAGTGAAAATCAAAGAAAGAAAAAAAGGCTGTTCCCCTTATAGTACATATTGGTGTGTTCATTTGAGAGAAAGAAAAAAAAAAAAAAAAAAAAAAAAAAAAAAAAACACGTGTGATGCAAGTATAACTTTATTTTTGTTCCAATGAAGTTGTGCTACTTGATCTAAAGTTCTAAAGTTCAAACTACTGGCACAATATGTATTTTCCTTATGAATGTCATGACGTTGAGCGCTCATATGCATAATTAATTTTAAAGTTTTTAATCGCTATTCATTGCGAAAAGAATTAAATCATCTCATTCCTATTCGTGAGTACAAATTTATTTTTGCTTTGATTTTACAACAAGAGACTTTGGACAACTTGCTTTGTCTTGAAGACTTTCTTATAGAGGTCACATTCATATCTATACAGAGATTCTGTATGTGATTACTGTCAAGTATCATGCTGTTCAGTTAAAACCTAAAACATCACTGCTAAAAGTTTTGGAAGGGATCATTCATGTCTGTGGGGTAAAGACCTATATTGACGGAAGACTATGAAGTTTGATTGATACTTAAAATGATTAGATGTGATTTGAGTACAATCTGGACATTAAATACAAGATCAGTATGACATTAGTATCAGTTTATCTGATTGGGGCACAATTCAGTCTCTGAAAGCATGTAACTTGAACTGATGGTCATTCTGATCATATGTGTACATAAAGTGTCATTAAGCAGGCTTTAAAAAGAGGCCTCATAATGTGTAGCTTAATGCAATATGAATCCAACAAGCAAAAGATCAAGTAATCAATAAAAGGGAGAGCTTCTGGTCAGCTTTTATATACAGAATAAACTCAGGATAACTACACAAAAAAAAACAATCTAAGATTAACCGACTCCCCTAAACTTTCATTTAACAAAAAACCCAAACACAAAGAAAAGATTTCCTAATTTGTAATTGATGCCTGTGACACAATCAAAAAAATGTGGACCAGGAAAAAAATAACAGTGACTCATTTAATATTTAAGATATACGATTATAAAACATTTCACAGCACTGGTCACAAGTGAGAGAGAAAATGATTGTACATCAAATGAGCATCTATCATTTGACAATAGGATCAGTCTTTGGAGGCGAGTGGTGAGGATGTGTCGTGGTTTTAGCACTCTAAGCAAACCATCAAAAGCCTGAGATAAATCAGAAAAAAAAATCTCAGGACAAGATTAAAAATTGTTGTTGAACATCCAACACGACACGATAAAAATCTCTGTACAGTCAGGTCAGAAAACACTGTTCTGCATCCCAAACTATTAAGTTACTTTAATAAAGCAAAGGTGCTGCAGTGGTAATTATGATATCATGGCTCAAAGTGAGTTCCATTTAACAGATTCCAAATCTTATCGTAGGTAAACAAATACAGTAAAGTTGGTCTGAATCAAAGGTCTTTTCACTGTGATTTATAAATATGTCTTCTTATTACATCACAGCCTCAGCTGCAGTACCAGAATCCACACCAGACTAAATAGCACTGTTTGTAAATGTTTGTTTCGCCAGTCAGCCTTTATTGAACTTTATTAACAAATTTTCTTTGTCAAGCAGATCCTGTCTCCAGTCATTGTGTCCAGGCATGTTACAGTTTGTGTTTTGGGGGGGGTTGTAATATCTCTTAATCCTTTTCCTTCATTAGGATTTAAATGTTTAAACCTATTAATAATTACGGGACTAGTGAAAGTAATTTGTAATGAATTTTTTGTATGCACAGGGAAATGGAGAATGTAAAAGTCTGAATCTTCTGCTCGACACTAGACTCTAGACTAAACCATGCAGCGCTGAGGCATATTGAAAACTGAAGCAACTAAAGAGATAAACATAATGAAACTGGTTCTTACCTGACTGTCGTCCGGGAGAAGAGTGCACAGATGTGGATGGAGTGGCCGATGTCGGCCGGTGTGCATTGGCTCCCACAGCAGCCAGAGTAGACTGATTGTAGCGCTGTTGGTCTGGATTGAAATGACAGAATCATAATACTAGTATATATTTTATTTTAAATAAAATTGTGAACTTTAGTGTAAACAGCCAACCATAACAACCTTATATTTTCCTGCAAGAGCAGGGGTGTCAAACTCAATTGCACCAAAACTTAAAGCTGAATTTAGGTCACAGGCCTATAAAAAAATAGTTAAACAAAAAGGTGGGCGTGGCCAGGTAATAGGGTGGGACCTAAAATGGAACGTGGCAGGTTTTGTGTTTGTAGCGTTAAATCATTTTAAAAATCTAAATTTTCCCATAGGAAATAAACTAAGCCAAATTTAAACACGCTGGGATTTCACAAGACCTGTCCGACATCTCCGACTCCAGCGAAGTTCATTTTCGTAACTCATTTTCATAAAAATTGGCTTTATGAAAAAAGTTATGGGAGTGCAAAAAGTTATGGGAGTGCAAAAAATTACTGCAATTTAAAGTGAACGGTAATTTTGTCTTGGAAAAACAGGAAAATCTCAGGAATGGTTTGACTGATTCCTTAGCTGCATAGAAGCACTCATCTCACCGGTGAGTCGGAGGTGTCCTGCAAAAATTGTGTCGATAGCTTGAAAATTGCGAGAGTAGAAAGCCGGACAATAACAATGGAATAATATAAATTGGCAAACAATAGTGTATGGCAATCACACTAATTAAGAAAACAGCACTGCTGGAAACTCCACCAGTTTGATCTTTATTACAGTCGACCAACAAAGATCATGCCAAAAGCAAAGCCTGTAACAGTCAGTTAGGTCACAAGAAGAAGCCAAGCTTACTTCCAAGCAATTAAAACTCCTCTTACATTGAATATTGTTACGAACATCAAAAAGAACACTGTTGCCCATCTCAATTTTGCTTAGGATCACATGAACAAGCCAAAGGTGTGTGTTTTCGATGGATGACAGCTAAATGGATTTTCTGGGTTTAAATCAGAATCATATGTAAAAACACACTGGTGTACTGTAGTATCATGGTTTGCGTATTTTTTGCAATCCTTAAGACATTTATACCAATTATCTAACAATTATACCAGTGACCTCTAAAGAAATTGCATGTGTGGATTGATGTAATGGCTTCCCAAACTGTCAAGCACCACCAGGTGTTCATACAAGTGATTTAGACTTCTTGTTAAAACAAATAATTAAATCAGTAAAACAAATACATCACGAGTAATTACTTTATAATCCTTTATATAAATGATTGCTTATCTCAAATACCTGCATTTGATTGACCATTAACAGCTGCCGTTTGTTTGATCGGTGGGGCTCCATACGCTTGCTGAGGTGGTGTGGGTGTTGCCCTGTTTCCTTGAGCGTATTGCTGCTGTGGATGCAAAGTACTTTGGGATGGTGGCATTCCGGGTGTATGCTGGGAAGAGCTCAATGTTCCATACTGGCTGCTTCCAGGGGCTGATGGGTAGGAAACGATAGGGTACTGCTGGGCACCGAGATAAGTGGTACTGGATGCTGGAGGCGGGTTCTGCATGCTCTGGGTTGTACTGGTGTAATTCTGTCCATAGTAATTAGCCGATGTAGAGTACTGTTGGTACGGAGTTGCTACAGAGGCAGCAGAGTTGTCTCCAGAGTAAAGCTGGGGTAATGTCTGAGCGTAAATGTCAGATCCAGAAACTGGTGGTTGAGCAGCGTGAGGGTGACTGTTGGAATAGTAGTTAGCGCTGTAATTGGTGTTTGGAGGGGGTAGTTTTCCCGGTGGAGGCATGTTCTGAGGTGGCATGCTGGAGTAACCATACTGAGAATGAATTGACATGGGGTACATAGCTGGATGAGTCTGACCAGGACCTACAAAAAAAAAAAAAAAAAAAAATACATGAATACATTTTACAAACACCAGGTCTGAATAGTTTGTACACTTAAAATGTGCTACGTTTTGAATACCATTGGCTGAACATAAAGTAAATAAAAAGGTAAATATATCTTTGTTCTGGGTTTAACATCCATCTTCATTCATTCACACAGACGACATGTTTGCTGCATTTACAAAAAGTCTCAGTTCACTCTAATTGCAAGATTATCACATTGTTGGGAAATTAAGTTTTGCATCTGAAATACACACAAATGCATTTTCACAAAGTTTGAAGCCTGAATAAAAGCTGAGAAACTTCTTGATTGACTAAATAAAAACAAAATTATAAACGAATTATTCAGGGAAAAATATTTGTTCCTTTAATTACAGAATGTGTTGTTATAGAACGTGTTCATCTGGTTACAAAATATTTGGTGCATCCTTTGATGGCAATGAGCAAGTGCACAGAATTTCCTAAGAAAAGCTCTCCAGACATTTTGTATAGTAATTATGTATTGAGGCTACATTAGCAGTGGATAAAAATATCTGAAAAATTTGGAATCAAAACACTAAACCATGTGAAACAAAAGCATAGGCCAGGTTCAAATATTTTTTGTTAACTCAGCACAGTATAGTTGGATCAATAAAGGCTTATGTTAAAGAATCAACCTTGCGACCTGAAGGTCCCTGGTTCGTTTTGCAGTCCCACCAAGTATGGCTGAACCCTTGGACCAAGGTACCAAACCTCAATTGCTCCTCGTGCGCCAAATACAAGGCTGCCCACCACTCCAGGCACATGTGCCCACTTCACTCAGTGTGTGCATGTGTTTTACTGCATGAATGGGTTAAATGTGGAGAACAAATTCCTCTGTGTGTAATCACAGTAGAAAAAATAGATCACTTTAAATCGGCAAAATACTAATTTTTTTATAAAAGATAACTTCTACAATTTTATATAATAATAATAAAAAATTTACATATAATAATATGTTTTTCCTCCAAACAAGGAACTAAAGACTTTGCCAGTCACAAAAATCATTTACAACAGGCGTGTCCAATACATCGATTGTTGAACATTGACAGTTGCATCATTCTGAAAAATAATATTTTTCCCATGGGAAGTAAACTAAGCCAGATTTGAAGAGTGATCAGGAGTTAAGAGATCGGTCTGGTTTTGGCCATCTCTGACTCCAGCAAAGTCTGTTTTTGTAGCTCAAAATTGGCCGAGATATGGGAGTGCAAAAATAAATGCAATTCAAAGTGAATGGTAATTTTGGCTTGGAAAACCAGGACTATCTCAGGAACCACTCTACCGATTCCTCAGCCGGAGGTGTCCTGCGAAAATTGTTTGGATAACTCAAAAATCGCAGGAGTAGAATAAAATAATAAAAATCGTATAACAATATTGTGATTGCTATATATAGCAATCACATTTATTTTAAAATAAATAACTAAATAAATAAAAATAATAAATAAAAAATGAACTTTTCATACAAATAAGAAGAAAACCATATTGATACTGCATATGATTCTGATGTTAAGCTGTCCTCACCCTGTTGATTTAGATTTATGCAAGCCACCCACCCAACACAGAACCCTGATAACCACATCACCACTGATTTAAATAGCAATCCTCATTTCCATAGGCATCATGAATAAAGAACTATTCATTGTGTAGATCCTCCACTCCAGTCACTAAGTTGGAATTTTATCACAATGCTTGTGAGAATTCCTGTAAACATGACTTCCAATGCGGGAGGCACAGTGGCTTCCATTGCACATCTTGTCCTTCAGAGTCAAGAGTTTGCTAAGTGAGAAAGTCAAATTAACAGCAGACTACTTGAACCACACCTTTTTTTTAACCACAAACTTGACAAAAATCCACTAACAAACACAAGTCATTAAAATCTGAAACTGAGTGAAATAAACAATTGCTTGGTATGTGAAAGGTCAAGTTCAATGGTCACATTTTTTCATATGTTTGCTTAGAGTACAGTGGGAATTGTCTACTTGGTCAAATTTTATTTGATGATAAATGGTTAAGGTATTCAACAAGATGACATGTTCTAACGTTTAGGGTAGATTTTAGATCAAAATTATTCATGTTTATGTTTTAATGACTCTTAGCATTAATAATATTCAGTGTAAATACATTGTGAAAATAAAATTCACCTTCACATCTTTAAACTGTAAATAATTCCATAACCAAGCAACTGATTTACAGTACTGCATTTTTAAGATCCTTCCGGTTAACAAGCTTTATGATGTCTGCATCATTTCCACATTACAGTATATTACTTAAAGGTTGAGTTTAGTAAATGACAAAACTGAAAAAAACAAATTACAAACAGACTTATCCTCATAAAGCTTCGATGTTCTGTTGACTACAGTTTGAAGTTAAGTTCATTATATTCTCTTCTATTATTATTGTGCTGGTAAATTAAAACAGAATGTCAAACATTGAAGACCAACTGCATGTACCTTTTTGCAAAAGCAGAATTAATTTGGTTATGGGGGGGAAAATAGTATTTAAAATCAAATAAGTGACATTTATGTACAATCTGTACATGACTGTCCTACACTTGATGCTGCCCGGCCACTCAAGGAGGAGTCCCCCACTTTGCCTTGGTCCGTCCAAGGTTTTTTTACTTAAAATAACATAACAGGGAGTTTATTTTTGCGACTGTCGCGTCGGCTTGTTCTTTGTCACTTCTGTCTGCTTCATGACAACGTACTATTGTAAAAAACGCTATATAAATTACTTGTAGTTCTTTTCTTTATCTTTTTCATTCATTTGCAGAATGAGACAGGTTGTATACATACACACAAAATCTGCTCAAAAGTAGACATACAGCTTTTACAATATTCAATCATGTTCTAATATGCCTCCCTCTCCTTGTTGCTGTAACAGCCATCTTCTAAGAAGGTTTTTAACTTAATGTATTTTCTTAGGGAAGAGCATATGTGATATCATACAATAACTGTGGATAAGATGGCCTGAGTTACATTCCCTATTCTAACCATTCCAAAAGAGGGGGGGGGAGGAAAAAAAAAAAAAAAAAAACAGTAAATGGTTACGAGGTCTTTCCCAGTACTAGAAATAATGTACACACAGTAGGCTAAAATTTAATAGAACAAAATTGTTATGTTTTAATATCAACTTGGGAAGAATTCCACGACTCAAAGACAAATCTTAAGTAAAATTTATTATGAAAAGATGTCTTTATTACAATATTAGTGAGAAGTATATAATTGTATTGGATATCAGTGAATGCTGGTCTAAATATTATCCTTTAAGTAAATGAGCAAAAAACACTTTTGGTCATAAATGCATCAAACATACACATGAAAAGTCATGAAGGGGACAGTACCAATCAAAACAAAAGCATCACATGATTATTGATGCTTAAATTGATGAGGCTTACCAGGGGAGAACATAACATTGCTTTTATTTTGTGTGTAATCTTAATGGTTCACTTAGCTAAAGGTAGGAGAAAGAGGGAAGTACTCCTTAAAAGGCTTATTTCCGCTGTTGCCTAAACTGTTTTGAATTTAGAAAAGATGATGTCGAAGGAATGGCGATAATCTGTCGACACTGCTTTGCATCTGTTAGCATGAGTCAAGTAGACACCACTAACATAGTTCACCATTCTGCAGCAATGCAACCCACCCATGTAAGACAACCGTGAAAGTGAAACTGACGAGAAACTGTTCTGAGGCAGTATCAGTGCTCACAATAACGAGATCATGAACAAATGTATGCAAAAGGCTACTGCTAATAAATGCATGCATACATTCCCATATGGCTACTGGAAATGTACACTTTTTATAAATTTGGCTTAAAAACCATAATAAAACTCTTAATTCCAGATATAACTATGTACAACCATATGACCACAGTTATATAGTTAGTTTTGTGACATGTTTCTGAATTTTCACTATTGAAGAAAGGTACCACTTCACATCAGACCAAGTACAAGTGCTAACTTATGGGTTCTCACTAATAGTGAAGTGATAAATATTTACTTTCACCAAATTACAGTCACAACAATAATTATTTAAGCCATTCCTCACTTTGTAAAATCTACATTGGTGTTTGAAAGTTTGTGAACTCTTGTGTGTTAGAAATGTCAATATTTGACTGAAAATTTAAATAGTCCTTAAAAGTGGATCTATAAGTCACAAAAGTAAAAGAACCTTCAGGAGTCTGGTGTTTTTAATTAATAGAATGACAATCTGGTAAGAGAAACCAAGATCTATTGAAGTCTGATCGTTACATAGTGTATGTATGTATGTGGAGGTATATGATGGTATAAGCAAAGGAGATTACAGATGACCTCAGAAGAAAGGTCGATGATGGTCACTCGGTTAAAATGGTTACAAAGGCATTACCTTAAAAGTCTTGACTCCACCAATCCAGTCAGACCGACTGTACAAATGCAGAAAATGCCCTGCCCAGGAGGAGAGGACAAAAGCCAAACCAATAGCAATGTCTGTAACTGGTAAACTATGAAAGGACTTTTTTTATATTGATTAAATCTAATGTTTATGAATGTACCATCAAGGGAACACTGAACATCGATTATGTGTATTGAAGGGTTGCGAAGAGCGAGCCACTACTTTACAAAAGGAACAACGCCCATCTGCAATATGACAAAAACCACAGTGTTACTGGAATGATTTGTAAACAAGTAACCCCAAAGTAGAACTTTTCAGTTTGAAGGACAAAAATATTTCGGAATAAAGAAATAGAGTAGAAACTAGAAGCAGCAGTCTATTGTGTTCCCAAAATACAGTCTGGAACCAGCCTACCGACATGAAGGTTCCCAGTTCGATTCCAATTCCCTTCCCTTCAGAAGGGCACTTAACCCCATTTGCTCCCCGGGCGTTGTATATAAGGCTGCCCACCGCTCCGTGTGCTCACTTCACTTATCACTTAATGTGTGCATGTTTCACAGCATGGATGGGTTAAATGTGCAGGACAAATTCCTATGTGGGGCGGCTTAGTAGTTAGCACGTTTGCCTCGCAGCGCTGGGGATCCTGGTTCTATCCATGTTTTTGGACTGTGGGAGGAAACCAGAGAACCCGGAGAAATACCATGCGGAAACTGGGAGAACATGGAAATTCCACCAATACTGAGATTCAAACCTGAATCCCCAGCGCTGAGAGGCTAACCACTAAGCCACCGTGCTGCCCAAGAATTTTCGCTTTACTCAGTTTTTTCTTGTTTGGCTAAAGCAGGGGGTCAGGCTTATCCTATTAAGACCTTCGTAAGACAACTAATTTTTTTTTTTTTTTAATTTTTCATGAGCCTTACACTGCTGTGGACAAATAAACATAGCTTGTATGACATCTATTTGTATAGAACACTAAGGTATTAACATATACAAATGAGAATACAATGACTACTGAAAGTTTGTGAACCATGGGACCATCAGGGTGCTGTAAAGCTGCTTTAAGACATTCATTCATTCATTATCTCCCGCTTTATCCTCTATTAGGGTCGCGGTGTGCCGCCCTGCTTTAAGACAATTAGAGAAAAATGGTTGAGAAGTTTTGTGATATTAAATTAAATCCCAAAGCCTGATTTAATTTGGGAACTAATGAGAAGTATAAACAGGTTCGTTCAATAGTAGGCCTGTAGATTAAATAATAGGTTGATAACTACATTATTTTGATTTATTTATTCAACAAATAATTTGAAACACCAATTAAATACAAATCGGTAGCAAATCACATGACGAGTTCAGATAAGTGAGTTAAAAACTCACATGTAGCACAGGTTAAACTAACTCAAGTACACACTGACATGAGTGCTGTTTAAATGACATGCTGTGTGATGTGAAAGAAAAGTAAATAATCCACAGATATGAACATCAGGGTTAAACCCAAATGTTGGTAAAACATAATAAATAAATAAAAAATAAATAATGTTTATATTTTATCTGTAATTGCAAAGCAAACTCGCTGTCTATTGGTTTAATCTGAAACTAGAAAATCTGGAAGATAATTGCAGTCCTTAAAAATCATAGCAATTCAGTGATTATGTAGTGATTGTGACAGGCAGACATGAATCTGGTTTAGGTCATCCTCTATAGGTGCATGGTATTAGTTTTAAACAACTCATAAGTGTGTTAAATTTGGAAAGTGTTCTATAACTGGCTTACCACTGAACAATAATGAGCATTGAAGTGCTAAATTAAATCACGTGTGAGGTCTGAACAAGCTCACATGTCTGATTACGCTGGTGATGGTGATGCTCACCAATTAAAGATAAATATTGATATAATATCAGCTGTGATAAAACTACACCCAAGTTAATGATTGTGTAAAACTCACACTCTTAAAGAAGCCCATTTCTACCACTAAGAAAAAAAAAATTCTAATCTCAGAATTCTGACTTCATCATATGTCAGACTGTGAATGTGCACATACACACATAGATCGTTATAAATTACATGCTTTCTATATATATTTCTTATCGTCCTAAATGATTACTCTACAGATATTATTTGTACCCCATTTATGCACAATTTTATTGATTTAATGTTTAGGATGTTATTTACTGAATTATTGAAACTTTTAAAACTGTGTGTCATGTTGTCAGTAAATCACAGCAGTAAACCTGCTTGCGGTTTGATTATACGGTGTGGAATTTGAAAAAAATCTTGCGTTGTAAGGTAAAGCGTTTAAAAAATGTTGTTATCTACTTTGATTCACACTTAAAAGACAAAATCTAAGGAGAGTCAAATCACCCTTGACCCCGACGTTGATTTAATGTTGTTGGGACTGCATCTCAGTGCATCACGGTAACTGATCAGCATCAGACCACAACACATCAGACCACAAGCACTCCAGCAGGGGGGTGAAAACTGCCCAACGCATCACTCGCACTCAGTTCGACACAATTTAGTGGATCTACTGGAAACGGTTAGAACGAGACACATTCTCATAGATGTTTCTCATCCAAATTATGGACTTTTCTATCTCCTACCATATGGTAGACATTACTAGAGCCTCCACTCACAAGACTCACAACAATGCACTTCTTCCTTCCAAAAGCTTTGACTTTATTAAGCTCATTATTGTCACTTTAATCCTATTAGTTTAACTATACACTGTACATAAAATGACACAGTTTAAGAGTTTTAATAATTCAGTAATTGACATCATAAACCGTAAAGCAGCGAAATAGTGCATAAAATGTTTGTAAACTATTTAAGACAGATTTTAATAGCAGCTCAATTTTAAAACTTCTTAAATGATCACTAATGCACATACATTATGTGTTCAAAAGTAATCGCACACACCTCTTCGTTATTAAATTCAGATATTTTATTTAGTCCTAGAAGTATTTATTAAGTATTTATTAGTATTTATTAGTAGTTTATTTAGTCCACAGAAGGTATTAAAAACAAGCATCTAGTCAGGCATTTTGGAAAACTGTATTCATTTATTAAAATTTGTGGAAAGCTCAAGGTAGAAAACAAGCATCTAGTCAGGCATTTTGGAAAACTGTATTCATTTATTAAAATTTGTGGAAAGCTCAAGGTAGAAATAGGAATCAACTAGAATATATAATGCAAGCCAGGCCATCTTGTCCAACATCAGTGCACTTTTACTCATTTAAAAGGCTTAACTAATATCAAGCAATTCATCCATTTTTCTCAACTCAATCCTACACTAGTGTCACACAGGTGGAGTGGAGGGGTGTCCATGCCCATCATGAGGAGAAGGTTTTGGGTTTTCCATCACTGGGCACAAAACTAATATCACACAATATAATTATAACGTGGTGCCTTTTTAATTCTAATTGGAAAGGTTGGTTGTAATGTCACAACTCTGTCTTACTGCTTACTAGTTTCTTTATCTTCATACTTAATATGATATACTGTACACAGTATCTGGCAAAAGATTGGACACACCTCCTTTTTCAAACACTTAAATTGCATTTTTATCACTTCAACTTTCTGTGAATATTATTAATATATATATATATATATATATATATATATATATATATATATATATATATACACACATTCATACATTCATTCATTATCTTCCGCTTTATCCTATATTGGGAGTCGTGGGGGGGTTCCCCATGCCCATCCAGGGGAGAACGTTTCGGGCGCTGGGCAGATACAGGACAGGACGCCAATCTATCACTGGGCACACACTCACACATACACACACTGTATGGGGCAATTTGGAGAACTGAATTGACTTGATCCATGTTTTTGGACTGTGGAAGGAAACCGGAGAACCCGGAGGAAACCCACACGGACACGGGGAGAACATGAAAACTCCACCCAGATGGGGATTCGAACATGTGTGTGTCTTAGTGGTTGGTTAGCACGTTCGCCCCCCAGCGCTGGGGATCCAGGTTTGAATTCCAATCTGGGTGGAGTTTCCATGTCCCTCCCCATGTTCATGTGGGTTTCCTCCGGGTTTCTCCCACAGTCAATATATATCACAATCACAGTAAATTGAATGCTATAAATTGCCCCATATATTGTGTGTTTCTGTGAGTGAGTGTGACCAGCAATAGATTGGGGCATTGTCCTGGTGTCCTGTTTGGGAATATGTATAATATATGTATATATATATATATATATATATATATATATATATATATATATATATATATATATATATAGCCAAAACCTTCCACACCACATTCCTTGTGTGTATAACTCACTTGGCCAATAAATCTAATTCTGATACATCATTATTTACAATATTATCAACAATATTTTAAATTGACATGAAAAGAACCAACAGATTAAAGGGTGTGTGTGTAGCTCACAAGCTAACGCTAACAGAACTTGATACTGCTATGTAAGGTTAGGTGACATGACTTTTATTTATTTACTTTAACTCACAAATGCAATGATCTTTGGATGTCGGTAAGTTCAGAGCTACAGTCGCGTTCGGTCACAGAGAACGAGTAGCTACACGGACGCCAACCCTACACCCAGTAAGCTGGCTAAACTAGCTCCAGAGGGCGCGTCCCGATCCGCCTGGGCAGCCCTTGACAGCGTGCCTAAAAAGTACAGCCACGTATCAATTCACTACCCAATCAAGTGTCCGATTGAACGATTTGAAACATGGCCCATCAAACAGCCAGCAGAGGTGTCGTAACTGGTCCAATCAGTACGGCGTTATGTTTTTATCCAGTCATCCAGAGTGGGTTATTTCATTTAACGGCAGTATGAAGGGTTTTAAAAAACAGAACGACGAGTTTAAAAAAAGGTTTCGAAAGCTATTAGCCTAGCACCGTTAGCATAGCAGTACTCGCTGGTCGGCTAATCCTCCTACCGTTTCTGTTATAAGAGGCTGCCGCTTCCCCGCCGTTCGGCGTCGAGCTGTGGCTGTTCAGGTTGCTGTAATCTGGCGCTGACATCCTTATTTCGTCCTCAGTCCGGGTTTATAATCCTCGAAATCGAAGTTCTAGAAGCCGAGAGGAGCATAAAAGTCCCGATGTCAGCAGTTAGTGGGTGCCATCGAGCAGCTGTAAGTGAGGATGTGTCAGTAATCAGAGCTGATCGGGCTCAGCGCTCCCGAAGCTGGATACCGTTTAAACCCTTTCAAAATAAAAGCCCAGCACAGAGGCCGAACGTGGCTTCGCGTATTTAAAAAAAATTCTTCATGACTAGGGCGGCACGGTGGCTTAGTGGTTAGCACGTTCTCCTCTCAGCACTAGGGATTCCCGGTTCGAATCCCCATCTGGGTGGAGTTTCCATGTTCTCCCCGTGTCTGGTTCTCCGGTTTCCTCCCACAGTCCAAAAACATGGATCAAGTCAATTCATTCATTCATTATCTCCCGCTTTATCCTCTATTTGGGTCGCGGTGGGGTTCCCCATGCCCATCCAGGGGAGAACGTCTCGGGCGCTGGGCAGATAGACCCAGGACAGGGCGCCAATCCATCACTGGGTACACACTCACACACTCAAACACACTCTATATGGGGCAATTTAGAGAACTCAATTAACTTGATCCATGTTTTTGGACTGTGGGAGGAAACCGGAGAACCCGGAGGAAACCCACGCGGACACGGGGAGAACATGGGAACTCCACCCAGATGGGGATTCGAACCGGGAATCCCTAGCGCTGAGAGGCGAACGTGCTAACCACTAAGCCATCGTGCCGCCTGGATCAAGTCAATTGAATTCTCAAAATTGCCCCATATATAGAGTGTGTGTGTGTGTGTGTGTGTGTGTGTGTGAGTGTGTGCCCAGCGATGGATTGGCGCCCTGTCCTGGGTCTATCTGCCCAGCGCCCGAGGCGTTCTCCCCTGGATGGGCATGGGGAACCCCACCGCGAACCTACTAGAGGATAGGGCGGGAGATAATGAATGAATGTTCATGACTAATTTAGCGTTATTAATGTGTTCCTACTCAGGAGGAAATGCAACGAGAAGAACTGGTCAACTATAGTTGGGTGGTTTTACTGCTACTCGGCTTTTCACAGCTTGACAGTGAAGTGTTCTAGAGTTTGAAAGTGAACTGGAAAGAAAAGAACAGAAATTTCACTGTTCTATTGCGAAACTCACAAATGACAGATGTGTCATTTAAGGCCTAGTCTAATCGTTGCCGGGTCCAAAACATGGATCAAGTCAATTGAATTCTCAAAATTGCCCCATATAGAGTGTGTGTGTGTGTGTGTGTGTGTGTGTGTGGGTGAGTGAGTGTGTGCCCAGCGATGGATTGGCGCCCTGTCCTGGGTCTATCTGCCAGCACCCGAGGCGTTCTCCCCTGGATGGGCATGGGGAACCCCACCGCGACCCTATTAGAGGATAGGGCGGGAGATAATGAATGAATGAATGAATGTTCATGACTAATTTAGCGTTATTAATGTGTTACTACTGAGGAGGAAATGCAACGAGAAGAACTGGTCAACTATAGTTGGGTGGTTTTACTGCTACACGGCTTTTCACAGCTTGACAGTGAAGTGTTCTAGAGTTTGAAAGTGAACTGGAAAGAAAAGAACAGAAATTTCACTGTTCGATTGCGAAACTCACAAATGGCAGATGTGTCATTTAAGGCCTAGTCTAATCGTTGCCGGGTAGTTTTAAAAACGGATATCTCCCCATATCCATCCATTCATTATCTTCTGCTTTATCCTCTGTTAGGGTCCCGGGGGGGTTCCCCATGCCCATCCAGGGGAGAACGTTTCAGGCTCTGGGCAGATACACCCAGGACAGAGCACCAATCTATTGCTGGGCACACACTCACACACATACACGCACACAAACACATTCTATATGGGGCAATTTGGAGAATTCAATTGACTTGATCCATGTTTTTGGACTGTGGGAGAAAACCAAAGAACCCGGAGGAAACCCACACAGACATGGGGAAGAACATGGAAACTCCACCCAGATTGGGATTCAAACCGGGAATCCCTAGTGCTGAGAGACGAAATTGCTAACCACTAAGCCACCGTGCCGCCTCTCCCCCATATCGTTTTCAAAAATAATATCATAAACACGACATCGTTTTAAAAAAAGTTTTAATCCACATGAACCCTCACAAATACGCCATTGAGTGGTGTCGTAAACACGGCAAGAGCATAGATGTCAGGGTAACAAAGCTAAAATTCATGTCAGCCAATCAGAATCCCTCAAAACAAACATGATTCGTACAGGTTTGATACAAACTCAGTGGTGACTATGTCGAACAACATTGTGCTTCCATATTTAGTGGAAGAGTTGGAATAAAACACCCAACCTCCAAATTCTCCTCCTGTGCCCCTCAATGCATTGTAACAATTTGGTTTGTGAAAAGAAACAAGTAAAAAAAATCATCTAATTAGCCTAAGTATCAGCACAACACTGGTAGCCTTAATTTCCTTCACATCATAAAATCAATGTCGCATTATTTGTCGCAGACAGTGACGTTCGGGACCCTGAAACACCATTTTCACAAGTACACTGGCAGACACAAAAACAAAAAAAAGTTTTCCAAAGTTTTCTGGAGGTTTCATAAGTAATAGTTTTTTGTGATAAAAGGCCCTGAGAGTGCAGACTCCAGATAACGGGAGCAACCCAGAATGCTTAATGTGCTTTTTGGACAGGGTGCATTCTTGTTGACATTCCAGTTATTATTCAAACTCAAACTTAAAAGAAGCTTTATTGGCATGGCAAATCATTTTGCCAAAGCAAAATTGCAAAAATATAAAGAATACAATAAACAATATATATATATATATATATATATTATAACTATATATATATATATATATATATAACTATATATATATATTATAACTATATATATATATATATATATATATATATATATATATATATATATATATATATATATATATATATAAGTTATTATTTTACAACTTAAAAATAAAATATATTGATGATAATAAGGTAGTATGATAATAACACAATAATAGAGTAATAATAATGGGAGAGTGTGTGTGTGTGTGTGTGTGTGTGTGTGTGTGTGTGTGTGTGTGTGTGTGTGTGTGTGAGAGAGAGAGAGAGAGAGAGAGAGATGATTGCCCACTGTCCCTCATCTGTGTGTAGCTTGCTGCTAGTGTGCAGCTCTCTCTGTGCTCCCCCAGTAGGTGAGGGAGTTTGTCAGAGTCTGGGAGGGAGGTGAAGTCAGGGGGGATGTCATTAAATTGGGAAAGAACTGGGAGTGGATGTGCCGGTTCGTGGTACACTGAGTGACGAAGTGCAGCTCTGTCTCTAAAGTGTTGAGAGGGCAGTGCTGATGCAGTCTCTCCTCTCGGGGTAACCAAGACCAGGTGTAGCACCCTGTCTCTATGATCAGAACGTGTGTTCAGTCTCATTAATGTGATTCTTCATTTAGGGTCTGATAGAGTGCTCAGATAATCTGCTACACTGTAGTGACTGTTTAGGGCCAAATACAGTAACACTGCATTTTACTTGGGAATTTAGTTAGTTTCCCAATAATTCAGATATTTATTTTTTTAGTTTTTGTGTAATTTTTTTTATTCTAATTGAGCTTGCAGGTTTTTCCTGTTTCTGAGTCATTTTTGAGTTAGTCTGTGTTAGTGTGGTGTGAGTCTGTGCCAGACATGTATCACTGTGTGTTAGTGTTGTATGAGTCTGTGTGGTGTGTGTTAGTGTGCGTTATAACAGTTACTATGAATCTTGTTTCAGCTCCTTTGATATGGTGTGAACACTACATCCATTAGAGGGCAGTTTAGAGTAAAAATGATGGCGACGGGGGAGGAAATTTTGATTTTGTACAAACTCGTGGTGTGAGGCCACTTCGCGACATTTGGTGGAGAATTTTATTCACTTGTGTGTTGAGTGGATGTGCCAGGGCATTGAGTGCTTTGCTTTGTAACAGCTGTTTGTCCCTGTGCCCCGGCAAAGTAACATCATATAAATGATTACAACTGCGCACACACTCGTATAACCGGTCTTCAAAAAGTTCCACCATGATTTTCTTCTTTTTGTGTTTGGAAGTGTCATGTGTGGTAGTCTGTTGTTTGACTCGTCCGTATCCGTCTCCGTATTTAACAGTGTATGTTTGATGTGTTTAGTGTAGTGTGTGAGTCTGTGTTAGACATCTATCAGTGTGTTTTAGTGTTGTGTGAGTCTGTGTTAGACATCTATCAGTGTGAGTTAGTGTTGTGTGAGTCTGTGTCAGACATGTATCAGTGTGTGTTATTGTTGTTCAAGTCTGTGTTAGACATGTATCAGTATGTGTTATTGTAGGTAATGTTTTTACAGAATTCTGTCTACAGGAATTACAATGGATGTTTGTCCCAATTTCTGAATTGATGTTGTGAGAGCAAACCACAGACTTTACTGTTATATGGAGCAATTGGTGTTGAGCCATATTCGAAGTGGGATTTCTATAAATGTTTTTTTTTTTATGGTGTAGAAGGCCCTGCGAGCTTTTTCTCTCAGTTCATTTATTGCTAGTTGGAAGTTACAGATGGTAACTTAATCCAAGGTAGTTATAATACTTGGTATGTTTAATTTCTTGATAAAAATGTGTGTTTCCGAGATCTGGATCTTTTTTGGAAGATCATGATTTGGGTCTTTTTGAGGTTGACTGTCAGGGCTCAGATCTGACTGTATTACTGTAGCAGGTCTAGGTGGCACTATAGAGCCTGAGCACTATGGGAGAGAAAGCCCAAATCATCTGCATACAGTAGGAATTTCTCCAAATCATGTAGGGTGAGGCTGTGTGTGGCTGAGCTCTCCAACATGGAGACAGTTTACCATTTATTCACTTATTATCTTCCTTTTAATTCTCTACTAGGATCGCGGGGGATTTCCTATGCCCATCCAGAATATTCAGGTGCTGGACAGATACACCCAGGACAGGGTGCAAATCTATTACTGGGCACACTCACTCACACAGACACACACACACAAACACACACTATATGGGGTAATTTAGAGCATTTAATTTACCTTGAATCCATGTTTTTGAACTGTGGAAGTGGTTATCATGTTCGCCTCTCAGCCCTGGTTCGATTCCCAATCTAGGTGGAGTTTCCATGTTCGCCACGTGTCCGCGTGGGTTTCCTCCGGGTTCTCCAGGTTTCCTCCCACAATCCAAAAACATGGATTCAAGGATTCAAGGTTAATTGAATGCTCAAAATTTAGAATGCTTTAAATCTAGATTTGCTCACTGTCCGGTGTGTATCTGCCCAGCGCCTGAAATGTTCTCACCTGGATGGGTGAGAAAGAAGAGTAGCCTGCTCAACACTGCCTATATATATTTATGTATAGTTATATATTTACTGCCTATATAATACATATTTAAACCAACATTATAGCTCTGTATAAACATTTCAGTGGGTAAGAGACATTTCTCTTACCTGAACTTATTTGTGAAATTTTCGTCTGAACACAATTGATCTGACATTATAAGTGATGTTCCTTTGTTTTGTCGCTATGACAACCACACTCTCAACGTTCCTAAATTGTTGGGAAAAATAGAGTTTATTTTTATTGTTTACTTACAAGGTTATTCCTTCATTCTACAGCTTCAAATACACACAAATTAGATTATGATGTCAGAATTAAAATAATAAACATGGACTAAATGTTTATTCATTGCCATCTGAAGATAATAGTAATAATACATGAAAGAAAATTGTAATGCAACTAAATGGTTGAGAACTGATCACAATTATGATCGATAGTTCTTGGATTAATTCTGCTGGGTTACAGTCATGGTTTAACTGCTAAACTCAGTGCTTATCTGTATTTGAAGATTTACTGCCTTCTGGTTGGTCCTGTATAAAGTTCAACAGTATGAATTACACTCTGTTTATATGACTTTTTATCTTCTGTGTGGCAAGTGTTGTTCACCAGGTCCCATGATCTCTGAACTTCTGGCTGGAGTTTTAAGTTGGTTCATGATTCCTGATCTCTGTACTTCCAAAGAAAACTGGATGTTTTGTAATCCAGGGTTAAAGTTTGAAGAGCTCCATGCAAAATCCCATTCAATGCCAAAGTACAAAGTCTTGTTTGAATCGCCTAATAGGTGGAGTTGAAACCAGAATCACAATCAGAATACTTTATTAATCTCCGGAAGGAAACTCCACAGTTCTTACAGATGCTCCATTTGTCTGGTTATATTCAGAAGTAGAGTAACAATAACAATAATTAAATATATACAATGTAATTAAATTATACACATATATTATATATATATACAGCAGTGGTTGGATGCAACCTGGAGGGTTGGTGGAGAAAGAACAACCTCTGCATCAACGTTAAGAAAACAAAGGAGATGATTGTGGACTTCAGAAGGGGCAAACACGCCCACACACCCCTACATGTGGAAGTGGTCACCAGCTACAGGTACTTTGGTGTGCACCGGAGTAACAACCTCACTAATACTTCCAGCTTGGTCAAAAAGGCACATCAGTGACTCTACTTCCTCAGAAGGCTGAGGACAGCCGGACTCGGTAGCTAAGTCCTCACCTCCTTTTACAGAAGTGTGGTGGAGAGCATCTTGTGCTCCAGCATCAACGTGTGGCATGGAAGCTGCTCTGATGCTCTGCTGCACAGAGAACTATTGGAGCCTCCCCACCACCATAGACATCTACTCCTCCAGATGCAGGAAAAGGGCTTCCTGCATCAGAAAGGACCCCACTCACCCAGCACACCCACTTTTTGTTCCACTCCCATGCAGGTGACTGCAGAGCATTAAGTGTAGAACAAACAGACTGAGGAACAGCATCATAGCAGAAGCTGTAAGACTCACAATCTCCATCTAACAAAACAGACATTCACACAACAATTTCCAAACTGGTCACGTTATCATTCTCCACCAAAATACTTCATCATCTAACTCATCTTACATGTACCGTTTACACTCATATACATATTTTCTGCTACATCTCACATTTTATATGCTGTTATTTATATTCTATATTTATATTTCTAATGTATACTACATTTTATATATATTTAAAAAATATATATTTATATATTATATTTATAGTTGAATATTCTATATTATATTTATAGTTGTTATATTATAATTTATAGTTGTTGTATATTCTATAATATATATTCATAGTTGTATATTCTATTATATTTTACGTATCTATACTATATTTTTATCTCATTTATTGCTTTAAAATACAAATTTAAGTTCTTAAAAGAACAGGGTAAACAGTGTCCGTGACCCATAATTAAATTTTTGTCTCATGTACCACGTGATATAAATGATAAAATTTTCTTGAATCTTGAATTTTTCGAATATATAATTAATAAAAGAAATGTTTATTTTTAAATAAAATTAAACTAAAAATACAAAATAATACAGAGTAAAGTAAAACCTTAAAAACCTAAACATTATCTTAATATTTATTCATTAATGTAATCCTCTACTAGGGTTGCGAGGGTTTCCCATTGCTATCCAGGGGAGAACGTTTTAGGCTCTGGGCAGATACACCCAGGACAGGGCGCCAATCTATCGCTGGGCACACACTCACTCCCTCTCTTGCACACACACACACACACACACACACACACACACACACACACACTATGGGGAAATTTGGAGCATTCAATTTACTTTGAATCCATGTTTTTGGAGGAAACCAGAGGACTCAGAAGAAACACAGGGAGAATATGGAAACTCCACCCAGATTAGGATTCAAACCAGTGAACTGAACCACTGAACCAGTTCTCTAGTTATGTCATTTTTAGGTTAAAAGTTTAGTGTGTTTTGACGAGGTTTGAAGGTGTAAATCAAAACAATTAAAGAGAAGAACCTTTTGGGCTTAGATTGTTTGTATGTGGGAACCTGGTTGCTGAAGTAGCAGTAACTGTAAGGTCAGTGTTTTTTAGTACATGTTGCAGAAGATCAGCTTCGTTGTTAGTTACTCGTCCAGGAAGCTCAAAACTGTAATTACCTTCCTAAGGCGCTTGATGTCGCTGGCATTCAGATATAACGCTGCTTAGAGCAGGGGTGTTAAACTCAAATGCAACGGGGGCCAAAACTCAAAGCACACTGTTGGTTACAGAACAAACTTAGAATTTATTGAACACATTAAAAGTAAATGTTTTCTGAACATGAATAGGAATGAAAACCACACAGGAATATCATTCCACAATAAATAAACTTTATATAATGTAAAAAAATTTGCTCTCTATGAAAATATCTTTTGTTAAAAGAGATAAAAGTTACTATGAACATGCTGCAAAAAACATGAAGAAATGAAATAAAAATGATTCTTTTCAAAAAAGTCAAAATAAGAAATAAAAACATTCAGTTTTCTTTGCTCTTGGGCCATTTTAGAAAAATTAATTTAACTTTAAATATATTTCAATATTTCTGCTCGCCCGAATCGGTCTCCCCTGGTCTCCTCCATGACCCTAGTAGAGGATGAAGCGGAAGATGGATGGATGGATGGATGGATGGATGGAGTTTCCCAACACCTGCACCGGACATTTCACCCTAAATCAAGACTGATTGTGGAGATTTTACACTGGACCTCAAGCATTTTGTATTCTGTTTCTCACCTCTACTGTTTAGTAGATGATCAGTGTTTCACACTCTGTTTAAAACATATATCGCAAAATTATTTTAACTTATATTAATTGATTCTATTGAGTAAGCATATTAGTTTAGTTTCTGCCTTTCTGACAAATTATTTGTTAATAGATGGATAGATCACTTTATTAATTCAGTATGAATGTAATTTAATTTTTGCCTATTCCCTGGTTGTATTTGGGGGTCAGAATGGATTTCAAATGTAAAGATCAGTCTACCAAAGGTACAGGCAACTTGCCTGAAACTTATGCATATTTCTTTTTATTTAATGTTACTTCTTTTTTACATTACTTTTTATTTAATGTTACTATTGTGTACAAAATTTGCTGTAATATCAGTCTAAATGGGAATGGTTTTAAACGTGTGCTTGTTTTCCTACATTTTAAATACTGCCTGTAGCATGGTTTATCCAAACATTTTGCTGTCATTGCTGATTAATACTCCCATTGGGAATGCTGCACTGGCTAAAGAAACAGTCACGTATGCACTGAATGACACCAACTGAGCCAGAAACTAAGTTTATTATTGGACAGATGTACCAATACAGTACATAAATACTAAACTAATAGGAAGACAAACGGGAGGAAAACCTTCAAATGCTCTACTTGTGTTCTTTGTATTTTAGTATTTTGTGTTAGTTCAAAATTTGTGGTACTTTCTTTGTACAGTGGTTTTTATCATGGTTTTAACTGTTTAGTGAATAAGCTCCAACTTCCAGTTCAAAAACACTCCAATTCATTAACTTTGCTCTAGTGATGAATGGTGCTTGGTGACTCCAGCTCTCCGTGGTGCTAATTCTAGCGGTGTAGCGTTTACCACTGCAGGGTTGGGAGTTGCAGAATCAGATAATGATCAGGTTGGATAATTCTACAGTGTAGCTGTTTTTTACTGACTACTGACGTGTGGCATTCTTTCATTTGTAAATTGCTTTGAGTAAAAGCATTTGCTAAATGACTAAATGTAAATGTAATGTAATGTATTAGTAATCTTGGTGTTTATCATTGTACTTAAAGACTGGTGGACAGTTATTTCCAAACTGCTGCCATAAAGTTTAAAGCAGTTTAGAAAATGGACAGTTATGGTCCTTGAGTCTGTTTTGCCTGTGCAGTTTATCAGCTGTGACATTATTTATATACAATAAATTAAAATAACTCATGTACCATAAATGAAAATAAAGATTATATAAACAGTGATCCATTTCCTGATGAGCATTAAGCTGGTGTCCCATTGTTTAGCAATCAATGTTCACTTTAAAAACTTTTAGGACTAGATTATGTTAATAGCAGTTTATTAATAATTCAGTATTAAATAAATACATTTATGAAACCTTATTTTTTTTATTAAAGTATTTTATAAAAGCCATAAGGAACTCGAGGTTGCAAATTATTGGGAATATAGGGAATTATAGAAAACAACACCTCTTTTCTGTGATTTATTTTTAATAATGCACATCTGTGAGTGCCTTATTGCTTTATTAAAGTTGTCTATAAAGCCTTCATGTGGATTCACCATACAAAATACATTTTATGGAAAATAGTATTGGACAAGTATTGGCAAGAATATATTTTTATCCAAAACTAGTTTCAGCAACCGAGGACCAAAATGCCAGTGATTAGGTCCCTACCTGATCCACATGGCACCGAACCCCTATTTCTACCGATATTACAGTCGGTGGGCCCATGGGAAGGTGGACCCATGTAGCTCCTTCGGACTAAGCCTGGCTGGTCTTCATGGGTAAGAACTCTGCCAACAGGTGCTTGCCGAGGAGCCCCTCCCCTAGGCGTGGCTCTAGGGTGGGGCCCTGGTAACCCTATTCCGGGCAAGGGAAACTAGACCCTGTTGTTTTTCGTTATAGGAGTATAATGGGTCAATCTTTCTCTGGTCCATCACTTAGAACCAATTTGCCTTGGGAGACCATACCAAGGACCATTGCCCTGGACAACATAACTTCTAGGGTCATGCAGGCACGCAAACCCCTCAACCATGATGAGGTGTTGACCCAAGCATCTGATCCAGATGCTTCCTGGACACCTCCCTGGTGGGCTGTTGGGGGGATGTTTAACTGTGAGAAGGCCCCAAAGAATTCCCAGGACAAGATGGGGAGATGATGTCTATCGATTGGCCTGGAAATGCCTATGTGTGCCTCCTGAGGACCTGGAGGAGGTGGCTGAAGATAGGGAGGTCTGGGCTTCTTTGCTTAGATTTCTGTCCCTGCGACACAGACCTAGATAAGCGGTAGATAATGGAGAGATGGAAGGCAGGAATATAATTTCATGTCAGTCAGACATACTGACGTATCTGTATGGATAAAGGTCAGTCATACGCAACTAAATTTGACCACATATTTCGTTATCATTCCAGTAAAATTCTTCATCAAGGCCAGAACTCCCAAAATGATTGCAGCAAACTTTCCTCAGTCAGCTCTGTCCATAATCCTTCAACTGACATGTAACTATCTGAACAAATCACTAAATAAAGTTAATTTATTAATAAATGTAATATATTAACTTTACAACTTTAACAGCAACTTTTACAACTTTAACAACTTTAACAGCAGGCTATTTCTGCATGCTGCACAACTGTATTCCAAAGCCCCATTATTTGACTGTAATGTGTTTTGTACATTTTCCATCCCATTTTATACAGTTAAATCTCTACAGCTGATTTAGAACATTAAGACTCATCTGATGTTTCACGGATTTACAGATTAATTTAAATTTCTGCTTCTTTAAGTCAGAACCTTCACTATAATGACGATTGCTGGCCAGTGCTGCCACTTCACCATGGTACCAATTCACTCTCCAAATCCTTACCCAATACTAAATGGTGACATATCCCTTTTAGTGCTGTCTGTAATGCAAGGGCATTCAGCATTACCAAAAAACACATGGAGCCACATCTGGGGGCTTAGTGGTTAGCACGGTCGCCGCTCAGTGCTGGGCATTCCAGGTTTAAATCCCAATCTGGCTGGAGTTTCCATGTTTTCACCTTGTTCATGTGGGTTTTGTCCGGGTCTTCCAGTTTCCTCCCTTAGTCCAAAAACATGGATTCATAATGAATTGAATTGTCTTCTTTTCCTTTTCAATATTGTAAAAGGCACCATTCAAAACAAGTGAACTCCTTCAAGTGATCCTCTTAATTATAATGTGTAAATGAATTACTTCCGTGGTATATTACATTAGGGTTGTGGTTGGTACACTTTATACACTTACATGTCATTTACTAGGAATTTGGATATGTCCGAGCACATGCACCACTTTTAAAGAAAGGAAGAACTGTGTTTCAAAATATTCTGGATTCCCACCCTATGAGCAAGCAGCCACACCCTGCCCTCTTCCCACGTCTATAACTAGGTTTTAGGTTATTTCCCCCATTGTGGGACTAATAAAGGATTGATTATCTTATCTTATTATCTTAATTTATCCTTTGTTATGTACATTGAGAAATATATAACACATATCATATACCCTGTTAGTCAAGAAATAAGACATTTATATTAATAAATAAATAAACAAAATAATACAGACGGGTGCTAGTGAATTATTTTTCATTCACTGAATCATTATCCAAGCTGATCCCCCGCATGACCTTAGTAGAGGATTAAGAGGAAGATAATGAATGAATCAATGAATATTATGTAACATGAAGGTCGTTGAATTATAGGAAACCATCTGCTGGATGAAATCCAGAAATACTCTTAAATAATATGTAAATTTCACAGAATAAAAAAAATCATGTAAGGTGACAGTTTTGCCTTTTGTACCACTGTACTACCTTATAGCAATCACAGTCTGTAATGTTATGGCCTGCTGAGCAAATGACTGTATTAGAGACATTGCATGGAAGGAAAAGGGGCAGCTGTTGGAAAAAGTCAACTATAATTCTACTTCTATAGGCGGCACGGTGGCTTAGTGGTTAGCACGTTCGCCTCGAATCCCCATCTGGGTGGAGTTTCTGGCCATGTCTGCCCAGCGCCCGAAACCTTCTCCCCTGGATGGGCAGGGGGAACCCCATCGCGACTCTAATATAGGATAAAGCGGAAGATAATGAATGAATGAATGAATGAATGAATTATTAATAATAATAATAATAATAATAATAATAATAATAATAATAATAACAACAATACAATTTATCTTAAATGCTCAATCCTTAAAGTGCTAACTGCAGGATTAGAACAAATTAAAGATTAGGCTGATCTAAGAATCAGGGGTGGATTTCCCAAAAGTGTCAAAATACTAAGTACTTCAAAACTTCATACTAAGGAACATTTTTAATTGTTACTATCGTGTCGACTAGATATTTAAGGGTTCAGGCTTAGAACACAGTAAAGCTGCATTGAGACAATGTACTACTGTTAAAGAGCATTCTAAATGAATAAAGTTGAAAATGATAAGAACTCATCATGATGTAGTCCAGCTTTGTAGCTCAAATGGTACAGTAGTAAACTATAATCCAAAAACAGATGGTGCTTCAGGGATAATTCTATTTTGAGAAAATTTTTGCAAATGAGAAAGTAAAAAAATATTATCTGACACCATGTTGTCTAAAATATTTTATTAAAAAACTGTTAATATGTGCAAAAGTAAAGTTCTATATTTGTACTTCATCATCAACAGACTAGCAGTGTCCATAAGTTGTATAGAAGCACCAGGCTTCATTGATGCCCTAGCACCATTAATGAAATTAATTTATTTAAAAGTAAATCTATTATAAACTTTCAAAGTACTACTAATGTTGCAGTTATGGTTTTACAGACATCCAACTGTAGATTAATTCACTCTTTAATTCTGGATTAAAGCATTTTTTGATTAGATGTGTAGAAGCATCTGACATTTTAAACATCCTCTGGTTTTGTATGTTTGACATTTTTGATAGCAATCAATTCGAGTGAAACCTAAGAGTAGGTAATTTTGTCCAATTATGGGGACTGAATCCAGCACCTGCTGCAATGCTGTTTAGGATAAGCAGGTAAGAAGCAAATGAATAAACAGGTGGATGTTTTAGAAAGTATACAAAACATAAAAAAGAACACAATTATGACTTATTTATCAGGTCTTATTCATTTCATTCAGTGACAATGCAACAATCCAAATTGAGAATCTATGGGGTACTATCCAGATGGCACGTTGGATTAATGGTTAGCACGTTCGCCTCTCAGCACTAGGGATTCCCTAGTGATCTGGGTGGAGATTCCATGTTCTTCCCGTGTCCACGTGGGTTTCCTCTGGGTTCTCCGGTTTCCTCCCATAGTGCAAAAACATGGATTAAGGTCAATTGAGTTCTCCAAATTACCCTGTATGTTTGTCTGTGTGAGTGAATGTGTGCACAGCAATATATTGTCGCCCTGTCCTGGGTGTATCTGCTCAGTGCCCGAAACGTTCTCCCCTGGATGGGCATGGGGAACCCCCCCGCGACCCTAGTAGAGGATAAAGCGGAAAATAATGGATGGATGGATGGATGGATGGATTGATGGATGGGGTATTATCAAGAAGACAATGAGGCAGCAGACCCAACAACAAAGAATACCCCATAGATTCTCACAGGGGTTTAGGTCCAACGAGTTGGCTGTTCAGCCAAGCACTGTGATAGCAAGGGCATCAAACCAGGTTTTGGTGCTTCTGGCGGCATGGGCAGGAGTCAGGTCCTGCTGGAAGATGAAATCTGCATCTCTATACAGATCCTCAGCAGAATGATTAATGAAGTCCTCTAAAACATTCTGGTAGACTGTTGCGGTGACCTTGCATTTAAGAAAGCAGAGTTTCCCAACACCTGCACCGGACATTGCATCCTAAATCATGACTGCTTGTGGAGATTTCACACTGGACCTCAAGCAGTTTGTATTGTGGTCCTCACCTCTACTGTTTAGTAGATGATTAGTGTCTCACACTCTGTTTAAAACATTCATGCCCTGTAAAATTTGGGGTGATTTCTCCACAGTATTATAATTTTATTTAATTGCTGTTTTTGTGGGTTTTATTAGCAAGAAGCCCAAATTATGTACAAATAAATACTTGAAATAGTTTAAATTGTGGGCCTTGAATCTATAATATATAAAAGTTTATCTTTTTAAATGGAATTATGAAAATGAATCTACTTTCTACTAGAAGTAGATAAGAATTTGGCAGAATCTTTAAAAGGCTACGCTACCATAATAATGATATGAAGAGCTATAAATACACATCTCCTGTTAATTTCACCAGGTTATTACTTAAATGTCTGATCACAGTATGCTGACGCTTTACACATCCAGTGCTTTCTTCTGTCCAATCACAATGTTTAGCCCCCTGGAAAGATAATCTTATATTTCAGTCAATGAGTGTTCTTTTCTACCAGTGGCTCTGTGAAGTGATCCATCCAAGTTGTTCAAACCAATTCCAACAGCCTTATTGTGAATTCATCCAATCAGCATACTAGAATATACTGTTTCATCACAGTATCTTGTTTTAAGCATCCCAAAACCCATGCAGTCAATTCACAATCTTTTGTTATGATCTTGCAAGTTAAAGCATTTCATTTGTAGTGTAGGATGGATTTCGTAGTCCTTCTGCGTCTACCATAGCATTTTTCTTAGTGTTTTTCCATTTCCATAACAACAGCGTTACCACGAAGACCAGCAGCAGAAAGCCTATGCATCCAGCAGTGACCATCGATATAAGGGCAAGCTGATTGTATTCATGGGGTTCAAATCTTGCGCATGATGTTTCGGATTCAGCGCTGTGACCAGCATTGTTCACCGCCACTATACATACACGTGACCCAACTTTTACTCCCTGAAGTGTACCGCTGCGCGAAGACTCACTGAAAGCTGGTGAATTAGAGCTCCCATCATCCAGGACCACTTTATAGTGTGTAACTGTTGACTGAGGTGCACACCAGTGGACCTCTACCTCCCCAAAAGCCCCTTGCTTCAATTCTTTTAGCTGTGGAGATTTGGGGATTTCCTCAGGACCTGAAAGGCCTGGACAATAGCATTTTGTTTGGGCAGCAATTACAAAACAAGGGACCTTGGGGACTGTACAAGGATCATAGGCACACCCCTTTGGGGTAACATATGGAGTGGTGGCCCAGGGTCCTTTATTGTCTTTAGAATTGGGCTCAGTTGTTTCATCATAGTCAGACTCATCATCAGGTATGTACTGAATGCGTGTTCTTGTAATTGGAGGCTGAGATGATTTCACAGAAGCAGTTAGAGGGTTCACCATACAGAATAGCAGGAAAAGTGTGAAGTTCCGCATTTTAATCCTGTAAAAGATGTAGAACATAAGCTTGACAACAGCATTGATTAAAAGAATTTCTGGGTTATTTTATTTATTTTTATCTTCACACCAACTAAACCATAGGTGTCAAACTCAAGCTCTGCGGGCCATATCCGGCCCGTAATACAATTATATCCAAGATCTTTTACATTGAACTATTATTAGTGTTATTAATGGCCCGGTGATATGTTTTTTTTGCACCATGCTCATATTTGTATGATATTGACAGAAACATTTTTATGGAGAGCAAAAATATTTGAAGATAATTAAAGTTTAAATTTATTTTTCTAAAATGGCCCAAGAGCAAAGAAAACTGAATGTTTTGATTTGTTATATTTACCTTTGTGGAAAAGCATAATTTTGAATTCATTTCTTCATGTTTTTTGCAGCATGTTCATTGTTTTAACATAATATAATTTTGACAAGAGATATTTTTATAGAGTGCAAAGTATTTTAAGTTATGTAACGTTTAAGTTTATTTATTGTGGAATAATATTCCTGTCTGTTTTTATTTTTATTTATGTTCAGAAAACATTACTTTGATTGTGTTCAATAAAATTATTTTTATGTTTATTTTATGTTTAATTTATCTTATGTTTATCCTGGTCGTGTGTCTTGAGTTTTGGCCCTCGGTGCAACTGAGTTTGTCACCCTTTTGACACACATTCAAAGATTCTTAACATGTAACAGCATAAGGCTGCTGAATTGTTTTATTCATGAATGGTGCAGTCATTTTTAATTACTCACCAACATAAAAGTATCACTAATTTGCATTAAATAACCTTGAATGTATTTTCTTTAAATTTTTCCCCAGTCTTCCCCCATATTATTCTTTAATTGGCTACAAAATGTTAACAGTGCTGGAGTTATTACCACTTCCTGTATATTAGACCACTGTGTTACACGAGGACCCCTGCAGTTACCCTTTTGAAATGGAGCCAAGCCTGCATGTTAGTAATTTCTGTTGATTTGCAAATAGTCATTATAGTGGAAAGTATTAAAGGAGCCTCCATCTGCTTAAATAAAAGGGGAAATCTGTCAGACTGGTTCTTATTTAGACTCAGCATTAAAAAAAGTGATTAAAAAAGTGATTAAAAAGGATTACGTTATTATCAAATACATAATGTTATTATCCGATTTTGTTGTTAAACAGTTTAAAAATGATTAATATGCACTTATAATTACATAATATGTATATGTTTATGCTTGAACAAATAATTTAATATTCAGTATCAGTCAAAAGTATCACGCCTCCTTCTTGCTTCATTTTCTATTTTCTCCCATTACCATATAGATGGATTTTGTAGTTTTACAATTACAGATTGTAGTACAACCAGATGGACTACATTCTGTAATTGTAGAACTACAAAGTTCATCTTTACGGGATGTCTAACTGAAAACATGGAGAATAAGTGGAGCAAAAAGGGTGTGTGTCGAAACTTTTGACTGCTACTGTATTACATAATTAACATGATCTAGTTAAAGATCTACTTATGACAGGTCATTTCTTATATTCATTATTATATTATTATTTATATTATATTATATTATTCATTATATTCTGCTTAATCCTCTACTAGGGTCACAAGGGAGGGGGGTCCTCATGCGGGGGGACATCAATAATGCCTATGTTGGTGAGAATAAGTAATGTAATTGTTAAGTATTTATTAATGTTTGACCATAAAATTATAAAAATGCAATAGTAAGAAATCCAGAATTTATTTATTAAATCTAAAAAAAAACATGAGTTAACAGGCTGTTAATTTCAAAACTTTAGCTGTTTGATTTCAGTTTTGATTTAACTAAAGGACATATTTTGTTTTATATACTGATTTATAATTAAATAACCCAGGATGGGAAAAAAAAAACATCACCGCCAACACACACTTGGGGAAATCTTTTCCCACAGAAAGTCTCATACTTGGGTAACGACCTCACATAGTAAACACTATGGGGGATATTTTCCTCCAGATACTTCAGCCTCCAGACTCGTTTCCGTGGGAACCTGGCTACACCTCCTGAACGGGATTCTTTTATAGGGTTCAGACTGAATATTTATTACTGGTTCCAAGAATAGGAACTATTTTCTTGATTCTTGCTTTGTGATTTCTTATTGGTAGCTATTCCCATGATGTAATATGAGGTCAAATACAGGCTATAGATTCATAGTTTGCATATTTAATATGATCATCACACTCTGCTCACCAGTTCTGCTTTCCTTAGAATGATTATTTAGGAGCCTAAATCAAATCAGTACAATGTTCTTTAATGTGCAGCTCTAGAGTTCAAAATCTATAAATCTATCATAATGTATTAATCATACTAAAATAATGTAAGCAGTCAAAAGCATTATTGTTCTGCCACCACAGCAAAAAAAAAAAAAAAAAAAAAAAAAAAAAAAAAAAAAAAAAAAACAACTCTGCCCTGTAACTGGTTATATGAAAATTTGTTATGAGCATTATTCATGACAACACTATAACCAACTGGTCCCTAGTCTTTTGATACCTGTAACACCCTTTTTTTTCTTACCCTGTACGACCCTGTACCTCTTTACCACTGTGCTAAATTACTATAGTTCATATATAATTACATTATATTGTTAATAAGTTTCCTATTTTCAATTTATACTAAATTTATATATTTTATATTTTTTTTATAAAAAAACCTTTTTAATTATTTAAAACCTTATTTTTTACTATACTTTTAACATTTTTAATCTGAAACTTTAAAGCAGCAGGCACTGTACATTAATCGCATACCTGTTGTAAACATTGTGGTTCTGTGAAGCAACCTTTTACATAAATTATAAACGGTTAGTAATAAGTTCAGAAATGCTTACCTCTTATCTTCTTGTTGATTTTCACAACTATCACACATCTGTCTTCTGTTCTTACTTGTCTTGAAGTCTCCTCTTTTCTTTCTGAGGGTGTCCCCTCCCTCTCAATGCCCTCCTCCCCAGCCTCTTCCCACTGGCTCTGTCTTTTATGGCATTGGTAAAAACACTTGGTGTTTTGAGCATCGTTAAGTGAGTAACGTTCAGCAAACAAGACCCGTTGTAACACATCCCTCAAAGTATGACACAACATATCAGCCATCAATTATTCCATATCCGTTATTCACACTTCCCTCTGTAAAGACAGTGTCAGTGTATTGCAGCTTCTGTTTCTATTTTTTGTTATGATGTTCTATTTACAACAGTGCTTTTAATTCATAAAAAAATGTTGACAGAAAAGGGGGAAAGTTGTTAATAACAGTTTAATTACTAGCTTTTTGATTAATTCTACTGCTAAAAACAAAAACAAAAACAAAAAAGAATAGCAGTATGTTTACATTATACCTCAACAACTAATATTGACAGTAACCAGTGGTTAAATTAAATCTGATGATTTCTGACACACTGTTTATTAAAACAGTAATGTCATTCTTCAGTGTTGAGAGCACTGCCATTACAAAATAATATAAAATGAACAAAGAAAGTGCTACTGTCTTGAAAACAAGAGAACATATACAAATGAGAGTCGACAGACAGGTAGTGAAAGGGAAGAACAGATTCCTTAAAGCTTAAAGTCAGACTTTGAAGTTTCTCAGCTGGTTGGCTCTCTTAGTGTAAAATTAATGTTTAATATGGGATTAGCGTTCGTCGTTTCTTAGTTTTACGTAGGTGTGAAAAAAATGCTATAAATTATGAATGCTTTTAAAATATGCATAATAATTATTTAATCAATTTACTAAATGTGAAGTAAGCGAAAAAAGAAAAATCTAAATCAAACCAATATTTGTTGTTACTTCCCTTTGCTTTCAAACCAGCATCAATTCTTATAGGTAAATTTGCACAAATCAGGGATTTTGTAGGATTATATTGAGGTGTATGATCAACCAATGACACCAAACAGGTGCAAATAAATAAAATATCAAATAATACAATGGCAATGACAGAATATGGTATTAAAATACTGCTGTAAAATATGTACACTTAAAAGCATGACTATTCCTTAAGTACACACTGATCACAATGCAAGTTGTCACATGATTTTGTGATGTAATTACTAACATTTCTTGGTTTATTATTGGAATTCAGTTTTCATCTCCTTTCTGTTCCCAGTTTAGGAGAATGAGTTTTAACTTGGTAAAACTCTGGTCTGCTGGAGTTAAAGAATTAGTCACCTCAGAACTTTCCACCCTGTTAGATATTGTATGCTGTTATGTCTTTGCTAAGCTGTTCCGATAAGAACCTGTAGTGCAGGTTGTCAGGGTACGAACCAGTGCAGACCTGCTTTAATTTCCAGTTGGCCTCAGTGATTGAGACATGCTGTGTCTTAATTCAAATAAACATAGGGGGCTTACTGCTGTGAGAGAACTTTTCTTTTGTTGTTCTGCCAAACATGTTTTTAAAAACTGTACTACTAAATCCAGATGTGTTCTGGATCACATAATAGTTTCTCAGTAAACATAAACATTCAGGACATTCTTCAAACAAACCAAATAAGTTTTCTTTTTTATAATAATACATATATTTCTAGCTATTAACAAATTTGCTGGACTGGGTACCTTTTTATTATACCTATTTTTTTCATGTTCCCATTAATAAAGTATCTATTTTCTATTACAATGTAAAATATCATGCATACTTTTGAAAAAATGTAGTGGCAGTTTACTGCGTTATTTTATGAGGTTGTAATGCACTATGTATACACTATGAAAGTGTATCACAAGAAGAAGATTGGAAGTGAAAATGGACTTGTTGAAATGCAGTTGTGCAAATATTTTTAAAATACTTACTAAGTTTAAAAGTTAAAATATAAAATAAAAGTATATATATATATATATATATATATATATATATATATATATATATATATATATATATATATATATATATATATATATATATATATATGTGCCCAGTGCCCAAAACGTTCTCCCCTGGATGGCCTTGGGGAAGACCCTGAACACCCCTTCCCACCACACACACACACAGTGACCCTAGTAGAGGATTAAGGGGAGGATAATAAATGAATGAATGAATGAATGAATGAATATATGTATGCATGTATTGTATTATCACAATAATACCTTAATATCATTTTACATGTAAATGTGACTAAAACTACATAGTTTACAACATTTGCAATGTAATATAATGATACAGTTTTTTTTTATTTAATGTTGTTAGTTTGGTTTTCAAAATTAGTTTTTTGATATTTCCCTCACAAATACTTAAACCATTTCTAGTATTTTTCTATATGAGTCATTTAAAGTCTGGTGACCCACCTGCAAGTTCAACATCCTAGACATTTTTTGTGGGTAGGTAGCAGAATAAAAGATTTATTTTCTGGCAGCATGTGGGCCATCCTTCATGTTGGAACAAGCATCAGCCTACCTGCATTCTTGTTTTTGCTAAGTGACTAAAATGCATACCAGATTTGTAGTCTGCCTTTTTGTGGAGAGGATACATTCATTATCTCCCGCTTTATCCTCTATTAGGGTCACGGTGGGGTTCCCCATGCCCATCCAGGGGAGAACGTTTCGGGCGCTGGGCAGATAGACAGGGCGCCAATCAATCGCTGGGCACCCACTCACTCATACAGACACACGCGATATGGGGCAATTTGGAGAATTCAGTTGACTTGATCCATGTTTTTGGACTGTGGGAGGAAACTGGAGAACCTGGATGAAACCCATGCGGACACGGTGAGAACATGGAAACTCCACCCAGATGGGGATTCGAACCAATCCAAAAACATGGAGCAAGGTAAATTGAATGCTCCAAATTACCCCATATAGAGTGTGTCTGTGTGAGTGAGTGTGTGCCCAGTAATAGAACGGTGCCCTGTCCTGTGCGTATTTGCCCGGCGCCTGAAACGTTTTCCCCTGGATGCGCATGAAAAACCTTCTGTGACCATAGAAGAGGATAAAGCAGAAGATAATGAATGATTAAATGAATGAAAAATAAAGGGCAGCCACTGGTGTGCCAAACATGGTTACTACAGCAGGAAGTTTTTTATCAAACCGACAAAGTGTGTTGCCACACACACAGACACACACACACACACACACACATACACACATGCAGCATGCAGCTCCCTTCAAGCAAACACACAGAGCAAGCGTCTTAGGGTCAGTCAATGCACATAGAGAGAGCGATGAGAGGGGTGGCGCTCACACCGTCCAGTTAGAGAGTAAGAGGACCTGAATCAAAGCAAACAGTATTAAGAATGCATTTGTAGGCGGAAGCGGGCGGTACGGTGGCTTAGTGGTTAGCACGTTCGCCTCTCAGCACTAGGGATTCCCGGTTCGAATCCCCATCTGGGTAGAGTTTCCATGTTCTCCCCGTGTCCGCGTGGGTTTCCTCCAGGTTCTCCGGTTTCCTCCCACAGTCCAAAAACATGGATCAAGTCAATTGAATTCTCAAAATTGCCCCATATAGTGTCTTTGTGAGTGAGTGTGTGCCCAACGATGGATTGGCGCCCTGTCCTGGGTCTATCTGCCCAGCGCCCGAAACGTTCTCCCCTGGATGGTCATGGGGAACCCCACCGCGACCCTAATAGGGGATAAAGCGGGAGATAATGAATGAATGAATGAATGAATTGTAGGCGGAAGCTAGTCAACACCACAGACCCACTACAAACGCCTACCTTCTCAAAAAGTACCTTATCAAAGTGCCTAGTGGCATAGAGATGGTTTGAAAGGAGTGCAGCCAAGCATGGGATTAAATAGGTATTCAGGCGGCTGCATGTTTGATCTGATTGTTTAGTGCCTCTTGCCCAGCTGTCACATTGCTAATCACAATTTATTAAAATAAAAAAATATTTTCAGCAGATATTCCAAAATGGATTGAACTGCAAAATTAGTGACTATTATTGCTTCTACTTGTATATAAAATATGTCAATGGGGTTATTTCTCAAGAAAAGATGTATAATATCCTGAGATATTATAGCAACAGGAATGATTCCTAATGAACACAAGATAAAAATCTTGGCCAGTATAATAATATGTTATGGATGCTTGAACACCATCAATGTTTTTTTTTTATTAATTAATTATTTTTTTTTATGCACTAACACTTTTAACTGTTTGACATTTATGCCTGTTAAACTTTGAAGAACTCAATTTAAACATAGGCGGCACGGTGGCTTAGTGGTTAGCACGTTCGCCTCTCAGCACTAGGGATTCCCGGTTCGAATCCCCATCTGGGTGGAGTTTCCATGTTCTCCCCGTGTCTGCGTGGGTTTCCTCCGGGTTCTCCGGTTTCCTCCCACAGTCCAAAAACATGGATCAAGTCAATTGAATTCTCAAAATTGCCCCATATAGAGTGTGTATGTGTGAGTGAGTGTGTGCCCAGCGATGGATTGGCGCCCTGTCCTGGGTCTATCTGCCCAGCGCCCGAGACGCTCTCCCCTGGATGGGCATGGGGAACCCCACCGCGACCCTAATAGAGGATAAAGCGGGAGATAATGAATGAATGAATTTAAACATAGAAATGATTTAATAGGTTTTGTGGCAGATAGAAAATTACAGCTTTAAAATTGAAGGTAAAAATGTGTTAAAGAATTGTATTTGAAAAATTCTACTAAATAAAAATTTTTTCATTATGAATCATCAGAAATATCAAATATCAGACTGTACATTTTAAAAACGCTTTCTTACTAATGATGATGACATGTAACCGTCATAATCACATGATGAAAATTGATTGTTTAACTAAAAGTCATATGAATTAGTTATTTTTAATGTATTGGGTAATTCGTCTCACACAAATCACTGTTCCTGTTTCAGTGTTCACACATACTGTATGCAGTATGAAAGGACGGTTCATAGATTTGTTTACCAAGTATGTTCCTTTAAAGTAACTTTTACTTCATAAAATTTCATGAAAAGATTATTCTTTCTTCTACAGTACATTTACCTACCAGTTTTGCTTACTAGATATTAATATTAATATTAATTAACAGATATTAAAACAAGCTTTTAAAATAAAACAGATTTAAAGGTTAAGCCAGAATCACTATTACATGATGTAACACACAATAAAAGTTAAACTAAAACTAGCTACCACTAGGTGGAGACAGGAGAGCAAGGGAGCAGAGAGTAGAACAAATACAATAAATTTTAAGTATATATTCAAGTATATTTTAAGTATATATTCATTCATTCATTTGTTCATTGTCTTTCGCTTAATCCTCTACTAGGGTTGTAGGAAGGTTAACCTTGCCCATCCAGGGGAGAACGTTAACACCCAGGACAGGGCACCAATCTATTGCTAGCCACATTTACTCACACACAGACAAACACACATTATATGGGGCAATTTAGAGCATTCCATTTACCTTGAATCTATGGGAGGAAACCCACACAGACACAGGGAGAACATGGAAACTCCACCTAGATTGGGATTCGAACCTGGATCCCCAGCACTGAGAGGCTAACCACTAAGCCACCATGCTGCCTTTTAAGTGTATATATACCTGCAACCTACAGATGGTTAACGAGTCATGATTGAGGATATATATATTCTTGAGGATATACTGTATATATAGTTTGACGATTGAGGTCACGATTGAGGATATATATATATATATATATATATATAGTGTGTGAACACTAAAACAGGAATTGAGTGAAGAATTACTCAATACATAAAAATAACTCATTCATATGACTTTTAGTTGACTTTTATTCTCATTGAGGTTACAAATGTGGTTACAAATGTGGGTTCCTGAAATGTGGGTTCTTTTTAGGGCATTTAATAATTATTGTTAAATTGTTGGTTTACACCAATGAGTTTTCATTTGAGGCGGCACGGTGGCTTAGTGGTTAGCACGTTCGCCCCTCAGCACTAGGGATTCCCGGTTCGAATTCCCATCTGGGTGGAGTTTCCATGTTCTCCCCGTGTCTGCATGGGTTTCCTTCATATAGTTGGCTTTGGACACAGTTTACCTTTATTTTGCAGCTGAAATTAATTTATTTGGAAGTCTTATATATATATATATATATATATATATATATATATATATATATATATATATATATATATATATATATATATATATATATATATATATATATATATAAAAAAAATAAATATAAATAAAATAGATATAATTAGGGCACAATATTTTACCTTGGTGAAGTATGAAATTATTATTTTTGTCCAGATTAAAATGATTAGCTGAAAATTGCCTTTTCTTCATGTTACAAATAAGGATTCACATTCTTTTATTTCTTGTTTTTGGAGTTTTGCTCTAGAATGACAGCATTCATATACATAAAGTACAGCCTTGCTTCATGTACAAGAATGTGGTCATACAGGATCAAGAAAGAGCATTCCCCAAACTGTTCCAACAATAATACAAACATTTTATCACCAGAAATGCCTATATATACGATATAACCCCGTATAATCCAGCAAAACACTCTTCTTTTTATACACTAATTAATCATTCACACTCATTTCCATTTAAAAGTGAATGTAGCCACCGGGTAAAATTGAATTAGTGCTGCCCCCTGCTGATAAGAACAATTGACTCTGTAATTGACTCTACAATTGACAATTGACAACATAATAATAGCGTTTGAAGATTATTTAAACATTAATGGTTTACGGTAAAAAATATTCTTTTGAGAATACCTGGTAACAGTAAAAGTATTTGTCCAAACATCCGGGGGTTGCTTATAAAAACTATATTAGACATTAGCACTCTGAGAGGGAAGAGGGATACTCACTCCCCAGCCATCAAAGCTATACAAGTAAATTCAGCTCTGATCATATTTGCAGTAGAATACATTCATAACTGGATAAAAGCATAACAGACATTTATGGTTATAAATCCATAACCATTTTTAAACACCTGACTTGAGTGATGTTTGTCTTTTAAACTTATTTATATTCTCAGGTTTTAAAAAAAGTTCAAGTTCAAGTTCAAGTAATTTA